>UFQX01000516.1:117007-171804 GCA_900497675.1 Arapaima gigas
TCGTGTCCTGAAAAAAAAAAAAAAAAAAAAAAAAGCAGGTGATACTAAATGAGAAATCAGATACCAGCAGATGGTTCAGGACCCTGGGATGTCATCAGGAACAAAGTCCGTTAAACGAGAACAAAAAGAAAAAAAAATTGTGACGTAAGTTTGTTTTGTTTGTTCATTTGTTTCCCCAGCGAGGCACTGCACAGTTTTAAGAAATTAAATAAGTAATGACCCTAAACAGTGACATGGGTCTAAGGGGGTCGTTCCAAAGGCCGACCGTAACGAAATGAGGCACACAAACCAGCGCTGCCCTCCCCTCCCCCACTGCAATGGCCGTTCCTCCAGCCTGACCACACAGAAAGTGCTAGACAGCAGGATGGAGATGGGCTCGAGGAGGCACACAACGCCCAAGACTCCTACAATACTGACATTCAGGTCAAGTTAACAAAGCGATATATATTCCAGACCCACCAACACGTCCCCCCCCCCCCCCAANTGTGAAAGCAGGGGCCTTGTCATAGTGCAAACTCACTGGAGCCACCACCCCCCCCCCCCCCCCCAAACCTCCCACCCACATTTTAATACGCACAAGGACACACAGCTTTCTGGAAGTTCTTCAAATGTGCCGAGGAAAAATGGACACGGAAGTCCGCGATCCAGGAGATCCCAAAAAGACTCCTCCCTGTTCTCCATCGCTCTCGTTTCCACAGTGTGCAAAGGCCGCCCACCACACCCGGCCCCCACCATCACATGTTGTAGGCCACATAGATGGGGTCCAGCTGGTCGGCCAGGAAACCGTCACGCAGGTGCATGCGCTGCTTCTCGCCACGCGAGTTGATGGGTATGACACCAGGGTCCACCACCACAACCACGCCCACAATCAGGTAGTGCTCCTCCAGCACCACACTGGTCACTAGCGGCACCAGGTCCAGGGCCTCCTGCTCCGAGCCCTCGAGCTCCACCACTACCACGAGCAAGTTGGTCCACGTAAACACCGCACTGGGGGATGAAAAGAAACAGAGTGGAGGTGAGAAGGTGTGAAAACATCACATTATGAACGATGCAGTGAACCTCACTAAAATCGGTCACATGATGCACAACACCAGGAAGTCAAGTGTAGATGGTGTGATCTTCATTTGAGCCATCAAGCAACTGACAAAGTCAGGACACGGTCTCATTGTTCCTACCATGTCGTTTCTCTACCAGGACGTTGACATCACGCAGAAACTGCCACTCACCACTCAGCGATGCTCTTATGTGACCGAATGACGGACGTCTCGATGTCGATGGGATGGTAGCGCATGCCCCGCAGCTCCAGGGTCTCATCCAGGGAGCCCACCACGTACAGTGCGTCATGCCGCTCTGAAAGGTGCATGCCCACATGCGCGCGCACACACACACACACACACACACACACACACACACACACACACACACACACACACACCTTACTTCAAGCAATGCCCTGACTGGATGCTGATCTTCCCAGCTGCATCTTTAAACTTCCAGAGACACGGTGGTTTCATACAGACATGTGCTCATGTACATTGCACATACGTGTCTCAGTAGACCTTCTCGCGCAGAATTATACATTTGGCCAAAATGTATAATTTTTTAAAAAAATAAATTTAGTGAGTTAATGATATCCAGAAAAAAAAAAAAAGAAAAACACTGGCGATAATCAAAGTAGGTTAAGAGAATTTTAGATAACGGGTAATAAGCCAGAATCCGTGTGGAACACATTAAAATGTTAACCAGAACACCCCCTACAGGCCTCAGCTGCCACTCACCCCCACTGGCATCCGTGAGCTCAGTGCGGCGCAGGAAGCCCAGGTACCCGGTGCGCGCCCACACGGTCTGTGTGTCGCCAAAGCTCAGCTTGGTGTTGAAGTGGTCCGCATGCAACGCCTCCTCCCCATACACGGTGTAGTAGCCTGTGGCATTGTGGGGGCTGCTCACCCAGATCTGCAGGGGAGTTTTCAAGTCATGTGCTTCACCTGATTTTAGACAAAGTAACTTAAACAGACTGCAATTAAACAAATTTTTGACAAATAAACAGAATAATTCTAGAAAACAACCTTGCTCAACAGTACAAGATCAAGGCACCTCTAACTGTAACCTATTTGGGGGCATCATGTGGCATAGGGGTTACAGCTGTTCTGTTTTGGTTACAACTCAGAGGTCTGTCCATGGGATCACTGACATCCACCCTCTGTGATGGGAACATCTGCTGGTGGCTAGTGGGATCGGCTTTCAATGACTCACCTCTCCCAGGTGCGAGTCCCCCAAAGGTCCCTTTGTCTCAGTGTTGGCAATGATGACCTTCACTCCCGGCAGGATCTTCACAACAGATAAGAGATCATGAAACACAGAAAGATGATCAATGATCTCTTGAGATGCGCTCAGGCATCATCAAGCCAATCAATGATTTGCAGCTCCTCACCTTTCCAGACTCCATCAGTGGAAGGCTATGTGGAGACCCCCTCTCCACCAGGCGAACCCTGGAACACAAATACCCCCAGCCCAACAACATGTCAATGACTTCCACGCCAACTCCACTCCCAACTTCTCACCACTCAGCAGAAGGTTGAACTAAGCACTGGTGAGTGCAACAGTGATCCGTGTCGAGATGCCAGAGATCCAACACCTACCTGTCATGACGCAGGGCTCTCATGTCCACGTAAACAGTAGTAGGATCTGGACCAGCTGTCCCCTGGAGGAAAAGAGAGGAGGAACTGTCAGGGACACTGGCGAACATCAAGAGAACTGGTTCTGGGGTCACTGGGAGAAACAAACTTAATTTCAACAGTTATGAGTGAAGCCCTTCCCTGGACGCCATGGGAAGCCCCAACTCCACCCTTCCCCAACAGAAGCCAGGTGAAGCCTGGGTTGCGCAGCTGCCAGAAGCTCAGTGTTACATGGATGAGCCGAGGGCCAGCTGCACAGAGCCACAAATGGTGAGGTGAGTAGAGGCACAGAGGGTCTAAAAAGCACCAGGCAGAGGGTGAAACACGGGGATGCAGAGATGGGTGTCATTGTCCCTTCACCCCCTTGGAAGCACAGCAGGAGAGCTACTGCAAAAGTGAAGAATTCCTTTGTGCTGGTTCCGTTTTTGGGGCAAGCTGCAGAGCGACTGGGCCTGAAGGCCTCATGCACGCCTGAACTGCCAAGAATCTGCAAAGCACCAATCATGAACCAATAACCAAGCCATGACAGATCCAGGCCCGGACTGAGAAAATCCTACAAGCTCCATCCATGGTAAAGCCAAGCCTGCAAATAGGAAAAAACAGAAGACCAGCCATGGACGCAGACTTATCCCAAGTTTGGAAAAGGAAGAAAAGTCCAACAGAACAAGTGTGTGGGGGGGGAAAGCAAGGAATGAAAAGTGAACGTTGCAGCCGATCACATCTTTCTCTGTCCTGCAAAAATGAAGCCAAATAGCAATGAAAGCAGCAAGCGCTGGGAATTCCACAACCAGTGACAGAGCTGCGAGACCCAGGGGCAAATGGCAGTACCCAACTTCAGTTTTTGAGCAAAAGTAATTTAGAGGCGCAACCAGGACCCCCATTCAAAACCTTCATCAACCCACAAGATCATTGCCAAACAGCCCATGTGTGTTGATTTCTTTCTTCTCATTTTGCTTGCTTACAATTTTTCTAGCTGGCTCTTTCTGCCGACTAGCAGAAAAAGGAGCTGCATTTCATCTTTGCGCAAGACTGATGGAACGCCAGTGTTCGTCTCATTTCTTCTACTTGTTCTCATTATGGTCTCACTGAGTTCTCAAATTATACATCACAAGCAAAGTGCATCCTCATTAGGTCCAGAAAAGTGTTTAAAAAAACAAACATTTAACAGTATTCACAGTATTTAAATTAGAAAATTTAAGTGACGCTGCCTACCTGTACTTGATACTAGGACAGATTAGCTTTTGGGAAGGAGTGATGAGTTCTGGACAGACAGCGTTATGTAAATTTAATGATTCTTTTCCACTCTTAGATTGGCCTGAGTGACATTTGAATTGCAATATATTCTGATCATCACCTGACTCCATTTTGCTAATGAAAATAATCTGCTAACGGTGAACCAAATACCTATAAGCACCTGAACACTACCTACACCCCAACTCTGAGCACTTGGTGGTCCCATTAACAAGGGGTCTAAAATTTAAAGCTTGTAGGTTCTCAGCTCTGATGTAGTGGAATGAGCTCCCTTTGTTCCTCAGAGTTCCTCAATCTATTTCAACCTAGAAGAAGGGTCTCAAAACTCATCTCTTTCACACACATTTATCTCCTGACAGCTACACCATCTGCTATAGTTACCTGTGACTTTGTTATTTGAATGTCACTTCTGTACTCAGCTGCTTGAGTGCTACAAACCAGCAACATGGTGGTTTCAGTCAAAAGTCATGTTTCAATAATCCTGAATCTAGAACTGTGTGGCAGATTTTTGCTTTCTCAGAATCATACATGACTGTGGTGAAAAGCAGTAAGTGAAATGTCTCTCTAGGATGAGATGAACTTTGGTGACACCATAACTTTTGCCAAGATGAAATCAAGTGTTCATAGAATCAATGCAGATGAGTAATCAGGACCCTAATTTAGTCCATTATAAAATAAAGTCAGTTAATTATGCAAATAAGCCTCTGCCTGAAATCAGAAATGTGTTTAACCTTGCAATTTTTCAGCCAAAGAAAAAGTGAAGCCATGGCAGAAGTAACCAGTGTAACATTAAAAAAAAAAAAAAAAAAAAGTCTGGTAGTGAACACTGGTAGTCACATACATACAGACAAAGACTATAACCAAGTGAATATACACACACACACACACACACACACACACACACACACCTCGCCCCGATCCTCGCCCACGTTATAGTGGTCCCTCCCCGCCCACCCCCGTCCCTCCCGATCGGCACACGGTACCTGCTCAGCCAGCTTCCCCAGCCTGTTGGGCTGATGAGAGGAGACAGGCAGAGGGGAACCCGAGCGGGTGGAGGTGAGAGAAACACCCGGAACCCCAGGCCCCCGACCCCCGACAGCCACACAGACAGACAGTTGCACAGACAGGGATCAGGACACAGACATAAAATGTGGGACCAGAGAGAGAGGACACAAGGAAAAACAAAACAAAAAGAACGAAACAACAACGACAACAACAACAACAGAACTGTGAGAAAGGAAGCAGCAGTGAGACGGGAAGAAGAAGACATCACCATTTTTTCAAAGGCACCCTCCTAAAACGAAAGCTTACACAGGACTTTACTGCAGTACACAACAGTCTCCCGGGAGCTTCACAAAGAGCTCCCAAATTGCACTGTTTTCTACCATTTTTCAATGGAACAATTACACTGAAAAATGTCATCTTCAGGTTCAGTTACTGATATACAGAGCTGAGCACATTCTAAACACACAGCATCTGTGTCTAAATTCAAATTACACATGAATACACTCTCTTCAGAACCGAGTTCTCCAGCTATACGTAACGTCCTATTAGCCATGCATATACACATTGTATCACAGATAAAATATTCGAACCCATCAAACTACACCCATTCCTCATATAACAGGGTTACATTTTTTCAGTGAAATCACCCCCGTTGGTTTCCCACTCAAATGGTAGCAAATTGCCACTACTGTTATGGGGGAATAAACAAACAAATGGTTCCTGGACTAAAAATGTCATCTAAAACCAATTAAAACAGGAATTATGAATGACAATACCACCACCAACATCCATCCATTATTGTTAACAGCTGTGCTCTGGCGGTGGCCTGGAGCTGACCCTCGAATCACTGTACGCTACAGTGCAACTACGCCTTCAACGGGACACCAGTACAGAAACGCAACACTGCCACATTTTTAAATAACTGTAACAATATTAATTCCAGCCCCACTTTTAATACCGCATTTTAATTTATTGATTCATTATTAATAACTGCCTGTCTATTGAAGGGTCCACGGAGGTCCAGCATCTACCCAGGAAGCACAGGGTGCGAGACGGAGACTTTTTGATCATTTGGCTTATGTTCTGCAGAGCGAAACGCAGTGAGTAAAGCACTTGTTACAAAAGTAAAATGATTGCATAACTGGGTAAAAATGCCACTGCAATGAATAAAAACCCTGTTGTATGAAAAGAAGTATAAATTTTCAGAAGCTGCTCCAGCAGTTTTTCCAATTTTATGCCAGCCAGTTATATGAGGGCTGAGTGTACTTTAGAAACCCAGGTACTTTATTTACCACCACGTTTGAACACCTGGACTCCATCAATCATACATGGCTGCCCTACCCTTCCTCCAACCTGTCCCTCTTCCCACAGCCCTCCCTGTCTGCTGCTCCTTCCCTCACCTGCAGGCAAATGGCGACGTTGACTCGGCAGCCAAAGGTGGTGCTCACGGCCCTGGGAGAGAGGCCCAGGTCCTTGAAGATCTTGGAGAAGGACTGTGTGAGGGCGATGCGCGGCCTCTCCTCGGCCACCACCATGCATGTGCGCACGCAGGACAGGCTGATGTTCCGGAGCTGCGAAAAGAGAGATGCAGCAGGAGGGGGAAAAGGGAGAATGAGGTTACGGACTCAATTTAGTAGAACATATACCCCCCCCCCCCCCCGATATCTGGGGTGCAGGAAATGTTTTTTTCACCAACTATGAAAACCCACCTCATGACGGGGGCAATCTGTAAGCCACGTTCTAGCTGAAAACTGCAGTGTCAATGTCTGCTATACTTAAATTAATACTTTATAGCCGTGCAGGGAAGAAACTCAACAAATCAGGACCAACTAATTATTTATTTGTGATTTGTGGCAAAAGCTGACGCTTTTTTCCAAAGCAACTTACAGCCCAGTTAAGCTGCTTACAATGATTTACCCATTTGTACAAGTAATTTTTCAGCAGCAAATCTGGGTTAGTACCTCAAAAGGACTACAGCAAGACATTGGATTTGAACCTTGGTCCAACTCAGTTGCAGTGACTCTAACCACATGGTGCCTCAAAAGGTAGATAAACAACTTTACAACAATTTATATATTTATTCGTGGTAACTAGTGTGGCTCCTCACAGGGACAGTGATAGTTGGCAGATATTGAGGTCGTGACAGACTCACCCGGAGTGCCTCGGTCTGCGATCCCAGCCCCTTGGTGCACATCTCCATAACAGAGTAGGAGCAGAAGGTGACGCGCACCTTGTAGTGGCTGACTGCTCCCAGCCACAGTGAAACGTTGCTTTCCAGCTCCAGAGGGGGCACCAGGATGGACTGGTGTCCTGAATACACGCTGCAGGAATCAAAGAGGGTCACATCTCCCTGTGGTCATTTCCCATTCAGTTCACCACTCAGCAGCCAATTATAATCAACATTCAGGCTGTTTATATGCCATCGTTGCCATTCATTGCGATTATTGTTAAAATTAAAGAAAAAATTAAAAATTTATTACAAAAAAACCTTATTACAGCAAACCTTAGGGAGCAGAGTGAGAGAAGAGGAGTGCAGTGATTTGTAACGGTCATGGTCACAGCTCATAACAATCCTTACAAATGAACACTTGGGGTCAGAATGACTACTTCAGCTTCCAAAACTAGGTGGATGAGTCAGACTTTTCAGTAATAGCACAGAAAACAGCCCAGAAGATACTATCACCTTCACCTCTCAGTAAAAACGTACACACTGTCTTTCCCAAGGCAGAAGGGTCGTGACCCTGCACTGACCTGCAGAGGCACCAGAGAGCAAAGCCCAGGCCACAATAGGGGTCCAAGCAGATGGCGATCTGGCGGGATGGGTACAGTTCACACTGAAGCTTGATGGAGCGACAGAGGGCGCTGGTGGCAGCATGAGACATCTGAGGGGACAGAAAAAGCATCACAGTCATTTCAGAACCACAGCGTCAACGGTACGTAACCAAAACCATACTGAGCACTACACAACTAGTAGTGTAAACACCAATTCAGTACTAAAAAGTCATGTGGAGACACCAAGTACAGCGACACGTTCCTCGAAAGTACAGCACTAACCAAAACGGCACTAAACACAGTCATTACATTACACCTTAGATTAACCTCCCTCCGAAAGCACAGGTTGGCCTGAAAGACACACCACTTTCACACAGTGTGAGGGTCACAGCAGAGTTCACACAGAAGCGCTTGTGGTGTCGGGGAAAGTCATTCAGTTTGGATGACCTCTGGATTCTGTGATGCAATCTCGCAATCCTCCCACCCTATGATGGTCTGCATGACCATTTGCTGCCCCATACCTTCACTCCTGCCAGGATGCCTGTGGTGGACACACTGAAGTCCAGGTAGGCTAGCATTTCCGGGGTAGGGGGTTTGTAGATCTGTAGGGGTTTCTTCCTCGGAAGGTCGTCTGGAATGGTAATTGTATACTAAGACAGTAATCAGCCTGCCACCCTAATCCTGTTCAGTTATTGTCTATTCTTCATTTACCTACAGTGAGAAAACAAAAATCTTCTGTTCATCATAACCCTTTTCCCCCAAACCCCAACATTTGCAAAATGGATGAGTGCAGGTGCTGCGGTCTGTTAAAATGATTCAAAGGGAGTCTGTGGAGACGAGCGTTACCTGTGTCCAGCACCGTGGGCCAAGTCTTGATGTCCACGGCAGCCGCAGCCTCTTTGGATTTCAGCAGCTTCATTATTGCTTGAGTGGTCAGGATGCATACAGACTTGCTGACCTGTTGTTCACAGTGCCCCCCATGTCAGTTTGAATCCCATCTACAGAGGAGGTGTTTCACTTTCCAAAGCAACCCATATACATATGGTTTACAAACACAGAAGATATACAGAAGATGCCTTCCACACGTACCTCGACAATCATCTTGACGGTGGGCAGGGTGGTGGCCAGGTTCTGTGGATGGGGGGGTCTCACAGTGACAGGTACACAGCCAGCATACAGACACCCATAGAAGGTAGCAATCAGGTCAATGCCTGGCAGGACAAAAGGGACAGAATGATATGCTGTTTTTTGTTTTTTTTGTTTTTTTTTTAAACAACTACATTAGCTCCTTGTGTGTGGAACACCTGGGGGTTTTAAAGGACAGTGAAAATACTTTTTTAAAATTTATTTTGAATATTTTTTCTTTAATTCCAAAATGCATTTTCTTCCTGTATGCATTTCAGACACCTCTGTTATTCCTGTTTATTTTCAAGAAAATTCTACCCTTATGTTCTACATTCAAACCGTCCTCTGTAGAGATGACAAACAATGAACTCATATGCTCATATATGCACACTTCAACCTGAGGGAAGATCAGCTAAAACAAACTGGAGCCATCATGCCACGCAAGACTCCACCAACCTGGAGGGTAGACGAGAGCTACATGATCTCCCGTGTTGAGCCTTCCCTTCTCCATAAGGGCCACTGCCACACGCTCTGCCCGCTTGTGCAGCTGCAGACAGGAGGCGCTGCTGGCCACGGTGCCCTGCATGGGATGCAGCAGAGAGTGAAGGGTGCAGACATTTACATGCACACACAGATGCATCCACACACCCAAATGCACTATGGCACGTACCTTGGCATTAAGTAGAAGAAACAGGGGGTGATCAGGTGTCGCCTGGGCTCTCCACTGGAGGACATCTTGCATGTACAGGAACTGCGGCAGAGCAAATCGCTAAGTGAGTCCATCAGGTTGAGTGGTGAACAGGTCAGAGATGAATGGATGTGGGGTGAACAAGTGAGCAGCATTCTACTGAACAAACCACCAAAGAAAAACAAAATTCACAACCACACAGTTAATACTGGGAGGGGATGTATGTGACCTCTGTGGATAGATAAGGACGATGAGGTGGATGCCTTACGTGTCCCTCTGCACATGATTGGATGATATGGGGTAGGGGTATATACCTTACGTGCCTGGTCATTGTCTTCCAGCTGGGTGACGTCCCTACCGCAAGCCTGTGCGATTCTTTTTCCGGCCACCAAGTTCCCCACTATCATGGAAGCAGGGCCGACCTCTGTCCGAAACCACAGCAACAGAGACAATGGATATCAGGATGAAGAACTTACACTTGACCCCCAACTCCACAGAACCAAAAACTACATCACCAAACCAATCAATTTTTAATCTATATACTGTACAAACACATTATTTACAAAAAATGGATCTGTCTCAAAAAAGTTTTGGAAATTTTTTTTTAACACAATTTTGCCACCCAGTGGTTTTTTTTTTTTTTAAATTAAAGAACTTGCAAAAATTTAATACCTCAAGTCACAAACCAATTGGGACCATGCCTTGTTTTATTTCTGACTTCAAGCTTACTTTTACCACTAAATTACAAATGTAAAATGAAGGGGGAAAAAAAAATTGTATTTTTGAAACTCCTATTAAGTGCTGACCGATTCATCTAATAAACATGCAGTGTTTCTCATCTTTTTATTGATCACTGACACTCGGCAACACCAGGCAGGAGCTGTGAACACTGAGAGCAAGTTAAATCAAGGTAGTCCCACACTCCTGCGCGCTGGTGTTGGTAACTAACATCTATCAGCCTGAAAGAAATGCTATAAATAAAATAACAGACTGGATAATGTTTGCATCTTTGAAAATTGAACTGGAGCCAGCGTTGACTAAATAAACCAGCTGGTTGATTAGGTAAAGAATAGGAAGGCGAGAGGCACACGCCCAGTCCCACCTGGCTGCTTCTGCCTGGGTTTAGGCAGGTTCGTGACACACGTGTGGGGGCACATGAGCACATTGCAGGGGTGCAGGGCACCCTCCAGGAAGCGCTGTTTTGTCTCTGAGATATGGATGCCACCCAGAGGGGCCTTGGGCAGCGTGTTGGCAGGCACCAGAGCCAAGCAGTAAACCCCCACCTGGTGGATGCTGTCTATGGCCTGAGCAGACAGGGGTATTAATGTAAAGTTATTAACGTCAAGTTATTAATTCATCTGATGCTTTTCTCCATGGTGACATACAATGTTAGGTTTGTACTCAGTTATTTAGCTGTTTCACAGCTGGGTAATTTTTACTGTACTGGCTACTTGATTAAGTAAGTACCTCAGTCAAGGGTACTACAGCAGCAACAGGGCTTTGAAATTGGGTCCTTTTGATTCCAAGATAATGGCTTTAACCACTACGATCCCTGCTGCCTCTGAATTATATGTACATTTTACAAAACATATTAATCACACCTTTAAATATTTTTAAATGGGTTCTGCAATGTATGTAAAATGTGAACCTCTGAATACTGAATGCTTAAATGTCCATGCATGTGTAGGCAGGTGTAAAGCCGGCACACCTGCAGAACACGGCTCATCCACTGGAAGCTGTCCTCCTCTGAGGCATCGGGCCGCTGCTCGGCCACAACCACGATGCGTTCGTCATGCAGCACCGACACGGAAAACACGGCAATTCTGGAAGACAGTGATATGTGAGCATGCGCACCAGTGTGACGCAGCACAGGGGTTGAGAACCGGCCTCACCTTCCCCGGTACACAAACTTCATGGGTTCTACTGCGAGCGCTGTGGCCACAACATCGTCTGCATTGTGTCTCCGCCCACTGACCACCATCAGACCGTCCATTTTTCCTACCACAAATACCAGGTTATCCTACAGGGGGGAGGATAGGAGACAGAATGAGTGGAAGGCCGTAAGGCTGGTGACAATTCCAATTAAACAAATGTACAGCTGAAGGAGCGCAACCCTGCCCCTCAAGGACTCACTGGTCCAATAAATCCCAGGAGGGATGTTCTAGTGAAGTGCCTGTCAGAGATCGGGGCCCCCGATGCTGTCACTGGAATGGTCTGCAAGTGCAAGACAACATGGTGTCATACTGTCCTATTGTTTACCTTGTGAAGGATCTGAAAGGACACAAAACCACATCCAACACACCTCAAAGACATTCTTGGTCATGCCCGGCAAGCCGAAGTAGGAGATCCCGGTGCTCGCTGAACTGATGCAGATCTCGCCCACCTCATCCGTGTGACAGAGGTATGGCGTCCCCTCAACCCGGACCACACACACCAGTGCTGCGAGGACAGCCGATAGGAATGACATCACATGTGGGAACGACAACACAGACCGCAATGACATGTCAATGACCTGTTTTGTGCCAGAGCTCCTGCAGTTAGTGTGGACGCACCGCCTGGCATGACCTGACCCACGTCCTGCACGGTCAGAACTGAGAGTTTCTCTTCAGTATCGACCCGGATGACGCTGTGACTCAGTCCGCTCATCGACAGAACCGCTTTTCCCGGAGGAGGAACGCCCATCTCCGGAGGTCTGCAACACACCCAGGTAGAGCCAGAGTCACAAGGGAGATGGGAAAGTGGACAAAGACACGATAAGAGCACATTTTTCAGGGCGAGTGGAGAAGACAGTGAATCGCCGGTCATCGAAGTACAGAGCAGGACCATCTGTGTACCTGCGGATGGCGACAGTCATGGCTTCAGCAGAGCTAGCGCTGGGGCAGATCACCTCGGGCCGGAGCCCTCGGGATTGAAAGACGTTGAGGAAGGCGTCACAGGACGAGATTGACCCTGCAGGTGACAGGTGCACAAAGAAATTAATTATGAATAAGTGCATCTGACAGAACACTGCAGAAAACCAACGGTAGGGCTATGTAAGGTGAGTGCCAACTTCTGTCTGGCTTGCAGTCACGCAGCACTCACAGGGGTTGGCTCCATCGGCGACGATCAGCATCCGCAGCGAGCTCAGGCTGATGTCTCGCTGGTCTCGCTGTGCCAGGAGAGACCAGTGCATGTCCCGCGACTTCACCACTGCCACTCGTGCTGGAAAGCACACAGATAGAGTTTAAAGAGTTTAAACAGCCAATCAAGACACAGACACACTGAAAGGGACACCCTGCATAGCCAGTCAGGTTGTAATCGCACTGACAGAGTTAGACAACAATCGTCACAAAATTGTCAGTCACACAAAGCACAACCAATCAGGACACAGTCACATAGACAGGGTCAAACAGCACAGCCAATCAGAGCTTTGCCATTCTAAGAAAATCTCACAGTACAGCCAATCAATTCAAAGCCTGTTTGTACTGCTTATTAAAAAAAAACAAAAAAAAAAACAACAACAACAACAACAACAATACACACAGTGGGTGTTTGTGTTGGAATTTTGGTGAGAAGCGCCTCACCTTTGTAGGTGTGCACTTTCTGAATCCAGGACAGGGGGTTGACTTTCATCAGGGAGTAGGGGATACTGATCACGTGCATCCGGTTCATGATGCTCTGTCATGCAATCACAACAATACAACAGCGCAAGTGAGCACTGGTGACAGAGGTCACCCCAGGGTAGAGATCACAGCCACGCAGCACCGACATGACCGGAGAAAAGGGTATAGAGAGCACTGTTAACACCATTTTTGGGAGTGTTCTGGTTACTAAACATAAACCAGCCTAATGAGTGGACAGCAGACAGGTGTGCGCAAGTGAGTGCAAAGGGGGAGATGAACCAACAACCTACCGTTAAGACACCATGCCACAGCCCGGCATCCCTCTTGAAGTCCAATACGTTGGTGATTGTCTCACCTGAGGAAGAAGAACTCTCCACAGTTAGTAAAAATGAGAAGGAAATGGCACAGAATGCAGGTAGACTACATTTCCCATGCTCCCCTGTACTCTCACCCTCTGTGTAGCCGCAAGCCTGTGTAAGGGCGTGGCAGTGGGCCAACATGGCCACATGGGATACAGTGATGCCCATGGTACTGCCCTCCTTGCTGGTTTTGTACTGCATGAGGAAAGAAAGACACTGAGATGCAATCCAAGCCTGTTCTGCCATTGTTTAAGTTGTGTTGACCTAGTCTCTAGCCACGCCCGCTCCCATTAAGTCCATCCCATGACGCTCACCTCAATGTAGGCCGTCTCATTGCTTGCATCCCGCACGGGAGGATGCCAGTCCTTAGGCGGCTTCACCACATGTTTACCATCAATCACGAACCACAGTAACCGTGGCCAGCCTGAAGACACAAAGAGGAATGTTACAGACATGGCAACATTGGTCAAAAGGGACCTGGCAAAAAGTCATCTTGCAACAATTAGGTGACAGGTTCACATCCCAGAGCTGCTGTAGTTTTCTCTTATTTTTAAAGGTGCTGCTTCTTATCAAATAAAGGACAGACATTCACCTTTGAAGGTCACCACCTCGCCCGTCTGTGCTTTCGGGAGGCCCTTCTGACAGGCGTCCGTCGTCAGAGCCAGCGTTACCCCACAGCTGCCCAACAGGAAGCCGATCTGTTGACTTCCTGCATCCTAAACAAGAAAAAGTTTTCATATTGAACTGCGGACCTGACAGCACCAAAAAAAAAAAAAAAAAAAAAAAAAAAAAAAATTTTGAAACATCTGTATCAATGTAAAATTCATTACAGCACCACCACAAGGAACACACTGCACTCGGGTAAAATATCATATTTGCTGGACAATAAGTCACTTGGGAGTATAAACCCCCTAAAAATGTACATACTTGTTAGATAACAAGTGCACTGGAATCGATTTGCCAGGTCACACATGCATTTATATTTGTAACTGTTCCCTGTAGACTGATTAAAAATGGATGTTTCAGCCACACTGTCAGATACATAACTTCATTCAGTAACAGTTTGTTAAGTTTTTGTTATTTGTATTATTATTATTTATTTTGTACGCAGACTTTTTTTTAATATATATGTCACACAGGAGTATAACTTGTTTAAAAAAATTTGAAAAAAAAAAAAACAAAACAAAACAAAAAACATGACTACTGTAATCCAGGCAGGGAGTGCAGGCCACCGTCACAGTTGAAAATAAATGATTAAAAAAAGAAAAAAAGATCGTTTACCAGCTGTCTCACCTCCACTCAAATCTCCAGCGTGTAAACCATCTAATATCACTTGGGCAACCAGCTGTTTATATTAAACCACCTACATTCAAGAACAGAGACTGGCTGCCAAGTTGTCTACAGTGCTGCAGTCTACAAACCTCCATCTTTCATGAGTCAGCACTTGGTTATGAGTGCAGTCGGGGATAAATGAGGTGAGAACCAGCAGGTGCTCGGTTTGAATCCCAGACAGGCACTCGGTCTAAAACAGTAGTCCACCCAGTGGTGTGGCTGCTTATTGTGCCCACTCTCCAGTTCTGCTGGGTTGGAAATAAAATATGCCACAAACTATTGCAAATGTATTTTTAAAGCAAAGGGAAAGTGACCAGCAGAATTTTCTGTGGTAAGTACCTTATTTCCCCATGGTAAATCACATTCCTACTTACAGTACATGTTTCATTACGGCTCTGGAGAATGGCAGTGAATACGACAAAATCACATTCAGTGGAGCTGCTCTATGAGCCCTTCAGGGTGACAGTGATGTCAGGTTTACCTCATCTTCATCTTTCTCAGAGACTGAGAATCTCCGGTGTGTCTCTTTAACCACATTCTAACCTGGGAAACCACTTTTTTAACCCACATATAGCTAGAGCAATATATTTAAATTGCATCACTCATTAAATTAGCACTCAGAACATTAAAATAAAGCACAGTCAAAATTAAACAATGTACATCGGCACAGATACAAGCAGAGGAGACCCTGAGTGTTAATTTAGCACTGGTATGGCTACACCAGCAGGTGGCGTCATTGCACCAGCAGTCAATGCAGCAGCAGAGCGCAGCATGGTGTCCACGTACCTTCCTGGTGAGAGGTACCTCGATGGGCACAGGAACCAGCTCTGCCAGCAGACACCCGTAAAATGCCACCATGAACATGACCGGGTCGTTGTTTGGGAACACAAGCGCAACCTGGGGGTCAAATGGTACGGTTAAGTGATCAGTTAGAATGAGACAGATCTGAGCATCCAAACATAATGTTTTGTGAATATGGTGGCTCCTCAGCTTTTGAATGCAACTGGAACCAGAGGTCTGTTTATAACTTGCTTTGCTCATAACTTATGGTGCACTAGCATTTAAATAAAAAAAACTTTATTCGTACTAATTTAACATCACTTGAAATAAAAATAAGTATCTACTGATCCACTGCACAAACACGTTCAGTGCTTATAATGTCAATAGTGATCATACACAGGAGCTGTAAACACTATGGAAATGAGTTGAATGAAGGCCCCCACCCGGTCACCAGGCCTCAGCAGGGGCTCATTGCGGCTGCTCAGCTTGTTGAGCAGAGTGTAGGCCAGCTTCTGGCTTCGGGTCCACAGCTTGCCTGGGGACACACAGTAGCACCAGTTGCAGGTTCACAAAAGCTTCCCTTCCATTCACCCCCTACCTCCATGGGACCCCTGCAGGGGGCAGTTTCCTACCATAAGTAAGCGTGTAAACAGCCTTGCCCGCATTGTCCAAGGCTGTGAGACAGGGGCTCTTGGGCTGCGTGGTCCCCCATCGTTGCAGGGCCACCAGCAGGGACGGGGGCCAGTTGGTGACCACCCCCAGGGGCTCCCCCTCCAGGGGCCTCATCTGCGACCCCTCTGGCTTCGGCTGATTAGGGTCAGGCTGCTGGACTGCAGGACACATGGGAAAACATGGAGGGGGTGAGAGCGGGAGTCTCTCCTCTGCAACTTTTTTTTTTGCTGAAATATTAACCGAAATATACGTTTATTTCAATATACGCAGACTATCTCAGGTAAAAACTGCTGAAATAAATTTTTCTATGAGGAAAATGGTGGGAAACGTGTGGCAGCTACAGCATTGCGCTTGCAGAACAGGACAGTGATGCTGCGGGTATGACTGTCGTCAGAAAAGCTCTGCCCCCCACAGCAACCACTCCTGCAAGATGTAAATGCCATTACAACACCACACTACACCAGACCAACCCTGCCGCTCACACAGGGGGGTCCCTTCAGCCCACCTTCCTCTCCGTCTGAAGACAAGGAGGCGGGGTTAAGAGCCCAGGCCACACTCCTAATGAGAACTCTCGTGACGAACACTCGGTGCTGTTCAGAACCTATCTACAGACTGATGTGTCACACGCGTGTCTGGCTGCGCGGTGGAATGCTGCCGTTCCCATGTCGACAGCGAATACGGCCACCACCCATCACTTACCGTCCAGCAGCTCCTCAAAGTCGTCAAGGAAGAACTCGCGTAGCGGCGGCCGCTTGGGCCTCTTCAGCGTGTTGAGCAGCTGCTGGATCTTGGAGGACACTCGGCTGTTCACGGGCACCCCTGCAGACAGATGGGGGGGGGGCAGTAGTTCGCTGAGCTCAATGAGTACGACAGACACAGACCTGGAATATTCTGACAGCCAATCAAAGTGAGACTCAGGTGCATATGGGGGAGGGGGTCCACAGAGGGTTGACTTGATGGTGTTGCCAAGCAACAGTGTGTTCTGCAGCCAATCGTGTTACGTCCTTTCGGCGGCCAATCAAGAGGCTTTTGACATGACAAAACCATTATATTGGACAATGAAATTTCAGTATAACTATTTCTGGAGTGACGTGAGTGTAGCTAAGAGGTCACAGACATACATTTAAGTGAAGTGTCACAGTAAAGTGGGGGGAACATTTACTGTCTACAAACAGAAACATAAAGCGCTGTACAAAGGCAAAGAAGAGACAGTTTAGAGGAGAAGGATACACAACACAGAAGGAGATGCAGAAAACATTTTTAACTGGGTTTGAGATTAAAATATGCTGCTAAAAACAGCGTCCACGTTGGCTGGTGTCCAGTGACGACATCACTGTCAGTTCGCCGACAGTCATATCCACCCTCGCTGCGTCTCCGAGGACCAGGGCCGCAGCTGCTGTCTGCCGGGATGCCGACGGCACAACCGGGGCGGAGCATCGGGGTCAGAGGTTAAGGCTGCACCTGACAACTCGTCACATGCAGCCTCCTTGGTGCTTAGAGCATCTGGTCAGAGTGCTATCAACAACAACTGTGGTAACCCATGGAAACCTGCATCCTTCTACTGTGATCTGAATGATCGCACTCATTTAGCCACAATCAGTAACCACTGTCCAGCGCAGGGCACGGTGATCCAGAGTGTACCCCAGAAGTGTGGGGCATGAGGCAGAGTTCTCCCTGGAAGGGATTGTCATGATGAGAATGCAGAAATGGGGGGGTATAGAGACATTACAGTAGTTAAGCTTTTCCAAGATCACCGCTATGGGGAGCGGTGCTGTACATGCTTGTCCTTTTCCCTAGTGAGACAATTAGCATCATTAATGGTCCGCAAACACTACCCCTGGGTGCCAGTAAACCAGGAGCAGATAAGTGAGAAATTGACTGCCAATAGACCGTCAAAACAGCAATCGAGTTTAAATGGTCCCTTTATCTGCCACCCACATGGACCACAGCCACTCTCTATTTTCACGTCTGTGTCCCTCTGACCGTGACACATGACTTGCTGCACTCTAAACATCGTCCCTCTTAGGCTCAAAGCACTCTGCAGTTAACAGAGCTTTAATGCTGAGATCCTTGAGCCAAAACTGTTCTCATTACTGTGGGTCAGTCTCACAATTACCAACTACCCTTGACTACTGAACTCATTCATACAAACAATGTGAACCAATGTGATGTCTTAGGGGGGCATTCAGATACTTCAACTCTATTTATGCTGCTTTTTAGAACAGAATTTAACAGACAGAATTTAATACCGCTTTAAAAAAAAAAAAAAAAAAAACATACTTTTGGGAGCAGCCCTGTCAGAAATAGCAGCTCCTGAAAAAGGGAGCTTTTGTGAAGTGAGAATGGCACCTCAGCTCCCTCACACTCCCAGGAACGGCACTGATCCTGCAGCTGGCTTTCCTGTTTGCTGCCAACATAATCCTGGTATGACATCATAGCATCACAAGGTGTTTACCCCCTGGCCCCTAAACCATGTGCCGCATTCGGTAGGAAAGCTCCAGATTCATCATTGCTACTTTGAAACTGCATACTCCCGGCTGACACACTTGTGACCACAAAATCCAACATTCTCAGATAGTCACCAGGCTGCTGTAACTTAACTCACGTGGATTTTGTGGGTGAAGCTAATGATTGGGCACCCAATGGCTTAGCAGTCAAGGAATAGGATGTGTGGGGCCAAATCTTAGGATAAGAACCACGAGTTACCCATGATTGATATAGTGTAACATTAGCTGGCTGAGAAGAACACTGAGCTGTATTAGAGGGTGGGTCGAGAGTGGAACCATTCACCACAGGGCAGCAGGTGGTGGAGCAGTTATACCACTATCTTGCAATCTGAGGATTCTGAGGAACGGTACTTCTGATGTAGTAACCTTCAAGGTACCTAAACTGAATTTATAGTTAAAAAATACCCAGCTGTATAACCAACAGGTATAACAACCAGTATACAAATGTAACATTATATGGCTCTTTGAAGAAAGGTGACATCTAAATAACTAAATATCCATATATAATAAATTTTAGTCAATGTTATTTAAAGAATTAAACGGCACGGATTTAGCATCACCACCCTCCTTCTACTGAACTAGTGGCATGAAATGTATTAAAAAAACAGAAAAATGCAATACGAACTGAGTAGTGACTACGGAATCCCTTGTATTTAACAAAATATTCACACCATCTGGCACCGATTTCAATGAGTCTCAATGAGACCAGGAGTAACACAGGATCATGACCCGTAACATCCTACACAGAGAGACAAAACAGCGCAGCTCATGTCCATCAAGGCAAAAACAAGGCAAAGGGACATGGGGGGCAGAGTTAGGATGCACAGGACAGTGGATGAGCGGACGGACGGACACTCAGCTGAGGAAAGGGAGATAAATACCGTCGACTGTAAGGCAGACCCCACCACCTTTCTCACCGTGGCCTAGAGTGAAGAGACAAGGGTGGTTAAGGGGTGCTTGGGCAGCCTGTGCTCCTCACTGGACCCGAGATCCTTAATCAGCTGTGGGTCTTGATCTCCACAAAGACAGCAGCGGGACAGGCAGCAAAAAGCTTCATTAATCGGCCCAGTAAAATAAGCTGATGCGTTTCAGTGGCGAGGGGACCGGATATATTTCATACTGCTGCCATGATAAAAACCACCATGCCATAAAATCCACTTATGGTTTCTGCTGCTTAATCCCCTCTGGGGTATGAGGAGAAACCGAGCCACGCAGAGTGGCTGAATCAGGACCCCGGCAGGTCACGTGGGTGGAGGTGGGCACGCTGCAAATCTTGCCTGTACAACTTATCCTTCAATCACAGCATAAAATTTCCTACAACAACATTTAGGCAACTTCACTCACATGTTCCTCTCATTGGTTCACCCTACCGCACACGTGTCACTTTGGTGACTGTCGCCATGGAAACACAGCAGTCAGACCAACTGACCAAGTGCCCTGTCTGTGGCGCTGACAGCAGGAGCCCGGGACTCACCATCTGCGGTCTCCAGTAAGGTGCTGTGGTTGTAGCCCCGGGGGAGCCCGCGGACCGACGCCACCTGGGGCCGCTCCACATGCACCGGGCGCTCCGACAGGCCCGTCACGTCGGGCGGCACCGACTGGTTGTCTGTTGGATGGGGTGTGGGGGGGTTAGAGGTTACGCAGTGAGTTTTCCCCAAAAAAAAAAAACCTACACACAAAGTAAAAGCTGTAGCACTAAGGATGATATAAGTGGAGCATCCAGGCCCAAAAAAGTGTTCAAATTCAATAACGTTTTCAATAAAATCCTATTTTACTTCATCCCTTACTGTACACTGTGTGCATTGCTGTGATAGCAGCATCGCACCATTAAATATGAAATATTTATATAAAGCATGCAGAGTTTCTAGTAGGAGGTGCCATATAATTCCTCCAACAACACTATAAGTTAACACTACGATTTCTACCACCCCCATGTGACTTACTCCCATGGTGACTTTTAATGGGTCACGCGGGGATCTGAAAACACCCCCTCCCTGGTGCATTAAAAACTAACCCTAATAAATCATAGTGGAGCCAGAGCTGTCAGTCAGTCAGAGTTAGCCCTCCTATGCGGCACAGCATACGCCCCGTGTTTGCCTGCGGGGTGGTGCTCCCGTGCCTCTCTCACAATGGGTACCCTGTCCCCTGAGGGAAGTGAGGGTTATTTGAACAGACAGCCCCAGACTCCTTGATAACAGCAAACAAGGAAGGCCAGGGGCGGCAACAGGGGCAACTGTGTCACGTTTTATTAACAGCCTAATATAAAAAGCTCCTGAGACGTCCTGGCTGAGGTTAGTAATTTACTCTTTTCATTAAAGGCAAAACAATATAAATAAATCACAGAAAAAATGCCTCATGTCAGATAATTTGCCTGTGTTGGGCTGATGCAAGGAGGTTAAAAAAAGAACATGGCATGCAGGATATAATCCTGATTTAAGCTCCCGCTGCTGTCCCTTTGTTTCGCTCTCAGAGTAAAAACCCGAGTCTCTGGCCTGTCTTAACTGAAGTAAGTTAAGAAGTAACCAGATCAATTACAAAAAAAAAAAAAAAAAAAAAAACGTGTGAATTCCCACTAGGCATCCTTACCCTGAAAAAGGGCAAAGACCAACCATCAGCAACCTGACTGAAGCTTCTACTTCTGTGATGTACCCGCCAGTCCAGCAGGAGACACTGTAGGTTGTACTGAATGGTCTTGCTGATTTGGGTGTGGGATTATAACCCTACAGTATGAGTGCCTACAGTTTGCTACCTGCCAATCAGGGGGGAGAGACGGAAGGGGCTCGGAGCCATTACTAACCTAGCTGGGTGTGTGCCATGAGGTCGGCCAGCACGGCGTTGGCAGCGGTGGTGGTGTGGGGCCTCCCTCCAGGGTGGGATGAGGTGGAGGATGCAGAGGATGAGGTGGACGAGCCCTGGATGACCCTGTTAAACCAGTGCTCCACGCCGGGGTGGGCCTGGTGCGGCGCTGAGGCGGCTAGAAGGCCCTGCCGCCGGAGCGAGCCCTCGTCTTCCGATGCCGATGAGGTGTCTGCGTGGTCAAGGACAGGAAGTGTCACACGGGATGTGGACAGCAGAGGAGCAACAGCACACGGCAGGGGCGATGGCGGGGGGACACAGACAAACACAATGAGATGAGAGCCAGATGGAAAAAGTGATGGAGGAAACCAAACTCCAGGAGAACCGACACCAGGAGCCGGTCAGACAGTCTGGAGGAAATGCGCGGGGTATCTCACTTCATTAGAAGCAACCAACCGCCAGCGGGCTTCAGATTCATTGTGGGTCGTCCCGCATGAGTACATCTGCCTACACTGAACCCCACTTACACGGGACTGACACGGTATAACAGTGTCATACATATAGCAAGGAATAAGGTCAGGGTAGACACACATGGCAGTAGACATACTTCTGCACCCCTGAAATCCACATGCGGTCACAGAGAGCAAAGGAACCTGGGAAACTGCGTACTCCTCAGCAGCAAATGCAGCGGGTTTCCCAGGAGCCATTGCATGCTAAATATACTACGTGTATAACCCCTTAAGCATACACGAACATGCTGTTTCTGCCATTTTTGCCTGCTGTACATCATATTTACTCAGCTATTTAAAAAACAGCACGAGAAAAACAGAGCCGTTACAGCAGCTTTTTCCAGACTCGACCGATGGCATTGACCCACTCCCCTCCTGCAGCGCAGTGGCCCTAAACACACGCTGATCTTGTCACAGCAGAGCCCATCAAGCAAGGAAACACTAACAGTTATTCAATTAACCTTTTATTGAAAGTGAATGTACCATTATAATGGTAAGGGTAAAGTAAGTGTCCTTGAGTTAAAGTGGACGCTTAGTGGCCACCTGCATAGTTTTCATGGTATGGAGTTTGGATTGTGGGAGGAATCCCATGCACAACACAGGGAGAACATACAAGCTCCACCCAGACCATGTTAGTTTTGAACCCAGATCCAAAACTAAAGGCCGGGAGCAGTGGGGCACCAGCACTATCCACTGTGATGCCCCATTCATACAGCTGGGTGGATATTCCTGTAGCTTTAGGGTAAGCACAATGATTGAGGGCACTACAGCAGGTGGAGGATTATGAACCCAGGATGTTTTTAGGTTGTAAAGCAGAAGCTTTTCCCCAACTACACCACCTGCTGGCCCATGTTTACTTTTGTTTAAGCTCCCAAACTACATCAGCACATGACTGTGAATGTGAAAAAAAGGCTTAAAAATTTCAAGCAAACAAGGGATTTCCGGTCCTGATGAATAAATCCGTCCTCAGTGCCTGAGGTGAAATTCTCACATTAAGCGGCTGTCAGGAAACTAGGAAACTGCCAGTCTGGAGGCATGCAGCGACCACGTCTCCGTCACGCGTGTGATGTCTGGGAACTGACTGTCATAAATCACTGAGGGAGCGCCACACATCTAGACCGTGATGTGTGTGTGCACGTTTGCAGAGGCTCAAAAAGCCACATGTACCCCAGCCAGTGAAGATGCCCTTCCCATCCTGACCTACACAGTCCCCAGTCTGGCAACCGCAGTGACGCTTTCGCAAGACCACACGATCACATGACCTTCTCAAATCAAACAGGTGCCAGGACCCCTGGAGAGCAATCTCCACGGGGTTCGTCCGTAAGCTGCGCTGGGGAGGACTGAACACAGACACACATGGTTGAGGAGCTGCACTGCAAGACAACTCACTCCATTATGTCACATTAGCTTTAACACCTGTGCAGACTCATCAATACATCCGATTGATCTCTTGATCCGAGTGTGAAGGTTCAGACTTTTAATTACACGGAGCGTTTGGCCATCTTCAGAGTGGAGCGACGTCCCATGGTGTTGGCAGTTGCTCTGAATTTGGTGTTTTAACATATGCAATAAGTGGCAGTGAGCAGCTTCAAAAACAACTAAATTTATTATAGGAAGGTATTAGGGACAGCAGGTAGCATAGTGGTTAGAGCAGTCACCTTATAAAGTGTTTACTTCTAATCCCAATACCAGCTGTAGTACCCTTGGTCAAGGTTCTTACCCTGAATTGCTCCAATAAAAATTATCTTTCTGTATAAAAAGGTAAAACACTAAGTAGTTTACACTAAGTTTAGTGTTGAAACATAACACAATACATTTTCTTGGATAAAGATGTCTGATAAATGGATAACATCGACCCTTGGGCCACTGAGTGAACTACATGGCCTGAAGCTCCTGAATGATATCACACCTCTATATTAAAACGTGTTAGAAGTATAGAAGTAAGGTACTCGGGTTCTGTGGAGTAACATCTCATTTGGGGCAGCTGATAAGACCCCCATGGCTGAGCCTGGAGAGTGGCAGACCTCAAGGGTAACCACTGATTCCAGTTAACTCCCCCTGCAGACGAGCAAATAGTCCTGTGAAAGGAAGCAGGTGCTTAGCGCACCCTTCAAGTGCTGATGTGATAACAAAACAATCCTGGTCACAAAGTGGGCCAAGTTCCTCCCCCAGAAAACCGTGTCACTAAAACTTTTACTTAAAAATAAGTCAATAAATAACCCCCTTAAGTTCATTAGGCTTTAGTGCTGTTTTTCTCTTGTTTAAATCCTCCTTCACGTGGTAACCTTGACACAGATGCATGGAAAATGCGCACAGAAAGAAGGGAGAGCAGCCAGCAAACACTGGGATTTATGTTCACGGTACCCTACCCGCTGCTGCCCCAGGACTCAACCAAACACATTGCATGTTTATGCAGCAGCTGCTCCACACAGGCGATCACTCATCTTTCTCCGAACGCATTCCAGCCCAGTGCATCCCCATCCCCACTGGCTACAGCAGTGCGGTTACTGCACCAACCTTACTGGTGAATGACCAACGTCAATTACCAAAGGGTGCCCCAGTTCAAAGAGAAGCTCCCATGACCATAGAGCTAAGCCCCATGCCCCTCCTCTTCCCCTGAAACTTTTGTATNGATGAAACCAGAGCCATCCGTACCGGCATACAGGGCTTCCACTGAACCTGTACAAAAGGCTGGCAGGAGCGGGAAGACAGCAGCAGGTGACACTGTGGTTAAAGCTGCCGCCTTTGGACTCAGGTTTGAATCCTGTCCCTTATGCACCCTCCCCAACCTTACTGGTGAATGACCAACGTCAATTACCAAAGGGTGCCCCAGTTCAAAGAGAAGCTCCCATGACCATAGAGCTAAGCCCCATGCCCCTCCTCTTCCCCTGAAACTTTTGTATGGTCACATTGCTCTGGATGGTCTGAATACATTTTACCCCATGTATGAAAACACCTGAATACAAAGTTATACACAGAAAGAGATAAATAAAAACTGGTCGAACTTTTAAGAGCCAACTCACCTCTAGGCCTACACGCTGCCATGGTCGAACCTTTGTGAACTGCCTTAGAAGCCATCCCCATGGCAACTGGGATTTGTATTTTTCCAACTCATTATACCAGTGTAAATAAGTCTGCTTTAATGAGACGCTTCTAACTATTTATCATCACATGCTATGGCAAGAAACTAGGCAACTTTCCAGCAAAGACAATCACCTCCGCAGAGTCGTCGGATACATTATGCACAGTAATTAATTCGGCTGATGAACGAGGAGGATGCATCGCACCAGGAGGCAATTCCCAGGAGGACGTGTGGAGTAAGATCCTACAAGGGGTTCGCTTACATCTCAAAAACATAACCTGCATGCTGAGGGTACAATACAAGGCTTATTCCCTGTCTAAATACAATGACACACACAGACCACAATCTGATCAGACACAGTGTGTGTGCGCGCGCGAGTTTGTGTACGGCAGCGGAAGGAGGGTGGAGATGCATTATCACCGTTTACATGCTGTGATAAATATATCAGAACTCTGCCTAAAACAAAATGCCCAGAAATGCAATTCTAACAATCAACATGCATTGAAGGAAAAAGCAAAAATAGAGTAGGTGTATTGTGCCTGGGAGGGAAGTGTTTATAATCCTTCAGTCCATCCATTATCAATACCCACTTATTTAATGCAGTGTCATGGTGGTCCAGAGCCTACCCTGAAGATATAGTGTATGATGGAGGGTACACCCTGGATGGGACACCAGTTCATCACATGCTCAGAAGAACAATTTACACTGACAGGTTTATCTGAGTCGCATCTTTCTGGGCTGTAGAACGAAACCAGAGTGTATAAAAGAAACAGGGAAAACATGAAAACTCCACATAGACTGACACAGATTCGAACCTATGTCCAAACCCCACTGCCTGGCCCAAGTGAGGTGCTGGGTTTACACATTACGCCACAACAAGTAAGTGCTAAATTCAGAAAGATGCCAGAGCTGCTCTGCTCCAACAGTGTTAACAAGTATGTGGAAGAAATAGAACTTCTTTTTGTGGCTTCAGTAGGACACAAAGAGCTCCTTGGCTCGTGTGAGCTGTGGAACACGAGAAAAACCAACAGCGCCACGGCTGAAATCCACAGCACCAGGAGCTCGAAAGCCGCAGACTGTTGCAAAACACGGGTTAGTATTCAGCAAAATAGGCAGTATAACACACACACACCTCTCTAAACTCTGGGGTCGTACAGTGCCTTAGTGATACGCCCTCACCATCACAGAAGAAAAACCTCAGTGTGAGTCATGAGATTTAGTGACACTGTGTGCATGATAAGACAGACCTCACACTGTAAAAGTTATTGAATATTACCGTTTCATAATAACTGCTGCTACACAGAAGTCACTGCACAGAATGCTATTCAGCCACAATTGCCCAATTTCAATTTGGGATAAATAAAGCATTTTCAGTTCAATTCACTTCTTACTTTCTGTACAGCAGCAGCAGGTAGGAGACCCCCCATGCTTTGTGCCACTTACCTGGAGGGGTGCATGCTTCTACAGATGACTGCACCAGCACGGAGCGCCTCTTGGACGGCATGGGCATCTTCCTCTCTTTGTATTTGGCCAAGGCTGCTTGTACGGCTTCCGTGTGCAGATCTGTCGGGATGGGGGGGGGGGGTCAATTTTCTCACCCTGAACTGATACAGGAAAAATTCCCAGCTGTATAAATGGGTAAACCATTGTTTGTTGCTTAGCATTTAAACCCAATGTTATAAGGCGTCCGTTAAATCAAGAAATGTAAATATAACCCATTTTCTTAAACATCCCTGAATCCAAACCAGTAAACCAACCCTTTTCACCCCTTGTTGCAGGATAACGAAAAAACTGGGACTACTATCCTTTACATGCAGGATTTTTTGGAATTTAGGCATTGTTACATCTGCTGATGAGCTGCTGACGTGAATAAATAGGTTTTAAAACAAACACACAGGGAAGAACTATAACGTGCAAGAGCTGAGAGTATGATGTGAAGCAGTGATTTGACTCAGGAAGGCTTTTCAGCAACGGAAACCTCGCCTCCAAAGTCTGAGAACACAGACAGTAAAAGACTACAGCCATGAGAAGGATGGGCTGAGTGGAAGTTCAAGTGAGAAACTCCTGGTGTCTTTCTTATTGCCTGCTGTGGATGGTGGTAGTGGTGGGAGACGGATGGTGGTGGGTGGATTTGGGTTCTGATGGGTGTGCAGTACCAGCAAGACGTGTGAGCTCATATGGACAATAGTTGGATGGGACAAACTGGACAGAAGAGTGAAAGCAAAGTGATCCTGCCTCTCGGAAGACACGTCAGCTCATTTCCACATCAATCTTGTTCACATGAAACAAAAACAAACAGTTCTCTCACTAGTCATGTAGGTTGGTAGTTGCTGGTGAAGGCTGAGGGATATTGGTGCCTGTGGATGGCGGACAGCAGACAGTGACAATGATGATGCCAGGTGCTTACCAGACCGAAAGCGTTCATCCCTTGAGTTGTTGGGTCGGGACTTATTTTGCTTGGAGCCGACAAGGCCAGCTTGTGAGGAACTCTGGATTCTGCTCTCGATCTGCAGAGATGGATCTACACCTAGAAAACGTGGGCAAAGGTGTGAACAGGGATGCATTCACCTGTACACAGTCTAACATCACACCAACCTACATGTTCAGCCTGAAAGGTTCTTGATCTTTTACGTGTCAGTTTTCCTACATTTACCTTTTAACATACAGAAAGCCCACCAGAACCAAATGAACCAAGTTTCAAGACTAAAAATCACCAAGAAAAACAGATCAAGAAAGCTCCTACAGGAGCTCTGAGCAACTCTCCATTGCAAGGGTGCAAGAAGAACATCAGGAGCCCAACACAACCTCACCAATCACAATGAATAGGCTGCATGCACTAGTACTCTTCCTGTTATGCATGAAACAGTTCTTCCACAGTCAGGTGAAGAACCAAAAGACATCCAAAAAACCTTGAGTCCAGGAAAGAAAAACAAGTTTTAATGCGCTAAAGCTCTTAATTCCTTTTCCACTATTAATTCCTCATTAACACCTTGATGATATTAAGTTCTACTTGTTTCTGCGGGAAACATTTTCAGCCCTTAATTTGTGCCTTGAGTGCTGGCTTTAGATAGGATCACTGAGACATGGCGTTTAAAACACGCTGAACATTGGTCTGAGCCTCTTGCTTATATTCCACTCAGCAGAGCCTCAGGGAAGTCTGAGGACAAGGCTCATTAAAATACAATTGCCATTCTGTTACAATACAAAGGACAGCATTTATCGTTCCACCACAGCCCTGGTTGGGGTTGTGATTCACACAGATACCAGAGAAATGAGGGAAAAGCCTTCAATCACTGACTGGATCTGAAGCCATCTGATCAGCATCTTTCCAAGACAACAGCACACAAACACAACACATTCAAACCAAGAAACCAAGAAGACAACAGCACACAAACATGATCAAACCAAGTGAACACCAACAAAGAAGATGTCATCTCACCTTTTATCTCTCCCTCTCTCACACACACACACACACACAGCCTGGAGCAGTAATGTGGAATCAGCAACTACATAGCGTTTTATGAGGTCATGGAGGGTCATTTCTTATGCTTCAGCAACTTATTACCAGATAGAATAAGTTACAGAAAATGTGCTTTAAATGCATAACTGTATGCTGATGACAAGCAGTAGGATGCTAAAACCATCAATTCCAAGAAGACACAGGACCCAAAATTACCCTAGAAATTCCCCGAATTCCACAAGCCACTGCACTATCATCTTGTACCTCATAAGACTGGAAAATAACACAGGCCATGCCTGGGTTCCAGCCAGGCTTAAGGTCTACCACAGAGAGCGCAATTCTAAACTCTAGCTGGCTCAAAACGGCACAGATTAGATGCACAGTGACGCCAAGGGCACTCCGGAGACAGCCGTCTGCAGTAACTGGTGATTCTACTCTGGTTAGAATCATCTGATGCATCTAAACCAGCACGTCACCTCAAACCTCTTATGCGACATTGCCAGGACTTTGCAACCTGGACAGGGGAGCCTAAATTTAGTAGACCACTTTGAGTGTTTGCCTCTTTTCACCTTCCTGAGTGATGAAAAGGACAACCCGCACCGTTATGCAACCATCCCTTCCTCAGATTCTCTTACATGGCTAGATGGAATCAGCAAATCGATGGTGACGCTTGGCAACGGGTGCTTCCATCCTCATCTCCACAAGCAAACTTGAACTGACACAAAAAATTTGTGTCAGATAGTGGTCCTTTCTAGAATGCAAATCAACAATCACAGTGGTCTGGTTACATTCACCACCCTGTCTTTGTGACTTTTGGATATAAAAAAAAAAAAAAAAAAAAAAAAAAAAAAAAAAAAAAAAAAAAAAAAAGTCTGGCCCCATTTGAGAAGTTACAAAGGGTTCAAGAGACTTGACTGCAGGGTCACAGGAAAAATGCAAAGTGCTCTTTGCTCAGAATCCTTGTTAAAATAGTTCACTCACCTCTCAAGGACTTTTATACACCTTTGGAGTGTTCGCCTAGCAACCAGGACCATCCCCCATAACCTGCCACTACTTGATGTCTGAACTACAGGTCATCAAAACAGTTCCACTGCCTCTGTTATGATGGCCTCTCAGCCAGACTCCCTCTGGATGGGTGGCAGGGGGTGGAACTATGACAGGAAGGGGTTGAGGCACAACAAGAAGGGGTGAGACCAAGACAAGAAGCAATGATTTGCATCCTTGGTTATACAAAGGAGGCCTACAGGAGATTTTACAACCTTATATCAATGTTACAGTTAGAGGAAACCTAAAGCAACGTATGGATTTATAAAGAACCAAATGAGAAATGAATGAGCTCCACCCAGTCTGAAGCCTCCAAATTATCATCATCAGTCATAAAGGACAATCGGTTGTGCTTTTCTACAACATAAAACCCAAGTAACAGAAAACACCCAAGATCTCAACAAACCTTTCAGAGTATGAAAGCCAACTTAGAAAAAGAAAAATAACCTTGTCTTTCAAAATGAGTCGTTGCAAACGCATTTCTACACACGGTCACACCCTGCCAAGTACAAACCACACCCTCATGTTAGCAGCATATCTTCACCAAGCAGATGGTACTGGGGTTTATGAAGGCACCACCTTGTGATCTTGGACTTCTCAGTCACACATTCTCTGGGTATGAGACAGAAACAGAGGCGGGGTCATGTGAGGAGCTACCAGCCTTTGGGAGGAGCTCCCCCCACAGACACCCCCCAACATGCCCAGACTGCACAGCACCTGTGTCTCTAGAACACCTGCCCATTTTGGCAGACACTTGGGTTCCAGGCTGTTCCCCAGGGGGGGTGTGTTGGGGGGCAATAGGCTGTTTTCTGCAGAGCTGAGCCCTCAAAACGCCTGGTCAGACCGCAAGCTTATCCAAATCAATGTTGTCCCCCCGTCAGCAAGTCTGGGGCTGCAGACTGCAATCCTGGATGGCGGAGGGGTAGCCAGTGCAGTACAGTAGACTGCCCCAATCACCACCAACACGCCCCTCTCCACCATTCCTTAATCATGTTATTCTAACAGTTCCCTTTCACAAAGGAGCAGGTCAGGCTTGTACTCCACTGAGACCATGAGACCGTGAAGGAGATTGGCTTCTCCATCTAGTTGCTGGGGGGAGAGGGGGGAGAAAGAAAAAAAAAAAAAAAAAAAAACAACTAAAAAAAAANTCTAGTTGCTGGGGGGAGAGGGGGGAGAAAGAAAAAAAAAAAAAAAAAAAAAAAACAACCTAAAAGACAGGAGAGCTCAGACCAATGAGAGCCTGGCTTCTTTACGACACTATCGATCATTGGTCAAAGCTGTTGCACGTCTCAAGTAAAGATGGCTGTCATATGGATTTGTGTTTTCTGGGCAAGCATCTTCACCAAATAGCCTCTCAAATGCGATGATTGCTCTTAAAAATGGCTGCCAAAAATCAAACGTGAAATACATCTCAGGAAAACAGCATTAAATAAGCTAAGAAATAAAACATTAACTTTGATGCAAAAAAAAAACCACAGGATTTGAAAGTGGTTCCTGGCACTTTGGCATGATCTAGATGGCAACCTGAGAAGGGCAAAGACACACACACCTCATCCAAGATGTGTGCTGTAAATCCCTCCTCCACCGGCTTCACAGATAACACACTGCACGTGAAGGAGACATCTTTTGTCAGAGAAATTTTTCTGTCTAGGGATATCTGACAATAATAACCTGCGTTGTGAAGCAGAAACCTTCAAGGAAGAGACACGGAAACGTCTTAAGGCTGTAGAGGTCTTTTACTTGATGCACAGGGGAGACCCGTTGTATCACCGAAATTACATCGTAGGGTCTCGTCGAACAACATTACAGCTCCATTTTTATACCTATCGATTACAGTCATAGTAACAGAACTCATGGTGACAAGAGGCAAACTAAGTTCATACCATTAATATAATTAGGTCTTAATAATAACAACAATAATAAATATCAATATAACAATAGTCAATTAACCTTATCAATATCTGTCATTACAATAGTCAAAAGGAAACTTTTCTGTTAAATTAAACATTAATCCGTAACATTGTCTGCGTCCTTACAACGTTGTTTGATTCCTAGTTACACCGACGCAAACAGTATTTACCTTTAACATTTATGAACTCACTCTGAACTCATTTGAACTCAAACAGCATTAATCATAAACTGTAAGAATATGTGACTAAAGGAAAATATCGTGAACAATATGAATAGTAAGGGCGTGTCAAAATTTTGCTCCCACACTATTCCCCCCAGGAGACTTGCAGTAACCAGGTCTAGTGCAAGAGTCACCACGATGGAGAAGGAAAAACCCATGCCAGTTTGCTTTCCTTCATTACAGATGGTTAGTGGGGCACAGCCAGGTCTCAAACCCGGGTCCTGTCTGCAAGGCGCACATCTGTCTAGTGATGGGAGGAAGGGAGGAGTTTCTGCTGCATACTACCCATATGCTTTGATGCCACAACAAAAAAGATCATCCACTTAGGAACTAAAGAGGGGCTGATGGGTATCTGGAGTCTGAATGAGGCCCCTCACAGTTTGAAAAAGTCCATAACATCTCCAGGACGTCTGAAAGTTGCTGACAATTCCAAAAGATGAGGCAATAAAACACCCCAGCCTGTGTTTATCCCATATAATACACAGGGTTAGATATTCACCAGGAGCGTCTGAATCATATTCCATCAGAGAGACCTCCGTGACTAATCGAGATGGTCTGAGGGATGGTGGAGGTTTTAGTATCACTGTGGAAAATAACTAAGCAGACTTAAACAAAGGCACCCCACCAACTCTCACAGTCTGGTGTGGCCTGCTGAAGGGTTGGCTCCAGATCACACCTTTCTTTCAAAGCTCAGAAGGAGCCCCAATTAACATGCAGCATCCAAGAATCCTGCCTGCAGCTGAGTGAATATAAACCAAAATACATGCACATCTGAGGCAGCAGGTGGCACAGTGCTTAAGGCTTTTGATTTGCAGCCTTAAGACTGTAGGTTTGAATCCCACTCCTGCTGTAGCACCCTTCAGTCTGGTATCAGTCCAGTACCAGTCAGAATGCTGTATGAATGGGTAAATTATTGTGAAGGTATCCAATGCTGCACGTTGCCCTGGACAAAAATGTCAAATAACAGCAAGCGTATTAGTAATAATACTACTACTAAAAATAAGAAAAATGTAATATGAATAATATTTTATATGAGCAAAGATGAACCATGAGCCAGAAATGCATTTCAGAGCTTCATGAATAACATGTACGACAACCTGGTGATCAAATGCAGTAAAGTATATGATGTACAGTAAGTACAGTTCACTGGTACCTCTGCTGTCACTAGACAAATAAACAGAGTCCCCTCAGCCTCTGTCAAATGACACAGCTGAGAAACATCATGTGACCAAGACACATTTGGAGTTCCATAGCTAGGGGCCAGGACCAAGTCGGCCTTTATTCGTGTGTGCATCATGTCAACAATCCTCTTAAAGGTCTCAAATTTTTATTCTACTTTATATTTATATCTCTTACCCCAAAACCAACTGGAGCAGGAATAAACATTTAAAGCAAAGTCTGCCTTGAAGGCGCAGTCCGGCTTATGTAACAGTTCTTTGATGTCAGTATGTAGATGTTAGCGAGTGGATTTGTGATCATGCATGTTTACATTCCTAAATAAGCGAGTTATGATCCTGTGCTGCCCTATAAAGCGATAAAGTTGTCCTTGGAAGTAGGACACAACAACAAAGCTTTATTAAGTAATGTTCTGGTCTGTGTTTCTGCCCAAATTACTCCCTAAACAGTTCAGCAAACATCTAACAACTGAAAAAGGGTGAGAGATTCAGTCACACAATTAACAATAAAAACTTCAAGCAACAGCAGTGGGGGGGGGGAGTAGCAACCGCCCCAAAGCAGCTCATTCCCACCAAGGTGATTTGGCTTTCTTACCCGAATGGGTGACCATGGCCTCTCAAGAATGTGAACACCTGAGGTTACTCTGTAAAGCACCCTGAAGCACACATCCTTGATCTACCCCAATGGCGACTACAGCAGGAGGGATGGGGCCTCACCTTGGATCTGTGGGATGTATGGAGCCAGCAGCTTGCTTCGCTTCTTCTCATAGCCCTTCTGGGTGATGTCGCCTGCAAGGGGGGAGAGAAGAGTCAGCGGGGTGTACATCCGTACCCAGCAGTGCCTGTTTTCTGGTGGGGGAGGAAGGCTGGAAACACTGCCATGGCATGGGCCAGCACAGAACCCTGCATATGTGAGGGACTGGACAGTGGACACCAGGGGGGGCCAGAGGAGGAACAAGGTGAAGCCACCATGTAACCAGGGAGGGGCTAAGCTGGTGCCTGGAAGGAGTCAGAGACTGACCAATGAGGCATTTGTGAGGAGCCAATGAGCAAGCCGTGAACCCAGGTTTCCCCAAGTACCCAAATTCAAAAAAATTACCACAAAACCCACAGCCACTCACACCCACACCAGCTCCCACAATGTGTTTGAATCTACCGTCCTTATGACTCACCCAAAACCACACAAGCATCTCTATCCCCCTGGACTAGACTCTTTTGCCTCTAACAGAGACCGGTGATCAACACCATCAGCTGACTGCTCCCCGGCACCCCTGTGTCAGCGCCCTCATTGCGCGTTTCCTGTCCAGAGATGCAAATGAAAGCCGCCTTCTCTGGACCAAAAGCCGATACCACGGATAACATGAGGCAGAAGCTGTTGCAGGAGCTGAAGATGCCGTCTTAAAACTGGAAGGCAGTAAACCAAAATCTCATTCCCAGTAAAGTACTCACCGTGATTTAGTACAGTAGAGATAACCCTGCTCTGTAAACTTGTAAATCACTGCAAATAGCTTAACATACAGACATAGCACCTATGAAAAAAATAAACATAATGAGCCCAATTAATGCTGGAAGCACCATACTGACCCTCAGAAACAACTGCAGTGCTGTAACTTCACAACTGAACGGCAGTCGTATTTACCAAATGTCTTTTTTTAATACTTTTATACAATGAAATCAATTAACAATGAAAAAAGTTTGCTGTATTTCATAACTTGTTTTTGAAGACGCTGCAAAGGCTGCAGTCGGAGACCAGCTTGCCCGCAACCCCAATATACATACATTTAATTATAATCCCGTCTGCAAGACGTATGATTTCATAAAACCCACTGAATTTTTTTTTAATAAAGCTGAAGGAGGAGACAGAGCTTCTCGTGCCTGACGCAGCTCGTTTCAACTTCAGATGTAATCCTGTACATATACAAAAATAATCTGTGACGAGATCCAGCTGGAATTGGAGTCAGTCCAGCTCAGCAGACCACTGGCGCACAGCAGGTCAAAACCCATCCCCTAACCTTGGATGGGTGTCTTCCTCCCACTGTGGATCATGCCGGTTCTGCTGCCCACAGGCAGACGAGCAGGACCCGCAGAGGGAAACCTAATGGAGTGTTTCTGGACTCATTTGGACCAGTCCTTTGTCTGCTTCCTGCAGACCTTCAGGTTATTGTATCAGAAGAAAAAAGCAGACTGGACATCATACTGGACATCCTGCGACTCCCTCACAGCGCACTCCCCCAGGCTGCGATTAAACAGTACAGACTGTGTGTTGGGAGTGGGGTTCATAGAAAGTTCACACAGCACCCCACACCCTCCCAAATAGCCTCCTTTCTGAAGCAATAAGTGACCTGGATCCCAACTCCTGCTGTAGTGCCTTCAATCAAGGTACTTACGTCTAACTGACAGTCAAAATTACCCAGCAGTTTAAATGGGTAAATCACTGCAACTCACTGATCATCTCACATGGATAGATGTTTTGGGTAGAGGTGTTACGAGGAGGATGAAGTCCTGAACCCAGCATAACCCCACGGCACAAGCAGGAGACTTGTGGCAACCCACTGAGATTCACACTGCTCCCTGCCTGGATATATTCGGTAAAACAGTGGTTCAGACAACAATGCAGGCAGAGCAAAATGCAACCTGATACCAAGCTGTTTGGTCTGGGGTTGCACCCAGAGTTGACCCCCACCCCCCACTATAGGATCCTAAATTTGAGGTAGTAAATTACAACACCCCACTACCAGCATAACTTTCCAGAACTGCTCAATGGGCAACTCTGTTCGGAGGTTGGGGAAACAATGCTATACAGTACAGGAGCGGCACGGCAATGCACTGTGGACCGGGTGGGGGGAGCTCACACAATGAGGAAGCCTATTCTGTTCCACGAAGGGGCTCAGCGGTCACCACCCAGCCCAGAGTCACACAGCTGGATCACAAACAACCAAGCAGATTACTGACCAGTGAGACCTGAAAAGCCGTTCCTCCCAGACGAAGGCAGAGGTCTGAACCCCAGGGAGGAAGCGCCCATTCTGGGCGTAAGTGCATCCATTCACAGTGGTGACAAAAGCGGGGGGGGGGGGGGTGACACTGCCACGGCACGGGCCAGCACAGACTGTCTAACAATGTCACATCCGCCTCTCAGACATTAGCATACTGATAGCATCCACGCGCCAGGATCACAGCTACCATCAGGGGTAAACAGGCTCAGACGGGACTAGCTGCCATCACTTTGATGTGGAGATGCTCCTAAAAGGGCCTCTTGGGATTCTTGGCTCAATTATCTACCAAGAGCTGGGGTGAGGGGGGTGTCAGCAGGAAGTGGAAAGAGAGGACAAGGGTGGAGATGTTGACCCTCCTGATTTTGGACATTTTCACAGTGAGGACAGGGTGGGGTCAGGGTACAGGACTAGCTGCAGGAATATACAAAGACCCCTGTGTGCCCAGGTGTTTATTTTTCACAGACCGCTTTAATACTGAGACAAGCATCCTTACTGTATCCAATCATGTTAAGTACTTTGATCATGGGTGCTACAACAGGAGGGTGATTTGAACTCAAGCCTTCAGATTACAAGGAGACACTAACCACTACCCCACCTGCTGCCCTCAATTATCCTCCTCCATTGAACCCCAGCAGCCAAGTGCCTGCCTATACCTTAGCAACCCCACCCTCACCAGGATGACACAGTTTAGCGCACCTCCACCCTACCATGAGCACCCCAGTTAAAATGACACCACTTGGTTACTAGTGACATCAAATCTAATTGTGCTATTGAACCATCACACAAGGACTCATCTCCCTCGCTGGGCTTCATTCTCCATTAAAAAGTAGAACTTAATTTGGGGTGGTGGGTAGGGCCTCGGTGACACACCTCTTCTGCAACACCAATGTCCATGCAGCTGACTACTGGCTATTGAGTAGTCCCCCCCCCTCAGCCAAGCAGAGGTGCGGAGCTGCCCCCTCCACCACCCCCCACAAAAGACAAGGAAACTCAGGGTTCCAATTAAGGAATGGGCTCATTACCAGTGTGTGATAAGTAAGCGACGCCTTCGGGACTCACGAGGATTAGTTTCAGTGGAAAACAAGGCTTCAGTGCTCATTTTCAGTGTGGCTGCACAGCACAGAGCTTTTAACTAGGGTTTTAGGTTTGAGCCCAATGAGGGCAGAAGAGCAACACAGCAGGTAGGGCTAGTACCTCACAGCACCTGGGCAGTGTGTTTGGACTTGGGTTTGAATCCAGATCTTCTCCTTTCCATATCTGTGTGAATTTCCTCACAGTGCTTTGGTTTCCCACAGTCCAAAGATGTTTTTCAGGTAGATTACTGACCCGTGTGTGTGTGTGTGCGCGCGCGCGCACGAGAGACGGAGAGAATGAACAAGTATGTGACTACCCTACAGCGGACAGGCATCCTATGTACCCTGCCTAAACCAGCACAGAAACCCCCAACACAGCAGCATCACCTGTTTGTCAACATATCAGTCGAGATGATGGAAAACAGCAGAAGATCTGAGAGTTCCTGTCACCTAAGTTTTGAAGCAGCAGCCTCTCAAAGCCCCCGAGATGCTCCACTGATGAAGAGAGTGTGGCACAGGTGCCAACTGTAGAGAGCAGGCCAACATGGCTCCCCCTAGGGCCAGAGTCCAGAGCAAGCTGGTCCTGCTGGAGGCATCGCTCTAGGTTTGAGGCTCCACTATCCCCCTCTTGCAGGCCATGGGAGACAGGAAGAGGAGCAGCAATGTTTAAAGTTCATCACACCATAACAAAGAGGGTTTCTCCACGCCACCACCCAGAGGCAGGATGTGGGCACCATGGAAGCATGTGCTTCTTTTCTTTGTCTGCTGCTCTGCTGGCAGAATCTCCTCCCTTTTGCCCTCTGCAGACATCACAGTTTCCACAGTCCTCTATGGGGTCACCCACGGACCACCACGCTTCCATGAGAGGTGTGTTCAGCACTGTGGGCTCAAGCCTGGGTGTGATACCCCCTCCCTGTTACCAGGGAGACAACCTCCAACAGAGTTCCCACGTTCCCCTCTGGAGTGCATGTCGTCGTGGAAACCCAAACCCAACACCAAAGACAATCAGCCCCCAAAGGCCACATTCATGTCACAAGCGGGACATTTAAAACCTTGAGCCTGTAGCATCCCTGCGTCAATCCCACAGCAACCCGCCAATGTGATTTACACCGATTTGTCCATTTATACAACTTGGTAATTTTTGCTGCACTCAATTCAGGGTAAGTACCCTGATCAAGTGTCCTACTGCACAGTCTAAATGCTCTAACCACTATGCCACCTCTTACCTGCTACAGAACACCCCCCCTTCAAAGACATTGAGAGTACGGTGCATCCACACCCCTCCACTGACCACAGTCCTGACAGTGCTGGTGTCCAGCTGTACTCGCCCACAGCCACACGCAAGGGCAGTAATAGGGGACCAAAGTACCTGTCCTGCAGGAGCTCCTCGTCCTCAGCTTCCAGGGACACAGTGGGGAGAGGCAGGGGGCAGAGTCACAGCAGCAGTCACCTGGGCAGCCTGGAGTCCCACCGAACCAGAATCCAAAATCAGGGCCACGAGCAGCAGAACTCTCTCCCTCTCTCTCAACCACCAGGGCAGTCAAGCCAGGAGGCGTGCAATCGGCATACGGTCGGCACGGTGACGTGAGACCCACAGGGTCCCTGGAGTCAGCCTTGCCTCAGAGAGGCTGTTGGCACGACGATTGCGTCTGGCAGCTCGGGGTGAGTAGAGCCATGACCCAATCTGACAGGGAGGCACAGCCACAATGTCTTTGTTCCCGTTTGCAGAGATACAGTTCCTGAGACCCCCCCCCCCCATATTTTTTTTTCTCTCTCTCTCTCGCTCTCTCTTTCTCTCTCTCTCTCTCTCTCACCCTCCCAGCTCAAATCCCCACCCTCCCTCCCCAGCACCCCACACAAAGCAGCCAGGGCTCACAGATTAGGCTGTCAGAGCAGATCGCAGCCCTGCATTCCAGCCCCAAAAGACAACAGCGTGTTCTCTCCGTTTCACTCACACACATTCAACAGAACAAACGTATATGGATTAAGGCAGAAACACAAAAATAGAGAAACAATGTACAGAAAGAAACAAACAAAAAACACAACCAGATGTGCAGTTTCACCCACTCAGACATGCAAAGAAAATCCAATATGCAGATACACACATACATACAAATACACAGTTCCAGACACACACATACATACTGAGACAAACTCAAAGTGTGAGAAGGTTTACACACACACACACACACACACACACACACACACACACAGAGCGGATGACATCTGTTCACAGTAGAAAACCGAGTAGCAAAGTGGAACAATGGTGGTGGTAAAGAACCGGAAAGCAGTGCAAACAGGAGGACCAAGGGTCGCAGCCCACACCGGCTCAGTCCATATTACCATTTGTACACCTGAGTATTCTCACTGTAAAGTAGCATGGTGCCTCAGTGGGTGATGCTTCTGGGCTGAGTGTTTGAACCCACACAGTGTGTGGAATTTACACGTTCTCCCCCTACCTTGTTTTTGCTATACCAACACAGAGTAAGAATTCAATATAGCAGGAGAGGGATTCAAAACCAGAACCTTCAGCCAGCAACAGCTGCTGTTACACCACTTTTTGGGGGAGTGCAGAAAGAGGAGGTCTAGCAGGTCTCTCTCTTTGCCCATCCCTAAGTCCAATCCATTTTGTTCTTGGGTCAAAGGTCAGGCTCTGTGGCCTGGGCCCCCAACCCAATGGGGTACAGCGTGGGAGGGGGAGGAGTGGGTCTGGGAGGGAAGGGGAGGCTCATCACTTCAATGAAATTAGGTATCAGTAGCTAAATGACCCCCCTCCCCACTGATCATCAATTATCCAGAAAAGAACCAATGAGAGCTGCCATGCTTCTTGTCAAAATAAGAGGGAACAGAACTGAGATCTATGTACCTACTGGGGCCTCAGTGGAGGAACACAAAGACAGGAAGAGGGGGAGGAAGTGTCGGAAAGCACAGAACGAGTCCCTCCAGCTAACTCTCAGACGAGTTGGAGACCCCCAGTGATGCCGCTGTCACAGACATGCTAATGAGCTCCTCCGAAGCTCCGCCTGATGAATTAGACCCCAAACCAACATCTCACTGCAAGTATGCTAATGAGCTGCCGTGACAAATCTGCCCCAAACACTTGGCACTGGGGACAACGACATGAACACCATTCTGGGTCACCCCAGCTGAGAGAGAGAGAGAGAAAGAAAGAAAGAGTGAGAGCAAGAGTGCAAGAAGACAGAACCACCAACAACTAGGAACACTGCTGTATGGTTTCCCTCCAGGACTGAACCCCTTTCTGCTGAATACACCAAACTGGAACAAGAAACAACACACCCATCCTACACACACCATGTAGAAACATAAAAATCAGAAACACATAAAGCAATATTTCAGTATAAACTGTCAAATATTCCATCACTCTGGACTACCCGAATCTTATATGGCACATTATTATGGCAGAAATCTACAGTCTACAATGAACACACACACACACACACACACACACACACAGCACTACACTGATGGACTGTGAATCATTGCTTCACCCTCTCAGACAGCCCCAGGACCCATCACCCCCGCATCCCCCCAGCCAGAGCGGGGAGGGACAGAACCCCAAAGTGCATCGGCATTCTGCACTTCCTGCTCACCTTTTTAAGTACGCCTTCATTACAGCATTGGGTGTGAGAGGAATCCGACTAGCAAACCACAGGAAAGACGCAGCCACTGCTGGCTTTGGGCGGCACTGACGTGCAACTGGGAGCCTCACCCATGGCAACCAATTTAAATGTTTAGCAGCGCAGCAGGCTGGTCCACCCAGGACCTCTGTTGTGCTACAGTGCCCCCAGCAGGAGGGAGGCAAAAGTGACCTTCTGCTGCAGAATGAGCAGCAACACCTGCACCAGACCTCTGAGAGACCACCTTACCCTCTTCTGTGACCCTGTTACCATGGTAACAGTGGAGCTCAGGCCACACACTAGTGTTGTCTTTGTGTGCGGATAGGACAATCACATATACATGTGTGAACAAGCATGCACTCAGTCATCTCTAGGCAGCTCTTACTAGCCCAACCACATTGTAACACCTATAACCCTTTACCCAACACGCAGAGCAGTAGGTCTATGAGGGGACATGAAGTCTCCTTGTAAACTGACCCCAGGGGTGGTTCCACTCTGCTGTGCAGACATACCATTCTGACACTTCCAGCAGAGGGTGCAAGAACTGCGTTTAGCCCCAGGAGCACCAGCTTCCTCCTGATCTCCGTCTGGACCTCATCTCTCCTTGGACTGTCTCCGTTTCTTCCTGTCTGGCACCCCGCTCACCCCTGCAGCTCACCATTCACAAATGCGCTCCAACAAGAGCACAGAACCAGACACTGCCAGCAGGTACCGCCACTGAGCACCCACCGGGTTTCCACCTTCACCAGCTGAACACGTTATTATACACACTGCTTTTAACCTGTGTCTGATACCCTCCTAGCATCCTTGTTAGCACAGCCAAGGGAATACTAATAGAACTGAAGCAGATGTGCCCCAGAGGGGCTGCTCAAACTAGTCATAACAACACAGCAGACACTTGCACTGTGAAGAAAACACCAACCAGCTTAGCGTCTGCTCCCAAAAGCAGCACAACTCCAGAACTCATACTCAAAACACAACAAAGGGCACATAAGATAACTTATAAGGAATTACCCATTTATACAGCAGGGTAATTTTAACTGCATCAGTTTAGGGTAACAACCTTCATCAACAGTACTAAGGCAGGATGTGGGACTCAAACCTAAGTAGTTCAAAGGTAGAGTGACAGCCCTAATCACGGTGACACCTGCCATCCAACAACATAATACAGCTATACACTGCAACCTTAATTTCATATGTTTCCAAAAAAATTAGTCGGCAAATTTTTACATTCAGGAAGCCTATATTCAGTTTTCCCCCCCCAAGTCAACTTCAAAAAGATATTTTCACTTAATGTGTACAAGAGGATGGTGATATTGCACAACAAGTTTAAACAATGAGAACAAGACATAACCCTATGAGAACAGTTGAGGTACAACTGCAGCGGACTCTTGTTACCTCTACTGCCTGCTTCTCTATGGTTGGAAATCCTTGGGGAGTTTTAGACTGAAAGCTCTGGAGCCAGATTTACTGCTCTGGAATAACTCCCACTTTTAACTTGTTCAGTAAGGATCAAGGAGGAGGGATCCACTGAGCATTTTGTGTTTATTGTGAACAGCTTTCTAACGGTGCACTTTCAAATGATTGAATAAATGAGAGGCTGGGAATCATTAATTAAGTAACACATCCAAAATGGCCAGAAGACACTTCTCCAGAATTACATTCACCTCACATGTCCCAGTTTCTTAAAGCAATACTTTCATATTCCTAACACTCCACATTCTTTCACCTGGTCCTTAAACACTCTATCCAAAAATTTGCTTTTATCACTCTTGAAAACGTACCCAGAATTCTGAGTCGCAAAAGCAAATTTTTGGATAGCGAGATTAAGGATAGTGAAGGACAGCTGTATAGTAGTTTGTGTGAAATATTCAAAGTCATTGACACAACACAAAGTGGGTCAAAATTGACCTGGACATGTTGCTATATGGTATATGGGTGCAATGTTTAAAAAGAAAAAAAACCCCAACAACAACAACTCTTCATAACAAAGCATCCACTAAAACAATAAAGAATTACAATAAAACTTTATTTTGCCAAACACACACACGATTGTGTGCAAGATCATCATCTTAAATGTAGTACAGTACTGTATTGAAGCTAAACCCAGAAAGAGTGATGAGATAAAATAAAATAAAAACCAGTGACACAATCAGAAGTTATTTTCTGCCAAACGAGTGTGAAGAGGAGCGTAGCGAGAGACGCACCAGTGAGCCACAGAGGAAGGATGCAGCAGTGCCGAGAGCCTCCGAGGTACCATGAGAATATCTTACTGGCAATGCCAATGGGCGTGAGTAAGGGAAATGACAGTGTTTCCATGAGCTCACAGGGGCACTAATGCGTAGGTACCACTAGCCACCCAACGCTGCTTACGCACAAACAGCAGGGTAATTTTTACTATACCAAAGCATGGTATCTTGATCAAGGGTACTACAACAGGAATGAGTATCCAAAACCAGGACCTTCCAATTACAAAAGAACAGCTTCAACAACCACGCCACCTGCAGGGTAACATTCAACAAAGGGCGATGCCATCTGGCAAATATCACCTCCTGCAGCTGCAACTTGTCTAGTAGTTAAAGTGTCTGTGTGATTTGTTCACAACCTAGAAATGAGATTCTGCAATGGGCAGCTGCAGTGATATCATGCTTTTCGCACATACACAAATGCACACAAGCACAGGAAGTGAGAACTTAATGCTGCGCTACTGGAGATGCAAACCTGAAAAAACAAAACAATAAATCTTACCAGTGAGCCCAGGAGGGGTGTCCTGTCACCATGCTACAGGAGGGAGGCACTGTTTCCAAAGGCCTGCACTAAATCACAAACAATACAAAAGTGGGGCAGTTGTCAGCATCCCCTTGTGATGCCTAGCAAGAGGAGTCTCCAAGGTCTCTGCCTTCCTGATGGAACTTCACACCACACATTAGCAGTCCTGACAGATTATGGATACACAACATACCCCTCTGACCCCAAGGGACCAGGACACGGTGTGCAATGTGGTGTCAAACACTCATATTGCCAACTTGACTCCTTGTCACAAACACACACCTTAGAGGAAAGCACCATCTCCATTTTATTGCCCAGCTTTAGGACTATACAGCCCTTGCAGGGTGGGAATTTGGCCTGAGAGCCTTGGGTTTAGCTCCAAAACTGCCACATGAAGGCAACTCATCACATCCTCAATATCCAACAAGATGCAGAGTCACCTAATTGCACGCTCATTCCCTGCAAACCTCTCACACCACTTGGGGCCAGCAAATGCACACATTGGTTAAAGTGGCTTTGAGTCCAAATCCCATCTCCTGCTGTAGCATCAATGGTCAAGGTACTTACCGTGAATGGAGAGCAAGAATCACTCTAGTGCGTGCAAGTGTCCGTTCCATTGAAGAGAACACAAACACAACAACGGAGTGGATGCTGCACTGAAGCCACACTACAGACAAACAAGACCCCAGTCCTTTGTGTGTCTGCATTTCTTTCTACTAAACACCCCCCCCCACACACACACACACACACACACGTACAGAGACTCGTCATAAGTCGGCAGACAGCACCTGGCCCGCTTCCCCACCTCCACTACAGCTAACCCCTCCCAAACCGAGGGGGGTCTCTTTGAAGCTCTGGGGCCAGTGAACACCCCTCCCCCAAGCTGTGAGAGGCTGGAGATGAATCACCACCAGGTTCCCATTTGACCCCGCCAGCAAAGCTGAAACATCTGGACCCCCTCACACTCCTGGAAGCTTAAAACAAAGACTCAGCAACTGATCTGCTGCCACACAACATGGGTGTTGTCATATCAGCGGAGGGTTTGACAGCAGCAGAGCTTCCAGAGCCACATGTGTGCAGACGACACAGACATAAGAGAGCACTACTACGATTATGGGAGTACACTCACTCCCCCTGGGTGGATGGTGGATGGTCCTGCACGAACAAATGGTGAAGGAGACTGACAGAAAGGGTTGTTAAAAAGAAATGGAGAGAGCATACGTGTATGCGTGTGACCTTAACTACAGAGGCTGGGAAGGAAGGAGGAAGGGGACTGAAGTGAGCAAAATCCAGGTGACTCATGGTGATCACTCACAGGGTTTTCACAGTAAGAGAGGGTATGTGGCTTTACCACAATCATCTTCTGCAAGTATCCTCAGGAATCCCACACAAGCACAGGGAGAACATACAAAACCCACACAGTCTGAGCTGGATTCAAAGCCCTGCCAGGGCTTGGAGAACCAGCACTGCCCGATGTCCTACCTACAAAAGACAGGAGTAATGAAAGGGAGGAGTGTTTAGATTTCAGCTCCTCTTATCTTGCCCTCACACTCCACTCGCTCTTCCCGGCGGGCCGCGCCACACAGGAAGTGGCCTCTTTGTGTCCGAGCCACTTCCTGCAGGAAGCGGGGGAGAAAGGGGCTGTAACACACACGCCCTGCAGGCGCAGGGCCAGCCAAGCACAAGTCAAGCAGAATCAAAAATTTAAAGGATGTTGGGAACCTCACCCTTCAAGGGGGGCCATCACTGGGGAGCAGCATTCCCCACGTGCCTCTAGAGCAACATAACCCCCGTCTGTGTGTGTGTGTGTACGCGTGTGCAAAGATGCGAAATGTAAGCTAGGTTTGTGACCAACGGAACCGGTTTCTCTTGACTGACAGGCCCAAGCAGGGTGAGTGTGTGTGTGTTGTCACTTTCACTTCTATACCCCCCCTGCTGCCAGGGTGAAACATGCTACAGCAGCCACTCCTCTGCATGTAAAATGTGCATTAAATTCCATCTCACCAAACACACATGCAGAAGTGTCCTGCAAGAGACTTGCACTTTTCTCCAGAAAGCGTGTGTGGTGTGTGTAACCATGCATTAGAGAATGCGTGTGCACGTGTGTGTATGTGTGCATGCACAGCCAGGAGCAAGTCACCCTGCTTCAAGAAACAAAAGGTACGCTGGGGGGTGGGGTGGCCAGCGAGGAGGATCACTGCGCAGACGCCTGGCTGTTGCTGCCACATTGGAGCCCCTGCTCAATGCCTAATAGAGTGTGAAAATCAGCGCAACTGATCTCACGAGGCCGGGGGGAGGGGGGATGGGGGCACCAAGGGACTGCAGGTTCAACTCCCGGAAGGAGGTCTGCTGTAGCACATAAACGCCACCTCCATTCAAGTAACAAAGTGTTGGAGAAGCGAACTTTTTCCAGTCCTTTTTTTTTTTTTTTTTAAATTTTCTAATTTTCTCAGTTATCTATTCCCTAAAGTCTCTTCTTGTTGTGGAGTGAAAGTGACCGGTATTTACATGCCCAGACAAGAGGCGTAAGTAAAACACACTCAGACAAAACAGAAGTGGGACCACATTAATTCACCTCGGTTCCACAGTGTTTACAGCCTGTGTTGTGTTCCTGAGTGTCCACAATCAATAAAAAGATGACAGAGGTTGCAGGATCTCAGGATAAACAGAATGTGGTTCTGAATCTGGTTTTGTGATGACAAAGTTTTATTTTCACTGATTTTAACACTTTAATTATAACATAGTCCGGGGTTAATAAAATTGTTAACATAAGTATTATATTTTTGTCCTTACAGTACCTATTTTTGGGAGGGGGGAAAAAAGGAGTATATTAAGTTACTAATCTTATACCAACTGTGAATTAGGGCCAGAAGTAACTTTGGCATTACAAACTAAATTATAAACAGACTTCTGGTCCCAATTCTGTAAAAAAACACGCATTATTATGTGTAATTAAAAGTACCTGTTGAACCCTATTAAATATGGTTTGGATAGTACAATTTGACAGAAGTAGGGTGGGGGTGTCATCCAACATTCCAGAACAATCCTGGCCCCCCATTTACCTTGCAGCAACTGTGCAGCCACAGGATACAACATACGAACTGTTGTGTAAATGGACAGCATGTGTACAGAGCAAACAGGGTGGTGTCACTAGGGGGCAGAGTTAGGGCAACACCGTCAGCTCCTGTACGGACAGCAAGATGCCGGCGTGCATCAGGAAACACACACACACACACACACACACACACACACACACACACACACACACACACACACACACACCTTAAAAAAAGAAGAGCTCCCTGAGGGCAGTAAAGTCTATTTATGATGGTTGAACCATCAAAATTCTCTTTTCCTGCTTGTTCTGTTATTCCATTCCCTGCCATTGGAGAAGTTAATGGACCGGTTAGCAGACAAGCTACTTGACCAACATGACTAAAGATACCTGGGCAGCGTGTCACACCCTGTACCCGATTAGACTGTTCAGGGTATGAATGGCTCCCAGACACAGTGTTGACATCAACAGCCTTGAAAAGCTTAACAGTTGAAATACATGATTCATACGTGTGAAACAAAACACAGATTCTGCCCATTAAGGTACATGGACCAATTTAGCTGTTCTAACACCTAATTTCTACTATAGCAATACATGCAAAGTACCTTCATGAAGGGCACCACAGCAAGAAACAGAGTTCAAACTCAGGTTCATCCAACAGCTCTAACCACTTTGCCACCTCCTGCCCTACAATAAGAATTTGTGTCAGCCCAGGATGTTAATATAACAAATTTTATTCAAATTAATTGTGCTTAAGTTTGAAATAACTAAAAGGCAATTCAATTTATTATAAGGCAAACAGACACTTCCCAGGACAACCTTTGATACTAGTCTCAAGCCGTCACACTGACCCACTGATCCACACGGCTACAGCACAATACACAGAGAAATGCAAACAGTTACAGTCCTGTTTAAACACCCTAACTGGCGTGTCCACTTTCAAACATGCGTGTTGGGTTACCACAACCCGGGACTAGGGGCCTCACCAGCAGATGGTCCCACGAGTTGGGAAATGACACTGATTACCTCAGTCAGCACAGGGGGGGCCTGACTTACTGAACCAAAAGACCCAGCCAAGTGGGAATCCTGCATAACACACAAACAAACAAAAAGCTTGTTGCTCAAACAGGCCGCTAGCTCTCTCAAACACCATTCTGCACCCCCAAAAAAAAAAAACAAAAAAACAAAAAAAAAAAAACGCAAAATGCCCACACAGCACGAGGTGAGTGCAAGTACCAGGCACAGCACCAGTCAGAGCTGAGGAAGTTTTTGGACTTAAAGAGGAGGAAAAAATAAAACTGAGTTTTCTTGCATACATATGAAACATAAATCATATGTATGTGTTGTGCCTTTCAGAAATGTTTTCACTGCATTCAATTAAGATTACAATAAAACCCAGAAGTAATGTGCCCAGCAATAACAAAAATTCAGAAATAATGTAACTGGAGAAGGGGGCAGGAAGACATGAGCCAATAACCAAAATCTTTTTCAAATGGAAATAAATGATTTACTGAAGATGCCATACGTTTGGGTAAAAGTTTCAATTAGTATGGTATTAGTATTAGGATTAGGATTGCTGTAGCTCTCCTATAATGCACTGCTGCTGCTGCATGTTTGTAAATACAATAGTCGTGCCTAACCACAGGGGAGCTATGAAGGAATGTTACCCCGTGTTCACAGTGTTTGAGAGCTTTGTGGCGGGCATGTTGCTGTAGTCTGTGAGCACTGGGTTTAAACCTGATGAAGAGAAACAAACCTTGTGTTCCCAGGCTGGTCTCAAGGACCCTCCTCCCACTAACAGAAGAACTGAAAAATATCCTGTAACTTCTTTCGTCAGCCTTGCAAGATGACGCCTTACTTTACAATATTGATTTTTTTGGACCCCACTTACTATGTTATGGTGGGGTTTTACTGTACTTTGATATGATTGGTTAGGGTACTCGCAAAGCTATGGTTACCATCCACATTCTTTCCCACCATCTGTTTCCCCAGTCCAGATAACATTGGCTAGCTAAACTCTCTACACCAAGATTATGACCAAAGAGAGCTCTTTAAAAAAAAATAAATAAATAAAAAATAAATTTAAAAAAAAAAAACACACACACACAACCCAAAAAAATTCCTGCTTTATCACTCCATCATGATACAAGCACAGGGCGCAGAAGACAAAATCACCAACCCAACTGCTTTTGGTGGGGAAAAACGCTGACCCCTGCACTGATTTAAAAAGGGTTATACCTTTACACATATTTCCATGCTAAAATTTCAGAATAAGTCCACAATCGTGGACCATTTAATCAAGTCCACTCACTACCAGATTCCAGGCCTCACTACATACAAGTACCTGAGAATATAAAACAGCATACATTTACATAGAAAGGACCATCAAGGACTGCTGTGAAAAACATCTGTATGTATTCTGTGCAGACAAGAGACATGTCACCAACAATCTGTTTCCCTCCACTGGTTATCTATGTTTAATATTTATCTGCACATTTAGCATTTGGCACTCGCTGCGATCATGTGGCCATTTAAACGGTTTAAATTTTAATACTCAGTCTGATGACACACTCGAATACACATAACGGTGACAAAGGATAATTTTTCAAATCAGAAACACACTAGGAGGGGGAATCTCAGGATAATTCTGCACCCCAGGACTGCATATTTAAAAGGAGCAATGCAGAGATTTAATTTGGTTATGCCACTCCCCACACAAACCTGAAGCTCTGTGTGTGAGTGAGTGAGTGAGAGAGAGAGAGATTGAGTGAAAACCAATACACATACCAGTTGGACATTTACTAGAGAAACAGGAAATGACCTTGTGCACCATGAAAAAAGATCCAAGAGCATCACAAGAAAGAGCTCAGGTGGCAACAGGTGCCATAGTGGTTAGATCATCACCTTGGAATCAAAGGACTTGGGTTCAAATCCCCACACTTTGTGTGGTACCCTTGAGCAAGATACTTGCACTGTAACAAAACAGTAAAAACCACTCAATTACACAAATGGGGGAGAAAAAAAAATCACTACAAGCAGCTTAGTATACAAAACTAATTTTTTTTATGTCTTTCAAAGGTCAGATAAATAAACATGAATGTAAAGACTAAATAAACAAATTGCTTCCAACAACCAAGTCCACTCATTATTCTGAGTAACACGTGAATGCACGTAAATAGAGTCCTGCTAAGGATGTTCATCCTCAGTACTTTATCAAAAGTGTAACTTTTTTTTTTTAACCTGTTCAGCTGGGAGAGCGGCAGAGAGGAAGAAGGAAAAAGTGGCTTGGTTCATATTTCTGCTATCAGACGGATACGGTGGAAATGGAAGGGGGGAATGTGGACCAGGGCATGAGCCAAACAGCCCACGGGGTTTCAGCTAGAGGAGCCAGAACAATACCCCGTTACCTTATAAGGCCCATGAGTGCTAACTCTTGCTGTGGATGGCCGCAAGGACCCCTGCTCCCTCTCCCACCCTGCTTTCCTGTGGCGTGACAGTGGCAGGGAGGACTTGTGTCACCTTACCTCCAGGGCCTGATCTCTCACACACACACACACCAGGCCACAGGGCACCACACTCTGAAACAAAACAGGCGCTGCCCCAAGGCCCTTTGCATAGTGGTCTCTCCTTGCCTTCCCCCCTCATTGTGCTGACAACCACACAGTGAGTCTCATGACAGGCCTGAAAATGACAACCTGGTATGCGATCTACTGGTCCAGCTCCCTTCCACATGGCAGAAGCTGAGCTGAGATTCCTCAATGGATTAATGGTCCACCATGGAGACACTCGTTACTGACACCCCATGGAAATAGAAAGCTACACATGGATGCACCATCGCCATGGCTTCAAGTGTGGAGGAAAGGAAGTTCCCCCAGTTGCCATGCAGAATCACAGAGCAGAACCATTTGGCTGCAAAGTGCACACACACACACACACACACACACAGAACCCTCTCCCTTTGCTGAGCTGTAATCAAAGAAACATGCAGTCGATGTGATGAACAGCCCTCTATGCAGCACAGTGCTGAACAGCAGCTCACCCAAGGACCACCATGCAGGTCCACAAGCATGTTCCTCCAGCTGCACACATGCCGTTTTCAATTACAGCTTCCTGGGAACCCAAGGGACCTTCAGGTTCAGGGACAGGACGCTGGCTGCCTCAAAAACAAGTTCAAACACTTTACTCCAGATCTTTTCATTAGGAGCCAAGAACCAGTGTTTCCATTTACAGACACAGTGATGTGATGGAGATGTGAGATGCATGACATCATGAGAGGCGGATGCTCTGTGTGGCATCTGGCTGCCAGTGGTGACAATGGCTTGTCAGACTGAACACAGCAGGTCTAGCATCCACCAGACAAACCACACTTACAGCATCTTCGCTGTTTGGGCAGGTCACGATGCACTGCCTACAGGGTGGGCCCATCCTGTTAGCTTAGTGGATAGATCGAGAGAGTGAGAGAGAGAGAAGCCAACAGAGAGTGACCCAGTCATACAGCAAAAGCTGACTGCTAAACCATAGAATGAGCATAACCGACTGGTGAATTCTGAGCATCCACCAGGAGTCTTCAGGATAGAAACTGTATAAGCAGAGACGGCCATCCTGGCTCTAGGGCTCAAAAATGATTTTTGGAAAAGCTTCATCTCACATCACCAAGAAACACATCCCAGAACCAGCAAACACGGGTCTGGATGAAAACATCCATCATGCACAAAGGCAGGGTGCTTGAGTGTTTGTTCCATGAATTTAACATTAAACGCTCACAGTACAAACCTAGAGCATAGGTTGACCAGGGAGTCAAGGCACATACTGCCCGAAAACCCAACAGCCGGCAAGCTGTACACTTACTTCGAGTTATGTACAGTTAATGTGTTACCAAACTTAAAAAATTATTGCTGCAGTCAGGTCACCTCTCCTGAGGTTTCAGCCTCCAGCATGCTACCATGAAGAATCCTGAAACACTGCATATGGATGGTCAGCAACAAGGTATAAGGTCAATGTATAATCTTGCATATCACTTTACAAGATCTGCTTAGCAACTTAAAAAAAAAAAAAAGCAATGGTGGCAAACATCATGGATAGCAAAACCGCAATCACTCCTTTCAATGGCTCATTTTTGGGCCTTCTAGGAACTTCTGTCCCTTCCTGTGTCAAAGTGTCACCAGTANTGGCTCATTTTTGGGCCTTCTAGGAACTTCTGTCCCTTCCTGTGTCAAAGTGTCACCAGTAGGCCCACAGATGGTATGGTTTTTTTTTTTTTTTTAAGTTGGGGTACCTCGATGAGCATGCAACTGCATGGCCGCAGAAGGACAAGCACACCATATGGGTATAATAAGAGATCAAGGACGAGACTTAGTGCCAACAGCCCCAGAAGATGAGCAGCCCATACCCATAAATCTGTCCCAGACTTCCATCTTTCTCCACGTGTGTGCAGCCTAGGACACTGGAGCCCATGAATCCTGGAATGTTCCTGCTTTCCTGGTCTCACCTTCCCAACCCCCACCAATCTGACATTTGCCTTAATCATGCATAACCCATCCCAGAAGGATATTAAGACATTCCAAGGTCATCCAAATATTAATGACAATACCAGGGTTATTCTGGGCTCCCCAATGACATTTTCTCTGCAAGTGAACATCATCCACACCGTTACACAAGTCCTTCTGAACTCTGGGAGTGACTGGTACAGGTTCGGGGGTCAGAATAACGGCAGACACACTCACAGAAGAACAAATCAGACGGTGTATTAGGAGGAGATGCAGTGCAGTCTGATTATGTAACACGTGGCGTGAAGGACCAGTCCCGCCGCAGAATGGCTATTCATCTTTCTCCTCCTGTCCTTGTGTTTCACCAAAGACGACACACCATCACTCCGGTCTGATTGCTTATTGACTCAGTCCTGTGTATGGCTCACAGCCCCGTGGAAACAGTGTTGAGGAAAATAAAAGAGCTCAGAGCTAGAATATTTCATCTAGACACAGCATCATTTCATGGTCATTCACAAAATGATTTTAACCAGGAAGAACAGGCCAAAGCAAAAAGGCCCAGGGACTCTGCATACCTGACACCTTCATATTAGTCATCAGTTTTCCTAATGCCTCCTACTTTTTAATTCTTTTTTTAATTCTTTTTTGTTTTGCAAGCTTAAGCAACTTAGCTATCACCAGGAGACACCCATCATGTACGTCTGGGGAACTTTTGCTGGCCCCAGCCCTCTGAACCCACATGACACAATTCCACAGCTTTCATACCTGTTCAGACAAAACACATCTAAAAGGGAGGAAACTGCCCTAATGAAACTGAATTTTATAAATCCTCTGGACAAAAAACAGTTTTTTTTAAATAATGTATTAAAATTCTGTTCTATTCATATGTTCTCCTTAAATGGGATGTGACAAATACCAATAAGGATTCCCCCCCATAAAAAATAATCGAGTTTGACATATATAGGCCAATGAGATGCATTCTTTTCTGCCTTTGCACCAGAGTCAAAGCAGCCTCTCTGGGAGGCGGAACTGGGAATGCTGCTCTGAGTTGTACACATGGGCTGGGCCACTGTTCCTGACCCTTGCAAGTCAGCACAGCGAATCTGACAGGGGCAAGAAATGTCACAACAGGAGAGTCAAGCAGCGGCCACACTGGCGATGACGCACATGCTCTCCTGTGGGGCCGCAAAAAATGCCAGTTCATGTGGACACCTTGCCAAAATTCCCCCACCGGGTTTCCGCAACAAAGTTCAGTAAAGAACAGGGCAGGAGTTCGTAAAAGCCCTATAAACCAGTCATCAGAAGGAACAATCATGATTTTGCCACCAAAGCTGTTTGTCTTTGTTTTGGTTTAGTTGCTAAGCAACTCTTGGCTTTAAAGTGACCTGCAAATCAAGGTTGAGTTCTCCGACCAGCAATGAAACTGATAAAGTGGAGCCAAAATGGCTGAACTTAAATGTCTCAGAAAGGTATGTTGTAGATGCACCCAGTCTTTGTACCACTTACTCTGATTCACTAAAAACAGGAAGGGAAAGATGTTACTGTGGCCCAAATAAAGGTGGCATAATGGTTAAAGCTCTTTGAATTCCACCTGTTTGATCAAAGTACTTACCTAGAAGTGATATAGTAAAATTGCCCAGATATGAAAATGGCTGAAAAGACATCTGCTAAACGAATAAATAAATGTAAAATATGAAGTGGGAGTTCCTCTGATCAGGTCATCACTCCTTTTGTCCAGATTCCTGGCAAAAAAAAAAAAAAAAACCCCGCAACCCTAGAACCTGCCTCCCTTATTAGCAATGTGGTTTACTGAAAGACATGTGCTGGTGACCACAGTTAGTGCCCAGCTGCTGTAACAGTTCATAAAGTTTTCATCTTACATCTTACTAAATGCAGGTGACCAGGACCGTGTGTCCAAGAAACTGGAGTTGTCTGATGGGTGGGTCAGCAATGCCTTAAGCTTGGGTTCCCTCTCTCATGTAGGGACCTGTCACCAGGAGGACAGCAAGGATTCCAAGGCAGCAGGTAAATAGAAGGAAATTATTGCAAGCCTTTTAACAAAATGCTTCCAGCAGCCATAAAAAAGCTCATCATTTAGAGGGGGAAGTGCACAGACAGCACATCCTGCTGGGAAAAGTCAGAAGAGTGCATGAGCACCTCATTGCTCCCACGAGCTGCTCTGCCTTTCTCCTTCTCAGTAACTGTGGCTCCCTGGAGCCCCGTTTCTAGCTGCACAAAATCCCTGGCCTCCACAAGGGCAGGGGGGCCCCAGACAAGACACAAACAAGCCGTTTCTCCACAGAAAACATGCCTTTTCCCTTAGATTCTTCCTAAAACATATTTTTAGAATTTACATGTTGATCATGATGAATAGCAACACACACACACACACACACACACACACACACACACACACACACACACACACACACACAAAAAGCTAAGGCATCCATTCCCTTACATGGAAAAGTGAGGTTATTTTTAGAAGTTTGAACCCTCAGACCTGAACTGCAGAACTGGCTCTGGCATTTTTATTTAATGTTCAACCAACAAAACTGGAATGTACAATTCCATAAAAGACAACAGGCTGTTCTGCATACAGGAGAGAGGCAGCAGATGGCATAGTGGATAGAGCTGCTCTCTTGCACTCGAATCCCACCTCCTGCTGTAGCACCTGAGTAAGGTAAATACTTTGAACTGATATACAACTGGATAATGTTTACTGTAAGTGGAGAAAAATATTAACCAGTTGAATACTTAAGATGTGATACCCTACATGCTGACCCAGGAGACCACAACCCCCCCCCCCCCCCCCACA
>UFQX01000516.1:171853-226007 GCA_900497675.1 Arapaima gigas
CCCCCCCCCCCCCCCCATTAAGCATGTCCACAGGGAGGAAAGGACCCTGAAGCAGGGCAGCTTTCACAGGGCCAAAGGCTTCACCTATCTCAGCTGATGGGTTACAGCTTAACATCTTTATAGGGTGTTTGGGGCAACTTGCACTGCAGCAGCCATACTGTATGTTCAAAGAGCTTTGTGGGCGCTGCCTAGATCAGAAAACAGGATAAAGTTAACACCTGCCGACACCCCCCTAAACTGTACCACCTCAGATACCATAAACCTGCCCAGTAAGACAGGGTAATAGAGAGCAGAGTAACTTCATACCCATAGTCCCCGAGGGCCAGCCATCAATCTGCACACCCTCATTGAAAGGAAGGAACTGCCGGTTTTGACCGGTGTCACCTGACCAACGCTGACACAGCGATGAGGTCACGATTGAGCTTGAAGGTGAAATCAAGCCTCCAAGTCAGACAGTATGTTAAAACCCCCGTGAAACCACAGCGACAAAACAGCACACACACACACACACACACACACAAATAAGCACATGGGTCGAAGTCAAACATGGAGCAACGTTGCTGTTCTCATGCTTCATTTATTTCACTGGGCAAGTCAGCACCTCTATGACAGATAACACCGCGGGGGGTGGGAGAGGTGATGTGTTGTAGGTGGTCCACACTGTAGAGGCGCCAGCCTGTCGGTCCCACGGTCCCCATTAATAATGAGGGAGAGTGTTCGCTGTGGGCACAGGTGAGACTGTAGGCAAGAGGCTGAAGGAGGGCACACACAGATGGTGGTCTCAGAGGCTGGTGCCATGTGGGTACACACTGCCCAAGTCACCTGGATTAAGGGGCTCCACTGTGGGCATAAAAGTTACAGCCTCCCAAGACATGGGCTGCCCTACATTAAATGGCAGCAGGAGAGGAACTAGGTTGCTGAAGTGTTCATGGCTCTTCTCCACCCTGCACCATGTCCCTGTATTTTTGTCACAGCAAATGCAGCCGGTCTTCAGGCCTTGAGGGGGCTTTAAGCTGTTTAATGAGGAGAAGTCAGTTGTATATCCTGCTCACCGGCATAAGGGGACACACGCCACACCCAAGAAAAGGCCCAACCCAGTACTAGTCACAGCCATTCCACTGCTCCTGGTTCCCAGGCACATGGATATATCCAGACAACTACATCAGGCCATGCTGAGACTTGTTGATCTCCTCTCTGTGCAGCAGTACAGAGCATTTGAGACCCACAAAGAGAGGCACACATATACACAACCCCCCCCCCCACCCCCACCCCTCTTATACACTTGCATTGCAAGACAAACTGTGAAATTCAGCTTGGAGCTGAGAAACACACGCACACACAGAGCCGGTCAGCATGCTGCTCAAACCTGGCCTGAGCAAACCGTTCGCTGTTTACCAACCAACGGCAGAACGGGTGCTATTGCAACCAGACAGGATGCATGAATGAGCGGACAGCCCGCGCGTGAATGAGCCCTTGCATCAATAATGGATCAAACGCTTCATAAAACAAGGGCATCTAAAACAAACACAAAACACTGCTATGATGCATATTTCATGCGGAAAGAGTTAAAGAGACCCAGTGAGAAGGTCCCCCCCCGATACAACACCTTCGGGACAGAGCCTGATTCAAACTGATCTGGAAGCACAAATCAGCTCACACCAGGAGTGCCTGTACCCCACGAGCGAGCTTTGTGTCCCACTTCTATTTTCACTCACTGTCTCTCACACACACACACACAAACTCCATCCAGTAAATTACAGATGTTCACATCACCCGTGGTATTTGTGAATTTATACTGAAGCCATTTGGGTTTCTCACAACACCGGTCCTGAAGATCGGTCAAGACTTTCACAGGAATTTACGAAAATGTGGCGACCTGAAGCAAACTACAAATTTGGAATGTTTTGTACAGTTTACACTTCACTGGTACACACAGCTTCGTATTTAGGTTAAGCACTGAGCCAAAGGACATGAAAATTGCACCATGCTGAGCATCAAGAGAGCAGTTCTCAAGCTGAGTCAAACCCTAAAACTGTAACAAGGTGCAGTTTTCCAGCATCTGCTGCATCCCCTCCATGAAGTGGGCAAGGAGTGCAGTTTTGTACAGTACAATAAATAAATAAAATAAAAAAATTTTTTAAGTCGCAAGGACATCAAGGGGGAGCATATATCTTCAAATCAAAAAAATGCAGCACCCAGACATGAGCCCTCCATGGAAGAACTGGCAATCAATGACAATTTGTCAAAATGAGATTCTGCCTTAAACCACAAAGTGTGAAACTTGCAGCTGAGTTGAAAGCTGTAGAAATGGGTCTGCTGCACAGACCCATCCTGATGCTCAGAACTCATACTCCACAGGTGGTATTAATCCTTCCCAGCATGCAACATTGCAGGGCTGCCATGTTTAAAGCTCCATGGAGATTGTTGTGTTCCAGGAGAACCTCAAAATGCTGCCAAGGCCCAGTGGTAAATTTAGGAAAAACACAGATGGAACTCAGGCAATCAGATAAGAGCAATAACACCACAAAATGTATCTGAAATTATATTATATATCAGGTCACATGCATCCCAAGTTCAGAAGTCAGTACCACCATCAACTGCACAAAATATTTTTGAATGATTTGCCATGTAGCTTCTCAGAACTGAGAAGACTTTAGTGCCAACCATCCCAAAAAACCAATCCCCCCCCCCTCATAACTGGAACTGGTACCTGTTCCAGCTGTAGAAAGCATGAAAAAAAAAAAAAAAAAAACAGCAACTGCAGAAAGCAATACCCAGTAAGGCTACAATGTCAGATTCAAACATGGATATAAACAATACTGACAGCTACAAGTCATCCTATGCCAGATGGAAAGGAGTCAAATATTTTGTAGCCATCTGTTGAAACCAAGCTCAAGGTGCAACAGCCCAACGAGAGAGCAAGTTCTTAGTGTATGTGGGTCCAGCGAAGATGCTTCAGAATCAATTCTCCCTCTCCAATGTGGATCACTCACCTTGCAATATAAACAAAAGCCACTACTGAGGTCCAAGTGATGCAAAGGGTTTTCTGGGTATTCAAAGAATCGAGCACTACAGGACTGTGCGGGAGGTTCAACCCTACTATACTCAGGGCATGCTACACCCATCTCACGAGGACAGTCAAAAAATGTTGGCGATTCTTACAAACTGAATGTTCCTCAAGAGCCTGGTAGAGAGAGAAGTTCACACACACACACACACACACACACACACACACACACACACACACACACACACACACAGAGTGGGAGAAGGAGGAGATGATCATGCAGACAAACAGAGCAGCTGTCCAATGCTACGGGAGTCCCACCATACAAGACAGATGTACTATCCTAGGCAAATGCCTGCATTCCCCCATGCCTGGCCTTGTTCCCACCCCCCACACCCATCCTCTAGGGCTTCCTCCGGGAATGCATCAGAACAGCACCACCATGGCGTCCCTTTGGACACGAGAACTGTGGATCTGCCAGACCAGGCAGGGTAGAGAAGTTAGAGAAAGAGCAGTGGGAATTCTGTGTTTTCTCCTGTCATGCCTTTGGCCTGCAGAGGAACGGTCTGCAGAGGCTCTTACATCTGAACAAACCGTCCATCAAGATGTGACTATATAAGGAAGGGCTGACAGCCAGAGGGAAGGAGAAACAGAAAGTGGTCGCGATCAGACCAATGTTTTAACAATGATTTCAGCATTAATTCCCTACACAGGGAAATGGAAACAAAGCTGTTTTTTTTCAGTTAACATTCAAAAACATGTTAAAAAAAGATTACAGAAACAATATTAACTTGTCAAGAAGTTTGGTACTTTAAGGGCGTGGCATGGTGCAGATACTTTCACGGCACTGATTCATCATGCATAACCAAGAACAGATACTGGCCAAGATTGCTACAGGAGGTGTGGGAGGGGCACTCCAGGAAGTGGGTGGACATATCTGGGCCAGGTAGCACAGATCAGAACCCATCAACAGGCTCAACATACTAACCAGTCCACTCAATCAACCAATCAGCTGGCTCACCCCATCGATCAGCGGTTAAACCCACTAATCAGTTGATTCAACAGAAGTCAATAGGAGCTCAGTTCCAAACTCTAAAATTAGACCTAAGCACTCCAGGGAAGATAGTGTCCCCCTAAGGGAATGAAGAGTGTAAAACCTCCCATATGGATATTGTATTACAGGCTCACAAGCTGCTCCAAGCCAGCACTGTGTCTGCTCACTGCCCCAGGAGACTCCCAAGATGAATGTCTAAGATTCCAGGCATGTTCCAGGCTCTTCCTCATGTCCTTCTAGGTCCTAGGAGCATTCTTTGTCAGAGGCTTTTGATTTGGGTTGGGGGCTGGCTTCTCTGCTGGACCTAATCCCATACACACAAATGAAGTCCAAATGATGAATGATTTGACGAATGGCACTGCTCTGTGTAGTGAAACACTACTAACTGATCACTCCACAGCTTCAAGCAAATCAGAGTTTGTTGCTAAAAAAGAAGAAAAAAAAAACCATCAACCAGGATCTTGTTAAATTTCTTCAAATCCTCTACTAAATTGCAAGAGCAGAAATTATAAAACATCCAAAAGCAAGCATTAGTCAGTTTACTGACTCCTGTTTTAACCTGCATGCATCTATCACATTTTGGTCTGTGCACCCACATGGGTCATGGCTTCTGTGGTGGAACCATCAATCAACACCCTTCATCTCTTGTGGCCATGCCTCTCTACACCACCATATCCCCACCGTAAATGCTCCCCCTCTCCTCAGAGGCTCCCAGAGGATCAAAGGTGACTACCATAAAAAACCATCACCTACAAAGACTGTCCTCCCATTGGACCCATTGCACCCCCCCCCGTAAGGCTTGGTCTCACATTCCAGGGACGGTTCGAACCATAACCACAGACCACTTCTATCGCCCACTTCCTAGTTTCCCTCATTGTCACTTGCAGCCAAATATATCAAGCAAGACAAACCAAATATGTCAAACCAGAAAAATCATAATTGCAACAAACTATGTAAATTTGTTTACCATTTACATTTTATTTTGGATTTGAGACAGTACCTAAAACTTCTCTCACACACATTCGGCATTGCTTTACCTCCATATTTGTTCTTCTTCTGCTAAGGCCTTTCTTGGATGCAATGGGCTAGAAAATGTGGGACAGGCCTGCTCCTTTCCCTTTGAGACACGTGTATATGGGACAGGTATAGACCTACTCCTATATAATGGACAAGGACAGATCTGCTCCTGTACTTAAGAAAGGTACTTCCAAACAAACTGAAAGCTTTACAGTTGCTGTATCCTTCATTTATCCTTTCACCATTAAATTGTATAATTTAATGTAGTATAAGGCAGTTTCATCTTGTTTCGTTGAATCTGAAAAGCCAGACCCGGCATTCTCTGCCTGAAGGTTTCTGTCCTCCTCAGTCAACACCAGCATAAGCTCAGATGAGAATCTTGTGGATAACCTGGCAGGGACATGGATCTCACCTATCATACCTGACATTGTTTCTTAACCCCTCTGGTCACCCTGGTAAGCTGCAAGGCCTTCAGTCTGTGCCCATACTTGACAGGAGGTTTGGCGCAGGCCATAGAATGAACTGCTGATCACCATCCCATAAAATTGAGAGGGAAGAGCACATTCGTTTTGGATTTGAGGCGGCATGATCGCTTGGGAATCAGTGTGCGTGCAAGGCACAGAAGTCGCAACATTCTGGTGGTTAACAAACCAAAAAGACGAGTATGTAAGAACTGTGAGAAGAGCTCTGAACATCCTCCGCTGGAATCCTAATCGGGCATCTGTTCCTGCTCAACGCAACTGCGGAAAACTGTCATACCCTTATTGGGCGTGGGCTTGGGACACCAGAGTGGGACAGCAATTTAGCCACTTCGTTTATACCAATCTGTCACTAACATGCACACGCTTTCTCATGTCTAATGAATCCAGTTAATCCTGCAGTATCTATAATTAAAATGGAAATGATCCTGATAACCAAGCCATAAATGTGGAGGGGGGGCCTAAGCCGAACGTGGTGAGGAGCCATCGCCTGCCATCTACGAGCTCATTTGGGACGATGATGTGCCACTGCCACTGCAGGGACTAAGGCATAATTTATAAGCTCTGTCTGGAATGTGGTGATATACCACTAAAGTAATGACCTGCACAGATCACCACGAGGAGCGATAATATTAGCACATATTTTCTTCTACTCGTCTTGGAATTCAAGATCATTTGTTTCACGCATCCGCCAACCTGACGGCCAACAGGCCAATTGGTTAAGCTGTTGCCTTGCACAACAAGGATCCAGGTTGAAATGGGACCTCTTGCTGTAGGACATTTGAGCCAACTATTTACCCTGAATGTATACAGTATAAATTACCAAGCTGTATAAATGGGAAAATCATTGCAATTAGCTTAACACTGTAATTCACTTTGGAGAAATCCACCAGCTAAATAAAGAAGTGTAAACTCTTGTTTTGACATGATTGCCAAAGTACAACACACAGCTATATCAACCACCACACCCACTGCACCCAACCAACCTCCTCCAATGTGTTCAGCCTCAGTGGCCAAAATCAACATCCTGAAGGCACAGAAACAGCCAAAGCCCCACATTACAGTGGCCCAAACCGTGGCCCCGTGACACTGAGCTGAGTCCATTTCCCGCAGAAGGTCTCAATGACACCTGCCCTCCCAAAAAAAAAAGAGGAGAAAACAAAAGGGGTTATTTTCCACCACCAGTAACAGCAACAAGACTTTATTTGGGGAGATTTCCTGTTCAATTTCTTATTATTCAGTTTCCCGTGTGGCCCAACATGTGTCCATTGTGCCCCTGGCAGGAAATCACTTGTGTTCCACAAATTCCCTTCTACAAAGCAATGCGGATATGGGCAGATAACATTCAAAACTGTCATTCTTACATCTGCAGCCTAGGTCTTCTCCTACAACACTCTCTCTCTCTCTCTCTCTCCCCCCTCACACACACACACACACACACGTAATCCACATGTAAATAGTATCTGCAATAGCCTCATGTTGCAACGCACTGTGGTGGGGAGAAAACAGATCAATTCCTTAAAGGCCAACAGGAACAGCTCCTGGTGAAGGTTGCATCTGAATATTGATCACGGCAATTGTCGAGATCCCTGTGGGAGTGACACTTAACTTGGAGGTCACACATATCCAGGGTCCCATATGGCACTGTGGCCTTTGAATATGGACACACAAGGGAAGGCGGTAAATTCACACAGTGCCAATTAAACTCCTCAGCACCAATGTGCCCCATTGAAGGGAACATACGCAGATGGTGAGACCTGGTGACCCCTCTGTCCGTGGTGACAGGAAGCAGCATAGAGTTTAGAGCCACCGCCTTGCAAATGACCCATCAAAAGACATAGGTTCAAATCCCACTTCCTGCTGTAGTACTCTTGATCAAGGTTACCAGTTGTATAAACATGTAAATAATTGCAATTAAGTCTGCTAACCTAATATTATAAGTTGCTCCTCCAAAGAACGAGTCAGATATATGTATAAAAATGATAATTAATACTATATTGTCACTGCTGCATGTGACACAAGATGACACAATGCAGCTATTGTGCTTGCCAGCGAGTGGCCTTGCTCACATTCCTCCCACCATACAGTACAGCAGCATGGATGACTTGCTCATCCAGACAACTGTGCCAAGAGGATGGCTGGACACCTCCCCTGTCCCCAACATCCAGGGTATCATATGGTCGAGTGCCCAACACATCATGGGACTGCCATGGAGGACAAAGGGGGAAAAGGAACCAGATTTAACCGCCAAGGGTGATTCCCTCAATCAGCCTTGACCGGTATCCAAGAAGCATGCAACAATGGCTGATCCAACAACGTCGCCTCCTTCCCAGCTCAGAGAAGTACATTACTAATTTTTTGGGAACAATAACCTCATAACGGAGAATCCCAAGTTGGGGAACAGAACTAAAAATTCGAGAAAAGTGAGTCACTCTGCTCAAAAGAGGTCTTCCAACTACAGCAGAGAGTCAGCAATAAACAAGAAGTGGATGCGAAGCAGGAGCAGACTGCAACCCACAGAGTCTCAGAGCACTTAAACAGGAGTCTGGTCACATCGCCACCCTGATAGGTTGCTGGAATCATCCCCCAGCCCAACTGAGGGCACTACGTACAGCCAGTGGACATCACCATGCTCACACCTTTATCTGCGGAAAGTGCTAAACAGTAAGTGGTGTGGAATAACAGACAGGTCACATCACTGTGACCAAACAAGGCATGGGGGGGAATACAACTTAGCCCATGAGCTCGAACTCAACTTGTGAAGGGCCCTGCAATCCAGGTCAGGAAGAGCCATGCCAAAGAAATACATCCAAACAGCCCACACAGACGCTCACAATGGTGTGAACAGATTTAGACAAACACTGTTTCCATTATGGTGGGAAGCTCTGTGAGCGCAGAACTGCCGGCACCAAGCTGGTACCTCGCATAAATAAATAAATAAAATTTAATTTTATTTAACAGTGGTGCACAAAAATTGGAACCACTGCGTGATTTATCACATTTCCAACACAACCATAAAACAATATGAATTGTCCAGATTACACAAAACCAAACCCCCCTTTTTTTTTTTAACTGTTTGTTGATTTAAATGTATATTATGTCAAAACATCCACTTTCATTCTTAATAAAAGACCCAAGGTCAAGGTCTCTTGTTAATAACTTGCACTTATCAGAGAAAGAGGAAGAGGAGGAGGAGAACGGCTGGAATTTGAATGGCTGTCACCCAGGGCCTCACCCAAACCACAAACCAGCAGCTCCTTCCTCACATGGTGCTCAATAAATTATTCATTGTCAGTCTAACGGCTTTCGTGTTCAGGATGTCAGAGAAGAGAAACAAACATGGGGAAGTCAAGTGTCTGTAATAACAACAACCTCTCTGAAAGCGGTGGAGAAAATCCAGAGGTACACAGTTTTGCTTCTTAAAGGGAAGATGATGCCTCTGGACGAAACCAGCTTCTAGGACAAGTTTCAAATTACCATCTTGGCCAAGTGGCACTTGTGCGTATGAGTGTGAAGCACAATTTAAAACAATCAAACAAGTAATAAATCAAACATGAGCACAGTCACACAGAGAGAAAGGAAAACAAACTACTGTAACACATCTAACTGGCATGTTCTTCACCTAAGGACTGTTTTCAATGGTTAAAAGTAAAGGAGCAAACATCTTTAGCAGCAACACTCCATAACAGAGACAATAATAGGTGGAATCTGGACCGATATCAGTTATTTGAAAGGCTTGTATAACAAAAATCTCATGAATTTTTGTGTTAACGTCAAAGAAAAATTCATAAGCTTGCTATCAATGACCACTTGGCCAGTGCAGTCATGGTCATCCAGAGTCTATTCTGCAGCATAAGGAACACACCATGAGGCGACAGCCATGAGACAGCCAAGTACAAATAAATAAATAAATTTTAAAAGTAGAAAAATCAATGATTTGATTTGCCTATTTTCCTGGTGAAGGTGGTGTAGATGCTTTCCCAGAACCACTGAGTGCTAAGTTAGGAGAGATATATCCTGAATGAGATGCCAGTCCATGGCAAGGTTCACACACATGCACGCTCGCCAATATATCCAATACCCCATTAGGTCACCTGCAGTGTCAAATGGGATCCTACAGCAAAGGATGGAACAGTAAATCAGGGAATCTGTTGTGCTATGATAAAACTTATCAAAGTATGAGAAGTTTCAAAACCTGAGGAGAAAAATGATCAAAAATACCAAAATTAAGAGCAAAGTCATCCACTACAATAGGGAGGACGACTTAAAATTCTTGAAGAAGGTGCCTCTCATTCCCAAAAAAGTGCCGTACACTGACCTGACGACTGACTACAGGAGGTAGGAGGCACCAAACCAGAGCTCTCCAATGACCTACATTGGTCCGTAATGTCCTCAGGCCAAAGCTCAGTCTTAATTCTTACATCATAGAATGCCTCACTGAACTCCTCAGCAACATCTGGCATTTCATGTAATCCTTCAACTTTATATAGTAATGTGGCAAAAAAAAAAAAAAAAAAAAAAAAAAAAAAAAAACNATAGAATGCCTCACTGAACTCCTCAGCAACATCTGGCATTTCATGTAATCCTTCAACTTTATATAGTAATGTGGCAAAAAAAAAAAAAAAAAAAAACGCAGTAATTAAACCCAACCAAGCTGAACAATGTCTTGCATGGTCCACATCACATCAATCACTGTGGTTGAATAACTAATGATGCCACAGAAGTGCCTGGACCACTTGGTCCAGATACAGTCAAACATGTCCTTTTCCACAATTTATCTCAATAGGAACTGACAAAACACCCTGACCTCCAGTCAGTCAGAGAAAGTGCTTACAAAGTCCAAGTCACTGCTGTTTGTCAGTGCCGTTTTCTTTCTGTGGCTTTGAGGCCCATCGTAGCCTTTAAAATCTCCTTCCCAAAAACGGCATCTGCAGACATGACATCACCCATATTCTGAACGTGATGTCATGTTCTCGCAAACACGGGAATAACCAAAAGGTTATTTTGATGCTTTTCATTACCAACATAAACCACATTTTTTTGTTCGTTTCCTGCCAAGTCATTAAACAAATTTGATGGAAAATATCAACAGTTAAAACAAAGCTTTGTTTGCCTCATAGGACCTCATTGTCTATTTATCCAGCTGTCTGTTTTCCACAAAATTCTTCAGAGTGACTCATCTGAGAGCGGTCATTAAAACGAAAACCTTTTGTTTGTCCTTGACACACTCAAACTCTGAAAGGACCACATCACAAGAACTCCATTCAATATGCAATGGAGGAGGGGTGGAAACGTGGGGGTTTTTTTCAGCAAAAAAGGAAGCGCAACCAGTGCTGGGGCAGTATTTGAGCAGCTTCAGTGTCCAGATATGGTATCCATCTAGGTGGTGAGGAACAAAAAAGCCTTGGGGAAGGGGTGGTTCACACAGAAAGTTCTCAAAGGGAGCAGTTACCTTCAGATGGGATGTTTCTGAAAATTTTGTGATTAGGGAAGAAGAAAAATGTCTATTGCATGAGCCCTAGTGCCAAACCCTCAATAGCACTTGTGATGTCCTCGTGCATCACTATCTCAAAAAAAAAAAAACAGTTCTGAGGGATTTTCACATTTGAATCTTGCAGGAAATTATTTTTTTCTTATTTTTTCCAGACACATTACTAAACTGTCCAATATTGCTTAAGGGTTTTCACTTAAAAAAATCCTCCTGGAACAGATTTTCCATTAAGTAGAAAATTTGTGGCAACCCACTTGAAAAAAAAAAAATACTGTAACAAATCTGATGGACTCATTCAGACAAGCTGCTGTATATTACAGCTCACCCTGATCCTCACAGAAGATTTAACAGGAGAATCTCAACAGGAAGCAGGAACCCCTTTCTGGAACAATGGTGAAAAGAACCTCCTCTGAACTGGAGTGACTCCAAGAGCTGTGATTTACAGTGTTGTGGAAGAAACAGTATTTGCCCCTGAACATTTCTAGTAACACAGGAATTAAGCGTATTCTGCTTTTTCTGAAACAGAAAAAATGGAAACAGCAGCAGTGCTGTTTTATGCATTTCCTTGGTGTAGGAGACTAATCAACCTATTTAAGGTGGTACATTTATTCAATTCACTGACTCTTTTTTCCAAGGTGACATACAATGTTAAGCTACTTATGGTAGGAGGTGAGATTTGAACCTGGGGCATCCAAGTACAGAGGTAGTAGCTGTAACCACTTTTCTATCTGCTGCCCCCTAAATAAACCCTAAGTACCAAAAGTTATGGTGGCAAAAACAACAGATTGATGGTAGCACAGCATGCTGCGCTCAAAAGAACTTTCTCAAGTCCTTTTTAAAAGGTTGCCAGTCTGGACAGGTTACACCACCATTTCTAAGGCTGTGAATCTTAACTGAACCTCAATCATAACCTTCCTCAAACAGAGAAAGTTTGTAACAGTGGTGACTCCACTATCCTGCCAAATATGGCAAAATCATGAATGTGAAAAAGTACCCTAGAGCAACATCCAGAGACTAATCCTAACCCCATCTCATACCTCAGAGCAAGTTGAAGAGAGGGTATGTTTTCCACAGCACTGTACCTCCTCTGGGCTGAAGCTACTGTGTCCTTAGGGACCCCAAGTGAGAGGAGCCACTGCTTGTCAAAACACACCTTCCATGGATGCAAGATTGTTCAGGAATGTGTCTCCACGCTGGGACCAGAGAGACCTATTTTGTTACGTTTCTGCCCAGGTGCGATTTGTTCAACCTCAGCCAACTAAGAACCGTCCTGAAGAGTCTGAGAAACAAGCAGATGAGGGCATTTGGTTTCATTTTAAATGTTAAACCCAGCAATAAATTAAACCTCATTAAGTGTGAACACACGAACACAGAAATTAATCATTACACGACCATAATTAACAGCTGCTGTCGCATCTCCGTCTGCTTCATTCCTCCATTTGCTGGTGAACTCATAAAAACAAACAAGACAGGAGCAGCACAGCAATTCCACTCATACGCTGGTACGTTCGGGGGGGTTGGGGACAGAGTCAGTTCCCTCTGCAGCACAAGCCTTCTGACTGCTGGAGGGGGTGGTGAGGGGTTAAGACCACCCCCCCCCCCAAGGGTTTACTGTCACATTTGCTCACAGCAAACCTGTCAACACAGACAACAAATAACAAAGCCAAATGGAAACACAGAATTTCCACCAGTGTTCTACATCCATGGAAGTCTGCCAGGCTTGAAATACACACTGCCAAGGCAAGAGTTTCCGACAACTGCTCAACATCACAAATAAAAACTCATTCAGTCCACAGTTAAATACTCAAATGCCATCTTGTTAACAAGATTCCCTAGGAAGCAAGCAACAAATAGATAGTGCAGGGGAAAGAGAGCATTATTCTTGTAGGGTCCAAACAAGGCCCATCCACCACTTTACTAATGCCAAACAAAGTGGTCTGGGACACAGCACCACAGGGCCTCTTGTGGTTTGTTCCACATGGATCTGATCATCACCTGACTTTTCAATGCCTGCGGCCAACACAGCGCTGCAGGAGGGGTACAGGGTGCAATAAGACCAAATCTGCACATTTTCCAGACATTTCTCCCAGGGCTGTAGGCCATGCTGCAGCCATGAATAGCACCAGTCAAGAGAAACTATCAGCTATGCATGTATTGTAGAGGCCTACAGCAATGGCTCCTCCAAATCTCACATAAATCTGTTCCCTGTCATTATCTATTATTACAATGACATAATCATGCTATATCAACACTATTAAGCACTTCAATGGCCTTCACTATGTCGCTGGGTTAAGGACCTTCTGAGGACCTGAACTGTAGTTTATTATTTAGTAGAAACCACACCCAACCTGGCTAGACTGTACTGAATGACATTCAACAACAGTTAAGCAAAGTGAACCAAACAAGACACCCAAAGGCCCAGACTGCCGCTTTCAAGTACTCTCCACAGAAACACCCATGTTGAGCTTCAACAATCAGCTGAGTCAGGCCTCCACTAGCAGAAATGGTCAGTTTGAGTCATTCAAAACAGGCATAAAGACCGTAAATATAGCCAATCACCAAGGTCTCCTTTTACAGTTCGAGGTGGCCTGCCCTCTGCCAAGCAGAGCTACTGGAAACAACCAACAGTTCCCATGTAGGGGGACAACAAGAGGATGATGTACAGCACATTCCATCTGGTTTGTGAAGACTAGGACTTGAAGTCCAACCTCGAATTCATACATTCCCTCTATAAAGCATTCTCAAAACGCCTCAGTGTGTCCTTGTAACACAACAAATACTGCAAATGTCTAGAGCTACTAATGTGAACAAAGCCAACAGGTTGCGAGCCAGCGATCTTCAAGTGTACGTGATATTAGCCCCAGGTGTGTGTGTGAGTGTGTGTGTGTGTAACATTCCCAAAAACATCACTGGAACCTTACAAATGAGTTTTTGCTGCGAGCTCTTCCACACAAACACCACAGTGCAAAGGAAGATGACACATATCTTTTCATCTTGAGCCACGGTGCGAGTCGGGCATTCGTCTCCTCATCTCGCTTCGAGAAATCACTACTTTCATCTTGTGGCTTTAACTCCATTGTGGGGGGGGGGGGTCTCTCTCGGCAAGCAAGCGCCTTACACTTGAGCAGCAATTTATTTATCGGGGCCCCATGCCCGACCACACATTCCAAAATCGACATGTGAATTTCTGCAAACACAGAGAACTGCTTTCACAAGGAAAGGGTCTGGAAGAAAAATGATTGTTTTGCTTAAAACTGGTGCTTTTTGCTTTCTTTACCGCTCTTTTATCTGATAGGCCGACGTGTGATTTCAGTAGTCGGGTTTCCGGAGGAAATAACCGTGTTATGGCTGTTAGTTTCCGTGTGCCTCCTCTGGTTTTCTTGCACCACTCACACCTGCTCTCTGACCTCACAGGCGATTCCAAGCTCGGCCGTTTCCCCAGAGGATTAGCAGCGCTGCAGTTTCTTCTACACCATGGTTTACTCCCCACCTTCGCTAATTTGCACAGTGTTAACAGAAACCGACTGTGGTTCCTGTTCTTGGGTTCTGCACTGAATTTCCAAGGCGATCCGGGTACGGGTCTGAAACAGTTCACACTTTTGACTCCTCTGCTGCATGGTGTGACTATGTGAGTGACCGCAGGCTCATTCCTTTCACATGCCGAGTCCTTCCTAGAATTCCTGATGTCTTATAAAATTCATACCAACCTGACCCAACAGGAAACATCCATTGTGTGTCAGAAAAATGTGAGGCATGACTTGATTGTTAGTCCACTCCAATGGTTAAAAGATTAATTCCTTTTTGCATTGCGATGCGACACCCATTTCCTAGAGCCACACCGCAAATAAAAACCCATTTATCATAATGATACAACTAGACAACAATGTTAAATCTGTGATAATAGTTCACAGTTTGTGGCTTTTAGCTTCTCGTCTACTTGGAGCATGGGGTGTATCTCCCGTTTTGCTGGTAAACACTGTCACACGTGCACAGTTTGGCAGCAAAACCCACATTTTGTAGCTGCCAAGCTGTTGTTCTGGAATGTTCCTCTATTGCTGTCTTTAAGGTAGCTAAAAGCCCCCAAGCTGGTAATCCCAGTTCGAGGCAGTATAACTGACCTTCCTGCACCGCTAACCACAAGCTTCTGCTATACACACAGTCATAACAGAGCATTCGAGGAGCAAATATGTAGCTTATTCTCCCCCCTACATGTCAAATTTCCATATAAATCAGTTGAGCAAATCGGAATGTGAAGCATCTGATTTTTTTTTGCGCGCCCCAGCAGGGAAGCGTGTGCACAGCCCATCCCAAGTTTGCCGTTTCTGGGTGGAGAGATGCTCCCGCCTAAAGCACACAGCACAACAGGATCTCCTAACAGCAGCAGCTCCTGGTCCTCAGGATGGCCCTCCCGATCTGGCTCCAGGCAGGCACAACAGAGGGGGAGGTGCAGCTGAAGGCCAGACACTCGGTGAGGCAGGTGGTCGAGATCCCACAGTGGGAGAGGTCAGGACCCATATGGAACAGTCACTAGCACCACTGTGGCCAAAGAGGTCACCAGTTATGCTCCTAGAAGGGGCCTTGGTCTTGCATTATTTAGTAAAACACAAAAACACACATCTAAAGCATTAAAGTTGAATAAAAGGGTCTCATTAGAATTGGCAACACCAGCAGTTCTCCCATTAAATCTTTGAAACTAAAATCACATCCTGTAGCATAATATGACCTTTAATGCTGTAATATTTTTGTTAAAACAGTACAAATTTCAACCTGTTTTAAAGCCTCAACTAAAATGCTGTGCATTTTAACCACTGTTTGGTATACTGTGTTGTAAACCAGTTTAAACGCCATACAGTACAAGATGATGGCTGTGTCATCTATATTTGATTGACATTCAGATAGACCTATTGACGTCACGTTTGGCTTTGACTTTAAATATCTGACTACTATTTTGGAACCATGCAAACTTTGTTGACCAGCCATGTTTTTTTTTTTTTTTTTTTTTTTTTTAAAATAGCAGAAACTATAACATCAGTTTTTGTATTCCTTAGAACTGTTACACCCATTAGCCTAATGAGAATCAACCTAGAAACTCTGGCAGTTTTAATTTTGTTATGTAGGACAAGAAAAAAGTAACATTTATAAATACTGAATTAAAGTTCCTACTAAAATTTGTAGAAAAAGTGAATGAGATCCATTCATTCACTGCTTGTTCGTCTTGGCTCAGCAATTTTGATGTTACTGTTTTTGCCAGCTAGTCAGCAAAGGTTCGCTCTGCTGACTAAGAAAAGAAAAAAAAATATGGCTGCTCAGGGTTTATAGCCAGTCGCTTAGAGGAACTGCAAATACACTGTTGGCGTAGTGTTTGTTTAGTGAAACTGCCATTCAGTTGAAACCAGTGATGGTTCCGTCCCAAACAACAGCAAGCTAACAGTTTAGTTAGCAGCACTTAACCCACTGCAGTCTTCAAATTCTTTTTACTCACCTGGTGACAAATTTTAAGTGACAGCGAGTTTATTATTGTATTACTACATTCAGGGACCTGTAGGTGACATCAGCAGGTAGAGCTGTCACCTTCCCATCAAAAGTCCCATGGTTCAAACTCTCACTCCTTCTGTACCAATACAGGAAAAATACCCAGCTATACAAATGGATAAATCAGGGCAAACCTAACATAGGTGAACTTTGACAAAAGCATCAAATACATGAAAAAAAACAAAAAAAAAAAACACTCTTAGAAAACAATCTTCCATATATGTATTAATTACCATAACAGTAGACACATTTTGCCAAGTTAGCAACTATGCTACAGCTAGCTGAATGATACTGGTGACAGTACATGTAAGATCTACTTACACATTTGCAAAACCTGGATTGGATTAAAACTGAACATCACATGCAGGCAGTAACTCGCTCTACCTGAAGGGTGATGCCTCCACAATGGCACAAGGCTGCCACTATCATAAAGAATTTACTAATAATTGGATTTTTGGTGCCATTATTTATTTTTTGCCATGTCCATAATCTTCACTGGCTGAGGATAATATCAAAATGGCAAATATCAACAAGATAGCAGTGATCCAATATAACAAGCAGCCATCCTTATCTCCCTGGAAACAAAAGGATCTTATCTGCCAGCGTCTCCCCGGCAGCTCCTCTTCAGATGGCAACCAGATCTCCCCCACCCAAACTGGCACGCGTCAAACTGGAGCGAATCTCTGGACAGCAGTCGACAGTGACCCCCTCCCTCCACGTTCACGCCAGCAAACCTCCTACCAACATGACTCGTGGCCAGGGACTTACGTAAGAATGTTGGCCTGCAGGGAGCAAACCTGTCAAACCGAGTTTCGTCACATTAAGACTCTCGGCTGGAGCCCGGGTGGCCTGAAGGTAATACGCTTTTACAGTTCATCCCACCAAGGTTGGGTAAAAGCATGCTTTAAATCGAACAGCAGTTTTTTTTTTTTTAAACAATTTTTAAAAATCATCTGTGAACTATAATTGGTATAATGGCATTTCTGCCTAACAAATAATTACTATGCAAACAGAAATAACAAACATAACATTCAAAATTGATATGTAAACCGTAATCACCTATTAAATAATTGTATTGAGCTGTTATTTCTAAATCATGCTACTTTAGTCATATAGTTACTGATTCACCGCAGAAAAGCTCCAGTACCATCTTATGTCAGGGCTTCTCCACACAGCTCAACGCTTGTATGGTCGTCACCGCACTGTAAACAGAGCTTCCAGGAAAGCACCTTGGATTTGCTTAGTTTCAGTCACTCTCAAAGTCCTACATCATCTCCACTATAAATCAGCTGTTACCGGAACAGTTTTTATTCACGAAAATTTTTCATTTGTTCCTTTCCACATTCTTGCAAAATCATGTCTGGAAAGACATTTCTCATTAAGTTATGGATGTCGGCTGATGATGCAACAGTTCACACCAGAAGCCCCCTCCACAAATGTCATTGACACAGGTGTCTAATTTTCTTATTGTCCTAAAAGTTAACATTTGAATGGAACTCCTCAGATACATGACCACCACGATTAATTATTTAACTTTATCTCCTTGCATTGCACTGCATATCTGTATGCATCTGCAGTGTTTCTATATTGTTTCTGTGGAGTCGGGATCTGGCTTTGTCCCGTAGTTAATCAACTAAAAAAAAGCCGATATGAATTTTTTTCTACACGAAAAATTGTGATCATTCTTTAGCCACCATCCAATAGAGGCTCAAAAACACACAAAAGGTGCAAGCTTACACCATATTCACACCTCTTTGCAGCTTGACAATACAACAGATGTGCCAACAAGTTTGCCATTTACAGTTATAAGCATGCTGGGAAAACTTTATAAAGGAAATGCCACATGTATCATGGGACAACGGTTCAAGCTGCAGCAGGGCTCCCAAGACCCCCAATAAGTGACACAGCTTATGTCAGCTCAAGGCCTTATCTTCCCTCGTACAATGTGGTAGTATGAGGCGCCGGGTGGCCAGGGGAACTGGCAGGAGGCTATCACCAGAGACAGGACAGAATGTGGAAGATGTAGCATTGTGGCAGAAAGCAGAGCAATCGCAAGCTGGATGGCAACACACACAAACACACATCACACCCACAACAGTGCCCCAGAAGCCCTACTTCTGTCCCATAAGATTCTCATACTTTAGTCTCCTGTACCACCCCACCACATGCAAGACAACACAGGTTTGTCACAGGTAAGCTGTGAACACTTAGTTGCCCCCGTCACATATAAAGGTGCTGATAAAGTCTCAGGAAGGGGGGCACATGCCACATGGTCCAAGATACAGAGGGAAGCGGCCCGTGGGGACGTCCCACATAGAGCAGCAGCAGCAGAGGACACACAAACCTTGCCACACATTGCTGTTCTCATCCCTCCTGAGGCTGCCAACGTGGCAGGAGCCACACAAGAACCTAACGGTGTCATTCAATCGCTAATTCTGTTCCGCAGGAATTGTCACCTCTCAGCCAGCCCACCCCTGCGACCTGCCACCACAGCAGGATCGGGTCCCCAGCTTCATTAAAACACTATACAGGTCATTACTGTACGCGATCGTGGCTTACAGGCCCAGCATGGAGTCAGCCAGCACACACACAGTCACGTTGTTCAGTCTAAAAACTACCAAAAATAACCCCAGCAAACGCATAAAAGGTTTATTACCCTTAGCGAGTCTTGGTTCAGACCCATTTTCGTATGCTATAATCAAAAGAACATTCACATGAAGTGCCACACACCTGCATTCCCCCACTGTCATGGATCGTGGATGGAAGTGGGGTCCGCAGAGCTGTCGCCTTGAGACTGAAGGACCCACTCAAACACCCACTCCTATTGTAGTTCTTCTGATTAAGGGCCAACCCTGAACTTGCACAGTAAGAATTATCCTGCTGTATAAACAGGTAAATTACTGTAAGCAGCTTACTGTACAAACCCAACAATGTGCATCATCTCAAAAAAATCCACTATGCATTGGTTAATAATATTAATAATAATAATTTTTGTACACGGGCCACTACATTTGACTGTGTTTCCAGACCCAGTCCCACAACTGCCACCCCAGCAGGGACACATGACTTCCCAACTGCACTGATCTGATCCTTTCAAACATATATAAACAAAACCAAACTAATATCAACCGTTAGATTCACTCAACAGATACAGGAAATGCTGCACTTTCAAGTAATTGTCAGTGTTTTGTGGGGTATCCCACAGTCCTAAGTGGCGCAGTCTGCTCTCGCTGCTAAAACACGTGGTTTACCACATGGCACAGTCCTGCGTGTTTGATGACGCCATCAATGTTGTTTGCAGATCATTTGCTCAACAAAACAACAACATTCCATCTTTCACGGGTAGAATTTTTCCTACCTAATATGAGAAGCGAGTTACAATCATTAAACGGATTTACACCATGTAACTGTTCTCATTAACAGAATTAATAAAATATGTACAGTGTTAGTTTTAGGAGTGGAAGAATTCGTGTCTACCCTGCCGAAGGTGTGCGGGGAACAAAACGTACACGCGTACATTTCTTCATGATGAATTCTCTATTTGTAAAGCAGTGTTTTTGCCCTCGGCGAGCAGAAGCCGACAACGCGATGCCTCCCCGAGTGTGAGGGGTATGAGCTCACCCCCCCCACTGTACACCCTCATGCTGTTTGACACAGCTGCAGCGATCTCAGCCCCTTTGCTTCCAGCTGCAAAATCAAGAGCGAGACGCAGCTTCCGTTTTCTGACTGCGTCTACAAGGTATCTATGTCTCCTCAAACAAGTGTCCCGCTGCCAAAGCCCTGCTCTTCTCCCACTGACTGATGGGCTCTGTTTACAAAAGGCCACAAAAACTCAGGTGGAAAAGTTACTGAAGTCACAGCATCACTACACCTTATAAACTCAGTGGCTTGCAGTTTTAAAAAAATAAAAAGAAATATTTTAATATATTATGCTTTGTAATTCTATTATTAATTATTCATTTTTAATTCATTTAGACACTTTCCTCTACAGAAGATTACTACATTTATCTTTGGAAGCAGCATGGTAATTTTTACCATATCAATTCATGTCAAGTACCCTGATAAAGGGTAGCAGAGGTTTGAACCCCAAACCTTGTAATTGTAACAAAACAATTGTAACCAGCACTGCAGCCTGTAAGGACACAGACTTACAACCTGACAGTTGTGGATTCAAATCTGACTTGTTGCCACTGCTGTAATTTTCTCCACGGAGGACCTGAGCTGAACTGTTCCAGTTAAAAATACCCAGCTGCAGAAGAGTCAGCTGCTATAAATCACAATAAACAAAACATCTGCTGAGCAACAAGTTAATAATTATTTATCATTTTATTGATGGATATAGAATATGGGTATTGTGGGGAAGAATCTGCTCAACTTTTCCCACATTAACATTTCCCCTCCCCCACAAATTTCAAAGCAGCGAGGTGCTCAGAGACATGTCTCTGTCCACTTTCAGTATGAGAACTGTGTGGGGCCACAGAACGCTGGGCGGCCACGTACCACGGTACTCCACCCGCAACCGTGGACTTGCTTCTGGAAAACGCAACGCTGGAGCCCCAGTGACGGTACGCCGCCTCGGCAGGGAATCTGGGTCAGATCCTGATGAACAGAAACTTATTTCCAGAAAATTAAAAATACCCTCTGCAGGATACAGCAGTGACCTCACAGGTCCGAGCCAATCGGCTCCTTCCTGTATTTGGGTAGATTGACATCGACTTCATCAGCACATCATGCATATGTGTGCTTGTAGCCCCGGGTTTACAGTCTGTTTCCAAAAAGACACTGCTGTGGACAGTCCACATAACTGCAACACCTCCCCCTCAATGGATAACTCTCAGCCCAACTCAGCAGGGGGAACACGTGCACGCGCGCACACATGCACACACATATACACAGCTCTTGCTCTGCAGGCATCGTGGGCCGCATTACACACTTGAAGGAGAGCACTAGTCACCTATTTTCCCCTACAGCCCTGTGGGCACCCCAGTTCCCAGCACATGGCGCTGTGACAAATCAGCAGGGATCCACCTGACACACCCAGTGGAACATAACAGGGGTCCCAGTAAAACCGTCAAGTGCTTGCTGGACCTCCTCACTGTAGACAACCTCTGTGACGTGATGTTACCCAAAGAAGAGCAGCACATTCCATCTGTTTGTTTTTACTGAAGATTTCTGATTAAAAAAAAAACATCTGTCATCATAATGCAAAACGACACTATGGAGCACACGGTGTTGGATTTTATTGCACGATGGATAACTGGTGGCAGTCAGTCACCCAAATGCACGTGACACACAGCAACGGTGACCACCCGTGGGTTTATAACAAACAAGCATATAACTTAAAATCCTACAGGAATTTGCAGCCTTTGCTTTGATAATCTGGGTTAGCAGGTCAACACTATAATGGACAAACCAAAACGTTGCAATGTCCTAATTTTTCATTTTTTTCTACACAATCACTAGTTATCCAGCCCAAGAGACATAAACTTCTACAGAGGGATCGAGAAGCTTTCAGCAACTACATTGTTTTCTCATCCCTCTGTCTGTGTACAAAGGTATGGAGCTTCTTCTACAGGGAACTGGACCCTGCCCCCAACCTGCCACACGCCCTGTGATCCCACACACTACACGATGCACAGCGAACAGTATCAGGCCGCCGGCACACTGGGATGTGAACCTATGCGCTGGGATCGAGGATGTGACACTGTGATTCCACAGAGCATCAAACCTGTAAATGAGGAGCCTGGTGACCACTGGGAAGAGGAGGAGCGAAGGCCACCTTCATCATCCCCATCCTCTCGTGCTCCACAATCTGCATGCATGTTCCCACTTTGCCATCAAGGATGGTCCTCGTGTCTCACTTGTCAGTTAACAATGGATCATACGGGGTTCTGAAGCACCAACCATTAGCTGTCATCACCACCCCAACACTAACCCCACCCAACAAGGTGACATCGTGAACCCCGATGCTGACGCCGCCCAGCAGGGTGACATCATGAACCCCCAACGCCGACGCACCCAAAAGAGTGACATCATGAACCCCGACGCTGCCGCCACTCAACAGGGTGACATCATGAACTCCAACACTCACTAGAGAAACATTATTTTGGAAAAAGACACTTCAACTTCCAAGAGGCCCTGAACTCAGGGCAACGGGGCTTCCAGCACATCTTATAGGACGAGACAGAAGGAAAACAAGAAGAGAGAGAAAAAGGCAAGAACAAAGTGGGAAATGAGGGGAAAGACAAGAAAGACATAAGAAAGGAGAAGGCAAGAGAGGAGACAGAAGGACTGGAGGGCACGGGAGGAGAAGACATGACAGCAAAAGACAAGGGAGAAGAAAACAACAGAGGAGACAGCAGAAGAGGGGAAAGCTAGAAAAGAGCAAACAGCAAACACTGGGAAAGGAGAGCAGGAGACAAAGGCGAGGAAGAGAAGACGTAGGAAAAAGAGGAGAGATGACAGAAGGAGCGCGCATACATACACACACACACACGCACACACACACACACACGCTGCTGTGGTCCCGCGCACTGCGTTGATGCCACGACGGACAAACATGGGGTGCGTGACCTCGAGGCGCTCACCTTCCGACAGCTCGAGCTCCAGCTCGGCCAGCTTCTCGCGCACCTCCGCCGGTAGGGTCATCGCCGTCGCGGGCGTGGGCTCCAGCATCATCATGAGCAGCCCGGTGGAGCTGCGCTCCGCCATGGCGCCCCGGCCGGCTACGGGTCAGAGTCAGAGTCCGAGTCCGGTTGCGGGTCCAGGTGCGGGTCCGCGACGTGCACGGGCGTCCAAGTCGCAAGCGGTGGGCTGCGCCTCACTGCACGCGGATGCACGGCGAGCTCACGCGCTGCTCCTTTTCCCCACCCAGAAAAAAATAAAATAAAATTTAAAATATATCTATATAGAGAGCAAAAACGCGCGTCCTCCCGCCGACCTCGCGAGTCGGCCCCACTGCGCGCTCCTCCGCCCCCTGCGCAAAACGGGACAAGTCGGGGAGCTGAAGGCGCCGCGTCCAGCCCTACAGTGCCGCCATTGCAGCAGCAGCAGCAGCAGCAGCAGCGCAGGCACGGCGGCGCGTTCACGGCGAGAGGTGCGCGCCCACGTGCACGGGCGGCGCGCGCCTAAGCAGCTGGAATGCTGAGCAGCCGGTGCAGGACGTGGCCGCGTGACGCGAGGAGACCGAATAAATCGACGGAAACGAGTCGATTTGCTTTAGGAGGCGCCGCGATGCGGGCAAACGCAACCGCACGCGGGTCATCTTCGCCAAAATGCTGGAGTCATTATCTAGATAATCATCATTTATGCACAAAAAGTTAAAATGCCGCACGTGACGGTGGTCGTGTGTAAAATAATACAAGTGACACTTTGTCACACTCGAGCTCCAGTGTCAGCGCGGGGGACTCGAACCCACCTCCACGTGAATAACTTTCACCCCATGCATTGAGACACTGTTTGCGGACAGCAGAAAATTTAAGTATGAACATAAAGTCCATTATCATAACTACCGCAGAAAGCGGAAAAAAGAACTTGCCACGAAGAACGAAAAGCACGATACCTGCAGTTCTGCCATCAAATCCTTTTCTTAACAAACTAAGCCGGTGTTCGGATAAATACAGCTAAGAGGTCAAATGTGTATATGGAGTGTAATCTATCCCTCCGACCTGAAGACAAAACAGGTTAAAGCGCAGAATGCTCTAGAAGCTGTGCAACATGGCCATCTAGTGGCAGCGGCGCCACAGCGGGCACAGTGTGTGGAGAATATTAAACATGAGAATAAATAATAATCGGGTCTCAACAGTATCAATAACTGCGTGTCCGGTGGACAAGCCGGAGCTTTTCTTCCTACCATTTTCTGGCAAAAGTTCTAATAGAAAGTGCAGTGTGTAAAGTGTTGTCATGGTGCAGAAACCACTGACCATTTTTCACAGGTCCTGCTAAAAACATTCCTCTGATACACCCGCTGTGTGATGTTTTTCCTGTCACTCCAGCAGAGTCTGGAACATGTCAGGATGTGTGACACACCCAGTGCAGGCCTGAGGTGGGTGTTTATTTGCTAACATAAAACAAATAATATATTTACAGAAGTCTTGTTGTCACAGTGTCAGATCACCCTTGTTTAAAGCTGGGAGGTCCTGAACACAAACACACCTGATTACTAGAGCCTGGAAAGAACCACAAGAACCATCTGGAAAGTACAGTTTGCAAGAGTTTTCTCATAGACTTGATATTAAAATCTTTATATTATTCATAGACAGAAATGACAGTGTGAACATGAACTTTATAAGCAACATGCATAAATAAACAAATTATGAAACCCAACCATTTTGCAAGAGTTCAGTAACACAGAAGCACATAAAATTAATCTTAATACATGAACATGAATAGATGAACTTCATGGAGAACAAAATCTGGGTGTAAATGCATATAAATGATTAAAACCACAGTTGGGAACTTAGCTGTAGACAGAATATTTTTTAAAATTCATTAGATTTTATAGCACAGTTAGTTATAGTAACCGTGCTCAAATTAAATAGTATACTTTAATATAAAAGATAAACTTAAAACAAATCTCACCATGTTACAATTCTACCTTCTATGTCAATAAGTCACAGTTGCCTCTCACCTGCCTTTGTTAAAAAATAAAAAAAATTTTAAAAAAAGTATTTTTTGCCCTTTAATCTCATTTCATAAATATTATTCTCTGCCATGGTGTCCATGTTTTAATAACTGTATTCACCTCATTAAACACATAAATCAGCATGAACCTCACTTAGAAAAATAATTTGAGAATTTTATCCCCAAAACAAAGTTAAATAATTAAGATTAATAAAGTGTAACTTATCTGCCAAAGAGCTGACGGCACCAAATTTAAAAGTTCTTTGAATCTTTTAATGATTTTCCCCAATGAATAAAGAGGGTCCATGTGCACCTGCTCTAGCAGACACTACACCTCCTGTAGCCCCTAACCGTCATTTAGTACTGAAGAGACATGCCGATCAACTTCTTACTGTCACACGTGCTATTAACACGTGCTATCACAGGTACCACAGGTACAAGTCCAGCTGTATGTGAGGTGCGTGTGGATTTTCAGAGGAATCTGCACCTTCCTATGGCCCTAATTTGAGTAAATAGTATAAAATGCAAAACATGACAACACACAATATATTTTTATAGATGAATGGAAAATATTCACATAAATTTTTTTTTAAAACGTAGAAGTATCAAACACAAACAATTGACACTACATATTTAAACTATATATAGTCAAGAACAGTACAAGGGTAGCTGCACTCTATTTGGAAAACAACAGATCCAACATGAATAACTCCATTAGAGCTGGCTTGGGCTTACATTCATTCAATGCCATAACAAGTAATAAATGGATAATAAATCAATAAATGCCAAGGATTTGACCACTTGAACATGAAAGGTAGGGGGGCAAAAAACTGCTACATTTGGTTATATCAGTAGAGGGTGTCACAGAGCTGCACAAAAAGTTACACTATTCTTCATTGTTACCCTAGTTGTAGTGTTGAACAAACTCAGGCCCCTTCCGCTGCCTTCTACGTGAAGAAGAGAGCCTTGCGTAGTGTGTGTCGCAGGCTGAGCGAATACGGCTTGCTGCTGTGATTCTGGTTGTGTTCGTATACGACTGAGTTTATCTCCGTGTGGATGTCCAGCACGTCGATCCGCCTGTAAAACAGCAATAGGTCATGTATGGCCACACATTTTCTGCTTGTCCGCTGCAACAACACACATTGATACGTACGGCTCAGTGTTGCCGATGCCAAATATAGAATAAACACTTTTAAAAAGCACACATGGCGATAAGTTTAATACACTAAAAACTGTAAAAAGCTGTAGCAGAAATTGCAAGAAACTTTTTAATGGCATTATCTCAGTGTGTTCCAGGGATCTCAAACTCAGCCCATGTTGTTCTTTTTTATTTCTGCAACCAATTTACTTGACTCAATTCTTCTAAAGCTAATTATTATGACGTGTAAATATTTTGGGTATTCCTGCACGTCGACAAAAATATTGCCACTATGTTCCATCAAGGTCTTCTTACGAGGAAAAACAAATCTGAGTTTTCTGCCTCAATGAGGAGGTCACTTTTAACACGCATCCATGAACTGAGTTTGTGGTCCCCAGTTTAAGTCCTGAAGCCGTTTTGGGAATCATACCTCTCTTGCCCCTTCAGCAGGGCAGCGCTCAAGGCACGCACATACACCGATTGATGTGACCCTATTTCCAGGTTTCGTGCCTCCGTGCAACACTCACTCCAGAGGACGTCTGCATCCACGGGCACCGACTTCGTGGGCATGGCTACTGCCGGCCCATCCGTCTCCAGGTCCTCGTCCCTGTGCCACCTCGGAGGGAGCGTGGACACGTTGTAGCTCTGTATGAAGAACAGCTTAGGCTTGCCTCCTAGCGACGGGCACACATCTGTCGCAAACAGGCGCCGTACAGAGTCTAAGGCGAGGCCTGGGCCCTGCTCCTCGGTGGCCAGCAGGTTTGTGCCGTTGCTCCGGCTGAGTATGCAGCAAATGAAGGCGTCCGCTTCCTGGTGTTCCCGTCTCCGCTCGGCCGTCTCCTCCAGGAAGGACCAGGTGTCCCTCACGCTTGGCCACTTGCACTGCGTCACTGTGAAGTGCAGGCGTTTGAACGTCTCTTCCAGCATGTCTGTGGGAAACAAGAACAAGTTGTGTTGCTGCTCCTGGTTCTCGCGCTTATCTGCGATCAGTAATGTTTGTGTTTTCTGTCAGTCTGAAGAGAAGATTAGCTGACTGTAAGCAAAAGCACGCCACACTTATCAAGCGAGCCTCTAACTAGCTGTCTGGGGCGAGCAACCAAAACTCCAACAGCACTGGCCAACAGTCACTGAGTGGAGGCGGATGCTCACCTCCGTCGTTGCCCACACAGTCAACGATGACACACACACCCCGGGGTCGTGCTTGCATCCGGTACACCTCCAGGGGATCCTACAGCACAGCAGTTGCAAGAAGTGTGTCAGTGGAGGGGTACATTTGACTAAGAAATAGCAGGAGGTCACAGCCACAGGAGAGCCAAAAGCACTTCTCACCCTGGTTTTTCAGTATCCGTTTTTACCGACTTGTTGCCGTTATACTTTTTTAAATAAACCAGACAGTGAAAACATTGCTAAAATAAGTGCAATTCGTGAGGGCTCAGCGCATGAGGACTTTTTGCAACATCAAGTTTAGGTTTGTGAAATGTGGTGCATTAGACCCTGAATAATATTTCCATTTATATATACGTATGTTGCTCGGCAGCACCGCTGCATGTTTATACATAAACAATAATAGCTGCAGACATCCTGTGGTGACAAGAGGCAGTAGCTCTGGAACATCACCCTTAAACCGAGACTTGTCACAAGGACCAAATAAAAATTCAAATGGTTTTCATAAAACTCAGGAAACTGATAAAAACCAACAGATGAAACTAAAAACAAATTATATACTAAAAATTACAAAAAGCTATCATTTGAACACATTCACTCAACTGTTTCTCTTAATAGAGTTGCCAATTAAGAGCTGAGCTGAAACAAAACCCAGGCTACATCCAGGCACTCGAGGACCAAGGCTGGAAATGCCGTCCCAATGTGTGTTGATCGTCACTCTGCCCAGTCACACAACTACACACAAACTGCTCTCTATGGCACGCATTTATATTACAGGCATTATTACAGATGTTTGCTATTTGAAGTATCACTATCTGAATATTCAGTAAGACAAGATCGCAGACGTTTTGTACCAAAAATTCACTGCGCAAATTAGAAACCCATTATAATAAATCTGCATACATGTCCTCAGGACACCTGTTAAGCATTTGAACAGCCAGACTATTCAAGCAAAGTAAATGGCAAGAGCATCCAGGTGGAAACCAAGAGAAGGTGTGTGCAAAGAAACATGTTTAACCCTGAAGCAAATGACAATTAGCAATGAACTTTGGGATGGTGATGTAGTTCCACAAGTGAAGGGGAGTAGCTACTTTGTTTCAAAAGATTCAGATCAGCCACTTTATTCAAACAAACTGCTGTAAAAAGCAGAACATCTTTAAAAACACACAAGGTGTGTTTGTATTACCTGACAATACTGCCTTCCTGTTTCAGGAACTGACATTTTTACATTCTTCTGAGCTGAAATTTAAAAAAAAAACAAACAAAAAAAAAAAAACATTTAAACAAATCCAGAGAAAACTGGAAATAAGTGCCAGAGGTTAAGCATAAACACCATAGAAAAAGGTCAGTTATTAAAAAATTTAAAAAAAAAAAAAAAAAAAAAACCCCAACATGCATGCAGAAGCACTGCAGTTAAGACATTTTCATATGAAAAGGATGGGCGCTCACCTTTTGACCTCAGCAACTGCAGACATGCAGTACGTGGAGGCTGGGGAGCTCTCTGTACCATAATGCCCTGAAGACAGATATAAATACAGAAGGTTAGGAGTTAAAAGGACTAAATACCTTGGAACTAAACTCAAGATCTGAGGGACCGTGCATGTTCTACTCACATTTGCCTTCATTTGTATTGGTTCCTCACTCTGACTTTGAACAGCAGCACAGATTTGTGACTCTGGGACTAAAATGAACACAAAACCAATGAAAATGTTAAATTAATCTTTAATTTAGCTGATGCTTTTCTCCAAAGCAAATTTATGATTTTCCCATTTGTACAACTAGGTCATTTTTACTGCATCGAGGTAAGTACCATGATAAAATGTTTTTCCATCAGGAACATCAGAAATTCAAACCCAGACCTTTCAAACACAAGGGCACAACTCTAACCACTACACTCATTGCTTAGTATTGAAAGTAAGTGTCAGTAATAAACCAGACAGGTCCAATAAAGAAAGAAAAACCCCAAAAAATCCAGCATGCACCGTGACTTTCAGATTACGAGCAAGATCACATGGTAAATGTTAGTTACATTGTAGGAACACTGTCACCTAGAATACTGAAATACTCAGTTGCATACGCAATATGATCATTTCCCCTTATGCTGGTGAACTTAGTAATTCTAAATGCATGGCTAATTTCCCACAAATTCCACTTTTACTTCTGGTATTTGATGTTCACAACACATCTGTTCATAAAAGGAGATCACTTTTCTTTCAAATGACAAAAAACAAAACAGACACATCTTGGAAGGTTTCACTTGTAGAAAACACATAGAATCAGGCAGTGGAATAAGATAAGTACTGGGGATTTCAGTTGAAGTCCCACAGGATATTCCTGAGAAGCACATTACCACAGGCAAGTTTAAGTCCCAAAACAAAGGCTCACCTCTCTCTTGGTAGCAGTGCACTTTCTTGGCAAGGTCAGCTCTGCGGATCTTCCGTAGGCATTGCACAATGAGCTCCACATTTTCACTGGAGACTTTGTCCATCTTTTCCAGCTCTATGATCACATCCAGAAAGCTCTGTAGTGTCAAAACAGAGATCCATCATTAAAAAAAGGCCAGGGCCTAACCCTAACCCTAACCCAAATAATCCAAATTTGCTATTGCAGTTGAATCTCACTTTTCGCAATATCCAGTACTAAACAGAAATAAAAAAAATTCCAGAGAGAAGGAAATGAAGTAATGTGAGGCAGCTGAAAGAAGACAAATGACTCATTTCCCTATTTTCCACACAATCAACTGTATATCTGCTTTCAAATGAATAACTTTTTCCAGCCCATTGTGTATGTCGAAGCTGACATCTGCATGTTTTATTATGAAAATTCCTTTTCACACGACATCTGTGAATCAGTTTCATTCTTAAAATTCAATTTTACTGGAAAACACTTGCTTAGTTCCATCATAAATTTAATTAAAAAATAAACAGGACATATCCTCCTGATACCCAACTATTCATTTTTTCTACTCTAGGACACATTTTTTCCCAAACTGCACAAGTCACAATACACCATAGACCATTTATTGCAAACAAAATGTGCGTATGACAAATATAATGTGTGCTAATACTAGTAAAACAATAATACTAATAGAAACTTTTTACCATGTATATGGGCTCTTTGGTAAATCTTGTACATTTGTTGCCATTAAAAGGTGCTGGTTAATGGAAAGGTAGCAGGAGGACAGGAGCCAAATTCATGTCACTTGTGGGTTTTACTGCATTTTAAAAAGTCTTCATGCTCATCTTACCGTGGCAGCTTCCTGCCTCCCTCTTGGGAGAACACCACTGAGGAGGAATATGAAAGCACGCAAGTCGTCTTTTCCCAAGTCCTCACTCACATCAGCCATTAACGTTCTACAAAAAAAGTTTTAAAAAATGAGTTTATGCATGTCAGTTCTGCAGCAACTGTTTAAATATTTGCTTTGTTTTGCAATTGGACTTTAATCCTATAATAAATTAGTAGAGCCAGTGCTCTTGACACCACACAAAAACAAAATGTGTAATATGGCTAATAAGTCAAAGGATTAAAATATAAAGGTTAACTGCCCAGATGCGTTAAGAGAAGCTGGTTATATTTTTAACTAACAACTGGACCGCTGGGTCCCCGTCCAATTACAGCTCACCACCTCCAACACCCCACCGCCCCAAAAATCAAATCTCCCAACTACCTGTAATCAGAAACGACAGATCCATTTCCCAGCAGCCCTTCCACCTCTTTCCTGTTAGACCCCAGGACCTTCTTCAAGATGTCAAAGCGACGCATCTTGTACATGAGCTCCAGCAGGAAGACCGGACCCATCTGGCCACGTCTCACCAGACACTCAAGCTTTTCTGTCAAGTTCTCCCCACAGGTGCCAGCATCCAAGTCAGCACACAGGTAAAACAGCCGCTTCTGCTCCTCATGGGTGAGCTCATCCACAATGCGGGTGATCGTTTCTTCCTCATTCATTGCAAAAGGGGTGTGAATCTCAAACTTCAGAGCTGTGTGTGTGTGTCCTCCTCCCTACATACAAAGACAGTAACCATCATATCAGGAATAATGAAAATGTATCCCTCAAAACATTTCACCAAAATACGACATCCAGGTCTAGGTCTCCCCATCTCTATATAAACACAACACTACAAGGAGACGGAAGGAAAATGTGCATTATTTTTTAAAATGCAAATAAATAATTCCGTAATATTAAACCACATTCTACTTAATACATTCCGATTTATTAAAATGAGCGCCAATATTCTACCTATAAGAGTAGCAAGTAAAATTACGTTATTTAAACTCACCTAAACCGGTATTACGGTCCAGCTGTGCGATGTTGTCTTGTTCTGGTCCTACAGGATTTCGGCAGAAACAGTACTTGACCAAACATCATTTTAACCTGGGGGGAAACCGAGGTTAGGACGCCCCCTAAAACGCGAAGAAATTTCCACGCAGCTTTATTATGATCACAGATATTTCGGGCAAACCAGAAACTCCTTCCTTTACGTCACCATTGGGCTAAAATTTGTTTTTATCATTAAAAGGTTTAATGGTAAAAAATGCGTCATATTTAAATCATTCCAATGCGTCATGTGAAATGGAAAACGGAAGTCAACGTAGGGAAGTCGGAAAAAAAACAAACAAAAAAAAAACTACTAACTACAGTTATAACAGTGCAATAATGTTTTCTCCACGTTTTATGTTTGAAGTAAAAACACACAGTGACATTAGTGAGGTAATATTACAATCTTTTAACATATTACTGTACTGCCACTACGCAGCTCACTGCCCTGCTGAGAATTCCCCTTCAACCACCTGAAAACCCATCCCCAAATTGCGGTGTGGTAGTGTTACTTTCCACGTCCCAGTAACCTGTTTTTTTATTTAAACGAACGAAATAAATAAACATTTAAAAAGTAGCATACCATGTTTGCCTCTGACGGTCCAGCTGCAAGCCTTGAGAAGCGAAAGTAAAACGTCTAAATGCGTTTTTCTTGAAAAACGGCGAAAATGATACGTATTTCCAAGAAGGTGAAAAAAAAATGTAACATTTCACAAAGAAAGTCACACACTACTGCGGACCGGTCTCCCCGCAACCGAGACCCGCCACTTACGCACGCACACACGCACACACACGCACACGGACACGGACACGCACACACACGTACGCGGGCGGGGGGGGAAGTGAATTTTTAAAAAAGAATCGACGGTTAGTAACGCAACTCCTTTAATTTTGACCTAAAAGCTCATACAATATATTCCAAATTCCAAAGTGTTGAGATCATCAGCTTGTGAGGAAGTCTCGTTTTGAATGACCTTCCTGAAGGCTAAATGCCATGGATGTCTTAACAAAACCAAAACCTTTAGTTTCACAAAAAGAAATTTCCAGCATTTCCAATCAGTGTGGGTGGGATACCCTTTGAAATAAGAGGGAATATTTTTGAAAATGTCCATAAATTAATGTAAATGATCATCTAATTGGGTGAATTTACATGAGTAGTTTGACTGAAATGAAAACCAGCATATAATGTTACATCTCTAAACTAAGAATGAGGTCCCTTCTGCCATGTGCTACCTTTGTTCTCCAACCTAAACCAGCAGATGTCTCGCTGGCTGCTCTAACCCATTTGAAACTAGTCCAGAATTCTGTCAGAATTTGCCACAGGACAACAGAAATGCTGTGTCACGGTAAGTACAGAGACACTGGAGGTGTGTGCTGTGAGTTGGTTTTCCATGCAATACACTTTGCTTTAATGACTTTATCCTCAAATGTTTATGGGATCCAAAATGGATGGATGTATGAACGTTTTTGCAACATGGATTTACAGTATATGTCACTGTAAACAGATGCTACCATGACAGACTGGGACACCAGATTGGGTTAAGGATATGGACTAGAAGTTGAAATACTGCAAACTGTAAACTCAATAAGCAATGAATTACTGCAAATAGTAGGTGCAATTAATTTGTGCCACAGAAAACTTTATCACTGAAACCACACTAATAATTCTAAGAAAAATTATAACTATATTATCTATTGAAGGGCAAAAGTAAATCAAAGATTGTGAAGCATTCCTTTTGACTTTTTCTTCATTTATTAAGTTTTCTGTGAAAACTGATTTAACATGAAAGATTTTTCACCTAGTTTTCTTTAACTAAATTGTTGGGCTAACATAACTGAAGATTATGTAATTTGAGTCAACAACTCAATGAAGGCTCATTAAGAGCTCAGCTGGAATGAAAATGTGCTGACGTGAGGCTTACGTTCAAAAACACCGAGTCGGGGAAACAAGCCTCCAACTGCATAACTGCAGCCCCACCAATTCCAACACTCATTTTAAAAATAGAAGATCTTCAGCTAAATAAAGTTTTTCAGGAAATCTTTGCATATGTTGTTTTTTGCTTAGCCTAATGTTTCAGCCACAGTGACAAGTTTTCCATTTATATACTTCTGCAGTTTCTTGCCTTAAAATCTTGTACTCAACGTGCATCTTTGCCTGAAGGTATAATTACAGTTGACCTCAATCCAAAGCATTATACTTTGTCCTTATACAGGTATGTTTTGTGCAGATAAGAAACTCGAACTCCACAACAACACTTGTACAGACTTGAAGAGAGTAACTGACTTTGTTAAGAGTGAAATGTGATACACATCACTACAAAAGATTTATAATATGTGGAGGTCATTATAGAGCACATTTATTAAATCAAAAAAACACATTTTATTCTGTACATCAGTCATTCTGGAAAGTGTCTCCATCTTCTTCTCACTGCAGATGATTCACACAGGATGGGAGAGCTTGACTGTGGATGTTACACTCAAATGGGAAGATTCACGATGGATGCTGAGAGGACACCATCGTCTTGTAGCCTCATGGTGTGTTAGTGTTCAGACTTTTTTTGGGAGCCAAACAGAGCATACTCAACTCCAACAGCGACCACAAATGCAGCAAACCCCCATTTAAATCCCCGAAAAAAAACATCTCTGAAGGTGACTGGCTTTGCAAATGCACCCATGTAACGCCATGCTTCATTCCTGCAGAATGGATAGAACAAAAGTGTTAGACAAATTTTAAAACTTTCAAACTGTATAAAGTGTAAAAACTGACTGTACATATGATGAAAGATACCATTACCTTCACCAAATTATGAACTACTAAGCTAACAACATCTGGAAATTTTGGACTGGGTGTGTTACAAAAATGCTGTAGGTTCAAGTAGGTGACGCCTCCTATTGTACCCTTTAAAAAATGCTTGAAGTGAATTTCTGGGGAAAAAACAGTTGTACAAATGATGGAAATCTAAAAACTAATACAGTTACTTATAAATATAAGCATCTGCCAAGAAACATAAAAATTCCAATGTGAGAAAATAAAAGTATTTGAGGCAAAAAAAACACCATAACAAAATGGTAAACAAAATTCTCACCGAGCCCAAGGGTCCTTCAGGCCCCTACGTGCCAGCCTCTCCTGGGTGAACTCAAGCGGGGTTCCCTCCACCTTCCACTGCTTGTAGTCTGGCAGCACCAGTTTGCTATGTCCATGATCACCACCCATTGCTAATCCACAACAGCAGGAAAATAGGCTGTATGAGATCAGAGTATCTGTCACTATATTTTTTCTTACATTATGACCTACATTTTAGAGTTTGTTTAGGTACAAACTTGGCCTGAATCACTTCAGCATCCTACAGAAGAAAATATTCTATATAACTATATATCCATAGTAGTTTATGGATGGGCAGCACGGTGGCACAAAGGGTAGTGCTGCGCCTCACAGCTGCTAAGCTACTGGTTCAAATATGGCTGTGTGGAGTTTACATGGATTTTCATCCCACAGCCTGAAGATATGTGTATCGGCTGGATTGGTGACTTTAAAGTGCCCTTAGTAAGTGATTCCCTTATGACAGACTAGAGTACTGGAATAGTGTTGGGCCTAAAGAACTGAACTTGTGACACAAAATCTGCTGTACAAACTCCTGAGAAAAGGCTTACTAATGTAGTCACTCAGGGTGCCTGCACTGCTTCACAAATTCAATAAATTCTAAAATAATAATAATACTTGTTTGGATTACCAGTTGCTCTGCAGTCAAGTGCCTGATACCAGAGAATCACAAATATAAACAATTGCTTCCTTAATATTATTAGTACAATCAAATCTGTGCAGAAAAATACTGAGAAACCACAGTTGTGTTGAGAAAAAAATATAAAAATAGAAAATCGTCTAACTCTACTATATAAACTGTTAAACTAAAATATGCATAAAACATTCCACTTGCACGCCTTGCCAAAGCCGACATCACGCAATAAATCATTGTATCTGCATTAAGTGCAAGATTTCACATCATGCCATCTAGCAATGACGAATATCTGATCACCACACTGATAATTACTGCAACCTAGAGTAAGTAAAACCCTATTAAGTGGTAAGACACTAAGTATAAAAACAAAATAAACCCCGTCGAGCTGCAGAATAACGAGAAGAGAATCGTATTGCTAATGAGTTATCTAAAACTCGTGCGCTGTATATTCTCTGGCGTATATCACCAAGATCAGGCTTAAAGCACATTTTAAAAACACATATGGAAGAACAGACACGGGTATATAATAAATCATGCAGGTTTATCTACCTGTTCTTGCTATTCTCAGTGACCTCTGTCAGGAAACACTCCACAGCCTTCCGCTGTTGGCGCCACTTCCGGTGTACGGAACCCTAATAAGCCCAAACTTTTCAATAAAACGAAACGCGATTAAATCCTGTTGCAGTGTCTACTTACTACGTGAAGTAGAGACATTCAAATGTACAAGCATGCTGAGACTATGATGATCTTTTCATTTTAGACTGATTACAAAACTGCTTTTGCAAATACAACTTTGTGGTTAGGCTTGGAAATGAAATTATTAGGGTGCACAGTTCCTGTATTTGAGAGCCGTGTGGTCTGCAGGTTCTGCTCATGAAGGTCATGTTTAAATATTTCTCCTCATGTGTTATGTCTTTTTTGGGCAGCACTGTTGCCTCACAGTGCCTTGGCTGTTCAGGTTGATTTGAGTCCAACTCAGTGCGTATGGCGTTTATATGTTCTTCCAGTGTCTGTGTGGGTTTTGTCTCACAGTTCAAAGACACATGTTTCAGGTTAACTGGTCTGTGTAAATTGCCCATACTGTGTGCATGGGTGTGTGACCACATGTGGCTACCCTGTTATGGAGTGGCACTGCATCCAGGGTGCAACCCACCTAATTCTACAACAGGACCCAGAACACTGTGATCCTGCGCAGGACAAATGGTTAATGAAAAACAGATGGATGGATGGATGTATATTATCTCATTTATTATTTCAGGTGTACATCATACACTGATAAAATATACTGAGTATATTCTGCAACACTCAAGATTGTACTCACCCTGTATAACAGCTCTTTGAAATCTTTTGTTGAAACATAAATGACTTGATGGATCATGGTGCTCAATATAAAACTACACTGACACAGTCTCACATTTGTAATTGCTTACATGAAAGCATTCTGAATTGAACACAGCGCCTGAGAAAACAATTCTTCAGGACTGGTCCCAGACAGAACAAAGATGAAGGCAAAATACTGTACTTGGGCACATTTATATCAAGATTAACATGTTAGAAAGAAATGCTGATGGATGAGCTTTGGGGGACAGGACTTTTACAACATGAATATGTATGAAGTCACATAATGTGCAAAATTATTACAGTTTGGACAGATATCAAAAGAAAATTGGTAGTGTAAAACTCAAGAAACTGAAGGGGATATTGTAATAATAGAATAAGAACTAGAGGTACTAAATGATACCAGAACTAGTAAAATTGCATAAAATGTATTCATGAGATGTAAAAAATAATCTCACTGTCCTGCTGTTGACTTTTATTTACTTGTCACAATGAAGATATATGAATTCTAAATATAAATTTAAGTTTAATGAAAAACATAGCATATAGATAGCTATTAGTACATAAATAGATGAGCTAATTGCAGGTGTATTTAACTTGACTGTCTATCTTAATGCGGTCACCCAACACATTCATTCAACAGTCTGCAATATTTATTTATGCTATTTCATGCTCAAACGTCACTGTTATTTTCTCATTTCTAAGAGGTGACAAAGGCATCACAGCCTTGATATAAAAAACGTAAATATTGCACATATCCCCTGTCATTTATTACAGTCTTAATGATTCTGAAATCTTAATTATAATGCATTTTTGGTTAGTATTATTATTACTATTAAAAAGAGGAGCGCTGAGGGGCTCGCATAAGTGAACTGTGTCGATTTTTTTCAAACAAATCCAGTATTTTACTTCTGTGTATGCACAATATTACCTCATCGCCTCCACGCCGAAAACCCGCATCGCTTGAGTCACTTGCTGCTGCCCAATAGCGTAGTTCCGCTCTCTTCGCGATGTCCAATAGGATGGCTTCTTAGATTTCCCCCCCCCCCCACACACCTACCAATGCAGTGCCTCGTTTCAGACAAATTCTCTGAGTTGTCCAATTGCGTAGCTCCTTAGAGCCACTCTCCTCGCCACCCAATGGGAGAGTACGATGGTAGAACGGCGGGTGGGCAGGGAGGACGAGATGTCCCTGTATTGGAGAGGCAGGAGTCGCTCAGCCCGGAGCGGAGGGCCACTGACGTTGGGGGGGGGGTGCCGTGGAAGGAGGCACACGCGGGTGGTTTCGCTACATGGGGGGCACTGGGATGTGATGCGTGATCTCCGTGGTGCGGGACTTGACTAATGTGCCCGCCACCCGCCGGGCGCCCGCCGGTCTACTCGGACCTTTCTGGTAAGTGTACCGCAGTCGCCCGGCTCCGCTGGCTGCGCGCGGTGTTCGCTTTACGAGAGCGCGCGACCTCGATCTGCGCTCTTGCTGCGTTTCTGCGGTGCGTGTGGAGTGGCTGGGGCTGCATTCGCCGTCCCCTATTCGAGTAGCCTGGATCCAAAGTGCGGGTTTCCGTGGACTGTGCCCCCCCCGGGGGGGGGACACCTGGCGATACGGCTGCGCCGCCTCGTGACTGTGTCACGATCAGCGTCCCGATTGTCAGTTACGTAAACAGTGGGTTCTCCATCCCGAGTGTGCTGTGTGTGTGTGTGTGTGTGTGTGTGTGTCGTTCTCCTGTGGACCCTGGCAGTGCACGCTCCCGCCTTCATGGCGTGAGTTCGCGTCACGCGTGCCTGCGGGAGCACAGGAGCCCACAGGGCTACAGAGACACGCGGCTCACCTTGGACATGCAGCCCCCAGGTCAGTGGTCCGCAAGGGTTCCTGTTACAGCCCACGTTCAGAGTGAGGATGGAGCACGTGACCTGTCCACCTTGCAGGTTCAGGTCCATCAGGGATCAGGTTCTTGAAGGAGTATTCACCTCAGCATGAGGTGAATGGGATTGGTGTGTGTGTGTGTGTGTGTGTGTGTGTGAGAGAGAGACAGAGAGAGAGAGTGCACCAACGCGTTTGCAGTATCCCCAGCAGGCAGCAGTGCATGTCAGAGCGCTTCTGGCTATTGGACGGCCCCCAGGTCCCACCNGTGCACCAATGCGTTTGCAGTATCCCCAGCAGGCAGCAGTGCATGTCAGAGCGCTTCTGGCTATTGGACGGCCCCCAGGTCCCACCACAGTTCGATTGCCGCCCTGACCTACTTAGTGTGGACCAGAGCGCCTGTGTCCAGCGCGGGTTTTGTTGCCCCCCAGACCACCATTTCTGCTGCTGTGGGGACACGGGGAAGCAGGTCTCTGCAGAAACAGCTCCACAGGAGAGAAGGAGCGCTGTTGATCTCCTTAGATTGGCACAAAGTGGCGGTCTTCCCATGCCCTTTCTCTGGAGGTCTCTGACAGCGTGTTGTAGCTGTAGATCCCTCAGTTTGCTCTGTCCTTGATAATATGTCCCCAACCAGCAAATGAGTTGACAGGTGCCAGAGCTACACTATCCGGATTGTGTCCCCACCCCCTGGGATGGCGATATGCTTGGTTTCTTCCAGTATTTTCTGGTTCAACCTAGTGCTGAATTTTCAAAGCGCACTGTCTTCTTCACCTCTTTCTCAAAACACTGTTCTTAGGTCTAAGTCTCTCAGCCCAGCTGAGCGCCGGACGTGCATGGGCTGGGGCCACAGAGCACCGTGCACCATAGTAATTGGCTGGATCGTGGGTGCTGATATGAGCTTACGTCCTGCAGCAGATTTATTTACAAATGCTCCGTGTGGGATTAAATTTAACCTCTGACCTGCATGTAAAATAGCTTTTGCACAATGCATGTTTGCAAATATGTTTTCCTTCTTCTTCCCTCAGAACAGAACAACACAGAACACATTTCTTCTGTCAGATGTGTGGGGATGGGGTCCTCTTGGCCTTTAGTTTGTGTACCATGATAGACCTTACATTTGTACAGAAACATGGAAATCATGATAATCTGTTGTTTGGTTCACGAGTTTGGTTGTCATGGTGATTCTGATGTCCATAGACCAACAAACAGGAAGTCAAAAACACAACCAGTACCACTGACTTACAGGAACTACTCGTAATTCCTACACACCATATATAAAAGTTATACAACTTATCCAAGTTAAAAACGCATGCATTTCACAGGATGAAAAGCACAGCTTTTCTGTCTGAAACCACCATGTTGCAGGTTCACATCCTTAATGCAGATACCTGTTGTGTGACATTCAAGAGCAAATCCATAGATAATCATAGGAAATGGTGTTGGACTCATTTATGCAGCTGTCACAAGATCAGGAGAGAAATGTTTCTGAAAGAAATTGTTTTCAGATCCTCCTTTGATGCTGTGAGGGACTCAGCAGCTCTGAGGGACACAGGGGGTTGGGTTATATGCTGCTTCACTATGATATTCCTTGCTGCCTGGCAAAACATTGTTCACTAGCAGCTATGATGTAACACCTACCCACCAGAGGTTTTCGGTGCGAAGGACATCATTGCTATGTGTGTTACAGGCTGGGTTGTGTGCAAATGCCATTTGTTGTGTGGAGATATTTTGAACATGGAGAGGAGTGTAACGGGTGTTTTGCATGTTGCTACAATATTACTGCCAAACAGCTGTATCCCACAGAGTCTATAGCAAAGTCTGTCCTTACTGAAGAGAAGAAATGTGAAATTGGCATGTTGATATGTGATACAGTCTTGGGCTGTTTTGACTGCACTTGTTGCGTTTGTGAACAAAGCTGCCTCTTTGCTGGCCAGGTCGGCTTTTCTGCCTGAAAACACGTGATTGGAGCATTTTTGTGTTTATTGAGTCCTCCACATCTGGAGAGGTCAGTCATACAAGTTTGCATAGAATATGCAAAACACATGTAAGCCAACCAGGATGGTCAGGTGTGCAGTACAGGATACAGGTGCACTTGTTCACGGATGTAGGGGCAACTGTTTGGTGACATGGAGTTTTTACACTGGTAGACTTGGCCCTTCCTGGAGTGGACAGGATCAGTACCAGACAGTGATACTGACTTTTCCTGTTGTGCTGGAACATCAGTCTTACTGCTCTGCTCTAGTAAACAGTCTTTGTCAACACAGGTATTTTTGGTCGTGTCTTTTTTTGTCTTTTAGCAGTTAATTCCATGCTTAAGTCATGTGTTCGCTCACTTTGCCGCCGACACAACGCACGCTCAATCCTCTTATCTGCTTGTCAGCAAAGGAGTGTCACGGCAGGCCCTTGGCCCTGTTGCTAGTACTGGGGAAAGGACGGCACAGTCCTTCCCTGTTGCCAACAGGTTACCTCTCCACGTGCCTTATCACAGGACTTCAACCCTGGGGAAAGGGCACCTGTATCCGCCCTTTCCACATACCTGACAGCATGTGAGCGCTGCTTGTGATGTCATCAAGAACCTGTTTGAGCGAAAAGCAAAGGCTAAGAGGCCATCTGTTTGGCCTCTGAGTTTGTCATTCAGAGGCAGAAATAAAATGTAGTTCTCTCTTTAAAACCAAAGAAAAGAGGAAGTTGTTTGTGGGAAGAGGGAGCCGCATGGCCTGAACGGCTGCTGACCTGTTCATTGTACGGGCATTTCTCCTGTTTGAGCAACTAACAAAATCCCAACATTTTACAAGTTTTTTTTTTAACATAGATTTTGAAATAATTTGCTGACTTTATACGGTTGTTTGGGCCCAGTTGTTTCTTGAAAACAGATGTGTATCCGAAAACAAAATAACAAAACTAACTACACAAGTTCAGCACAAAATTTACCTTAAATGATCTGTAAGATCATAAGAATATAAGTTGTCTTACAAATTATAAAATGGAATGATTAACAATTGGTAGAAGAATCACATACAAAACAAATATAAATAAAAGTGATTTTATTAAGTAAACGTACAATGTGCAGGGATAAACTTGAGGATGACAAAGGCTAAACATCCCGTTTAGCAAAATAAGTAATGGAAGAATTAAACCTGCAACAGACTGGCTGGGTGTCTCATCCAGTGGTTCTGGAATAGGCTCCGAATCACCGCCGTGCTGACCAGGATAAAGCAGTTAAGAATAATGGATGCAAAAACGGATAATTAAAGCACAAAGGTGAAAAATAGACAATGCTGATATGTGCGCGTACAAGTGAAACAGTAGAATGCCAGAGCCCAAATGAGAGTGTGGGTATGTTGTTCCCACAGTGCAGTGCATCTCTGTCTCTCTTGCACAGCTGTTTGGTGCAATTTTGATTTTGAAATGTGGTCTTGGTTTATTTTGGGTCCATATGCCACAGACTGGATAAATGGTAATTTGGACCTATTAATAAGTGTTGTTAATGATCACGAACCAGATATTGGGGGATGAGTGTACGTTGATAGGTGATCAGCTTGGAGGGCACCTTGACGTTTGTGCGCCCACAGGCCGCGTGATGCTCTGCCGTCAACTCTTTGAAGGCTAAATGTGTGGCACTGTTGTGCTTAACCTGCTGAGAGCCTCTTCAGAGTCCCACATCTGAAATCCTGTGTTAGTCAGCTTAAAAAAGCTTGGAAAATTCATTCTGAGCCAGCAACGACTCTGCAATGTTGTTTGCTGCGCCCAACGCGCCGCATTTTAAGTGGGTTTGAAATGCATGCTGTCATAAATGCGTGACGTGCACGTAAGGAACTGACTCATGTGAGAAGGACGTATGGAGCCTCCAGATTGGATTCAGCAAATGAGACCTTTTATTTTACAGCATGAATTAAGTGAGTAAATATAAGATCTTAGCTCATTTACAGTCAGCAGAAAGTCAGTGAAGCTGAATACAGACAGCATCTTTACCACATGCCTGTGTTCAGCCTGTTGGTGATCAGAGGGTCTCTGTTCGATTTACTCCACTTCCTGCACCTGTCTGGACCCCTGGCATTCACTGCAGGGATCCAGGCCGCGATTCCAGGATCTGGCTGCAGCAGAGCTGATAGGATGCCAGTGAGCGGGAGGGGGCGACTGGCTGTTTAATGATCCTCTAGTCATGCCAGGAGTTCTGCACTGTCTTACTGTGAGGAGCATGAGCAGGATGTTGGACTCAAGCTGCTTGATACTGATCGTTTTGTTTATGTGTGTGTTGGAGATTGTGTGGGCAATAAATAATGGGGTAGAAGAACTTCAGTTACATCGTGATGGGTGATGATAATGTGGAACATGTTCCAATATTATGATGCAAAAAGTCATTCAGACTCGAATGGACATTGTGATGGAGAACTGGAGGCCGCTGCACTTGGTGCCGTCTGCTTTTCACAGGCCCCCCTCTGTTGAAATGTTTGTAGAGCACCTTCTTGCACATGTATTGAGGGATCTGCCTCCCTGCTCCTCACTGGCTGTACCTTTTGCCTTAGTCCTCAGTCTTAAACCCAGGAATGGCAGTGAACAATGTGCTGCACTTCAGGTTATGCAGCTGTTTAGTTGCCAGGTGATGTAGGAGGAGCCCAAACAAAGTCCTTGCTGACTCTGATGATGATTCACGTTGGGGTTTCAGCTCCTTTTGTCAGGTTTGGTGAGTCTAGCCATGTCACCGTTGGCCACACATTTTCTATCTAGTCCTGTAAAGAGCATCTGAAAGAGCCACAGAGTTATAAAGAAACCTGTGTAAGAAGGTGAGCGTGGGAAGCCGATCAAGGCGTCTTGAGGTGAGGGATTACCTGTTGCTCGTGTTTGGTCTGCGTTGTCACGAGCACAGTCTTCCATGGGGAATTACATCGTAATGCCATTAGTACAGACACGTCTTGTCTCTGTATCCCTGCAGTCAAGGTATCAGGGAGATGCTGATGTGGTGGTCCCTGAAGTATACAGATATGTGTGTCAGATTTGTTAATAACACAACACTGCTTCATTGCCACCAGTCGTGTATTTTAATTGTTTAATTTGGTTTTGATTTGATGAATAAATAGAGGTACATATTTTCCTTGTTGTTTGCTATGATTATTTTCACAGCTTTTATCATTTATTTGCAATGGATTAAGTTTTAATGAGTTTTCTACTATGTTCAGTTTAATTTAGGATATTCTGTGAGTTTTTTCATAGGTGATTATTGCTGTGTTTAATAACTTTACTGGCTACACTGATGGCAAGTTCCATTGTGTGGAAGTAACACATTCTTGCCTTCATCATGATAAAGTGACGTAAAGGAAGCTCACACTGGCTGTCTTGTACCTTGTACAGCAAAACTTAACTTTCTCTCCAAACGAAGTGATAGCAAATGTCACTTTCATATGAATGTGCAGTAGATCAGTAGTGTCTAGAGCTGTAGGTGGGAGTGTGTGGGATGGTGTGGTGGAGAGAAGGTGGACAGTGGCTCTCTTTCCTTGTATCATGTTTACTGTGGGGCCAGACAATAACAGCATGGCATTAGAATGCATGACGATACACCTAGTTATTTGCACCGCTGACGTGAACAGCCTTGGAATTCCTGAAGGCATTATCTCTCGTGCCATCTGAGGTGACTCACCTGAACGATGGCCCTTTTTTGTCTGTTGCTGTTAGATACCCTTAAGGAATACTCAGTTTTGTGTTCCCCAGGTCTGTCCAGATTAGCAGAAACCATGTTAAGGCTGGTAGTGCGGCATTCTCCAGAAGGTGACAGTCGGGCTCCTGCCTGACCTCAGAATGGTGCGGTTGACACAGCTGCTTTTCCACAGCTGTTTGTTTCTGCTGCGTTCAGGGTTCCTCTGTTACCATGGTGATGGACTGGGTTTATCTGCAGCTCCTCGTCCACCTTGGGTAAGGGGTCAACCCCCCAGAGAGCAGGTTAAGGAACCCTCCAAGAAAAAGCGGCCCTCAAAAACCTATTATTCATCTGTAGAGTCTTTTTGTTGCATCCTACATGAGTCCTTTATGGCATCTTCTGCCACCTCAGGCAGAGTCTGAACAACAGGGGTTGCTTTCGTAGGTGAAGGAGGACCAGTTTTTAGAACACGCTGACTGTCAGGCTCTGAAGTCTTTGCCAGACATTATCTTTCATATTCCAGGATTAACCCCCAGCTCCTCCCTTTTTCCTGGCCGAACCTTCATACCAGCCATATTGTGTCCTTCCTCTAACCTTGTTCCTGCAGCTGCTGCAGTCTTGGAATTCCATCCGCTTTTTTGTTCTGCGTTGTAGCCGTGTAGTACTGATGTCGTGGGCAGCCACAGTCCCACATTGCCCCCACCTTTCTTCATTGTGAAGGTTATAGTAAGGGCACAGTTCCAAACAAGAGTTCAGACCTACTGAGTACAAAGCCCCCCACCCACCCACCCTCACTTAGTTTCCTGTCCTCAGGGCCTTGGGGAGCGATGCTTTAATTAGCAAGCCATGGATTAATCGCCGTTCGAGGGGGGAAAATCCCCGGTGTGGAGACACTCAGCCCAAGGCCAGCGCCAGGCCTGTCTAGCTGCTCTGCGTTTCGTCCCGTAAGATTCGTGCGTTGAACGATTCAAATTTGCTGGCGCTCATCCGGGAGAATGTCCTGATGTCCCTCGCTTGAGCCGGTGATCTGTTAGATGCAGGAGAGACGGAAACGGAACGCAGCAGCCGGAGTCCCTCTCGCCTGGCAAACTTAATGCCCATGGGATGAAAACAAGAATTCAAAACAGTAAGAGACCGTACTGCTTACGTCAAGTGGAACATATCACATTCCAGGTGGTGTGAAGCTCCCCTCCCAATACATTAATGGCATGAAGTTAATTGTTCATTCCTTATATATTTATGTGGCTAGAAAATGTTTTCACACAAAAAGTTAAGATGTGTTTTGGGTTAGCTGGTAACACATTTTGTGTATGTGTGTGTGTGTGTGTGTGAGATAGATTGACTGCTGATGGACTGATGTCTTGTGATAGACTCTGGACCACCGAGACCCTGCATTGGACAAGCAGTAAGGTGGATATATGAATAATGCTGATGGTCAGCCTTTTTTTACTGGAGCTCTTTGAGTCATGTAGACTTATCTAATGATAAAGCAGCAACACACCAAGATTTAAATCTTGGCCCTACTATTGAGCTTTGTCTGGAACTGGAAAGCTTGGCAGAGTGAAGAGTAAGGAGTCCAGCAAAATGGGCAAGAGAAAGTGGGAGGTGTGTGGTTTCTTAATGGGTGAACTGTTCCTTCATCTCATCTAGTGGTTTAAAGCATTCAGGGAGAGGTGGAGGAGGCCTTTGCTGCCTTTGGGTTTTGCTCTATCCCTTGTAGTGTGATGAGGACAGAGTGCAGCACCTCTCTTTCTTCTTGTTCTTCCATTGTTCAAGCAAACGAATGCAAAACAGCAGCCATGTTGCTGCTCCCCCACAGTGTGAATCTGGTGGAGAGTTTCAAAGAGATTTGAAAAACAATTCCTTCTGATGGTGTGGATTTTGCTGCTGGACTAATATTATAAATGTATGACATATTGTTGTGTTAATGAATCATCCAATAGGATTTTTGTGTTTGACTTTGGCTCTGCTGGGAAAATGCTGCTCGTGTGAACAGAGGTGTGGGACGTGGTCTTGTGTTGCTCCACCATGTCCTGCAGCAGCCTCCTGACGGCTAAAAACCTGTGACAAGTCAGTCAGTCTGCTTTCACTGGAGACACGCCCAGCGTTTGCGTGAATGTGAGTGCGCGCACACACACACACACACACACACACACACACACACACACACAATACTTTCTCTCTAAAGGTTATAGTAGTTTTTCTGACAGAAATGCTTAGTTATTGTGTTATATATGTACATAAATATAAAAACACTCTTTCTGCTGTAGTAAAGTAATAGAAGTAGTAAATAATCTTCCATTTTTATGTTACCAGAGTGGAATTATCCTATAAAAAGCGTTTGTATTTTTGGTGGGGGACGGGTCAGCCTAGGAGTTATACTCCCCAGCTCCTCCCTCCATTCGTCTCCTTGAATGTAATTAAAGCAGCATACACTGTTTTAGATTGACAGTAAGTGTGTTTATCTCTCGAGCCACGTGCTCCTGTCCTTAATGTTCACTCTGGTCAGTGTTTGTGTGGATGCTGCCTCATTGACTCCCAATGACACTCTATGAAAATTCAATAAGGGTCAGTTTTGGCTCCACGGAGTTGAGCTCATCTCCAGCTGGTTGCTGATCTTCAGGCAGTGCTGATAGAAACCGAACATGGACAGTCAGGGAGTAATAGTGAAACAGGGGTTAGTCACCTCTATGTTGCATAACCACTGTAATGTTTGGTAGGTAACTCCCCAGAAGGGATCCCTGCTAACCTTTGACTTCATCGTGTGACTATCCATTGATTTTTGTACCAAAGTTCAATTCTTGCCACTGGAAAACAAGTAGGATCCTGTCTAGAGAAGGTCATGTTTACACCTTTTGAAGCATCTATTTTTTCAGGAAACTGTTTATATGTTCTACATGTATTTCAGGCAGGTAACGCATATTTGGAGTAGCATCTAACCCTGTGACCTGCACAACAGGAACAGGATTTTAACCTGTAATGCCATTCAGAGACCACACAATTGTGGTTCTGAGTCAGAAAACTGAAATTCATTATGTTTGGTAGTTGGGGAACAGGATTGATGCAGAGGTTGCAGGTTTGACCTGCCAAGAGTGATGCTGGAATCTCTTTTTTCCCCCAAGGTTGCCACCTGTTTGACTTAATAACACTAAGCTTTGTAATGTGCTTTACACAGCAGTATTTGCTATGCAGGCAATGTAAGTTCCTCAGTTGTGCAAAAGCCTCAGTTCTACTTATGGCTGATTTTACCATGTATGCACCTTCTGGGCTCTGTACTCTGACTGGTCTGTATCCGATAGCCAACCTTCCTGGTTGGTGGGAACTGTCTGTGAAGCGTGGAGAGCAGACAGGACCACGTTTCTTACAGATCTACCTGTGACTCTTCCTCTCCTTGTATTTGAGTCTGGTTTCCAATATGGTAGTGGGTACCTGTTCTACATGCCCCTTTTTGGTCCTGCTGAGCTCTGAATTAATTAACCTTGATCCTTTTTTTAAAAAAATTTGACATATGTTAATGTTTACTCACATCTCAATATCACCATTTGTTTAAATGGACTGGACATCTCTGGTGTTTTATGCTCAATAAAGGTTGTTTTGCATGTTTTTTCCCTCAAGTTGAAAAAGTATTATTTAGTTAACAAATGCATAATTACAGTGAATTATCTACTAATGATAACTTTGTAGTTCCTTGACCGTACTTTGGTACATTTAAGTTGAATGCTTCTTTGTACTGTGGGGTTATATGAGTACAAAGGAAGACAACTGAGGAGAAGTAATCTGGACTTTGCTCATGGTTGCATTGTAACATGTTATGTTTGAGTTGTGGTACCCAGAAAGGTGCTTCCAGCTGTCCAGGCTGCTGGACTAATTTAAGAAGCTTTTGGCAGGACTGGAAACTGAACACACTATGTAGGTTCACCACAGAAGCAATGCAGCACGTCGGCGTTGTGACCTGGACTTTACGTTTCCTGTGATGATGCACCAGACCTCCTCGCTGCCAAAAATGGCCATTCTCACAGCTGTCTGTATCTCAGTTGGACAGTCCCCGCCCTCAAGGAAGGGGAAACGATCACTTCCTCTGACAAGGCAATGGCCTCAGGGCACCACTGGTGGTGGTGGAGCAAGAGAGTCCCCATATGACCAGATAAAGATGAATGTGTTGAATGCAGCATTCTCTTACACAAAATTTTACTGCAGGACTGGGGTAGAGATGTCTGTCATGTGACATACTACTCAGAACCATCACGTTGCACTTAAAGGACCTGGGTTCAGGTCCTCATTCCTGCTGTGGTGTTTTTGATCAAAGTCCTTACCCTGAATTGATATAGTAAACATTACTCACTTTGGAAAAAACATAACTGAAAAAGTAATAGTCACAACAGTAATTCCAGTGAGGCACATGACTCCATTTGTCTGGTGACTAATTAACTGCTTGTAGTATTTATACAAACACGTTTCTCACAAACGCTTCAAGCAAATAGTCATTTGTTATACAGTTTTAACTGTAATTTTGCAAGTCTTAATAACAGAAGGGTAAAATAAAATTGTTCTTTATTATGGTCCTCCAGGCATTGCGCTGTTGTACCTGTGTTTGTATCCTTGTACTAACTTAAGTCCACTCAGTTGCTCCGAAATCCAGGTTTACAGCTCAGTTTCGTTATAAACCATCCGTTTGCTCAGTGGAGGAAAAGTGTTCTCCCTGTATTGGCACCATTCTAATGTTATGCTATAATTACGAGTGAATCATACCATGACTTAAATTTAAAAACCCCACTGTAGGTGTGTCTTGGGGTGATCAAAATGTCCCTTGTATTGTGGGGTACACCTTTGATCAACCTCAGTGTAGCATCTATGTCTGAAGTGGCTGCCTTTGCTCACTGGTTATTCAGCACTAACCTCTGCGCCCAAGTTTACAGTGGCAGTTTTACCCAGTGATATAGCAGAATATTTTACTGATTCAACTCCGTCTTTCTCTAGGGTACAACAACAGGTCTAACAAGCACAGGAGCTGGAAACCTTCTAGTCCTTGTGTTTAACCAGTCAACAGCCAGCACTCTAAACTGATGTACCCGTTCCGGAACCTGTAGCATGCTGTGGAACCAAATCCAGGTCAGGAACTCAACACTGCGTTGTCTTTGCAGGTCATTTGAAGTCAGGGGGCTTGGTGACCACCAGCCTCCCAGGAGGAGTAGAAGCAGCAAACTGAAAGGTGAGTGTGTGCCCTGCTCGCAGCTTCACACACAGCTTGCGACATCTTGCAGCATCAACATCAAAGTCTTAACCATGTGTCTGTAGATACTCCACTGCCCTACCAGCAGGATCAAATCAGAATGAGGTCCTATCAGTAGTTTTCATGGTCTGTTTTCATGGTTCTATTCAATGTGCATAAAAATGACCACAACTCTGTATTACATATAAATGTCACTTCATTTTCATCTTTTGTGAAACATTAATTTCTATTTAATACAATCGGTGTTTATTTTGTTTTCAGAGTAAGGCTTTTTCTGGCATGTAGACATGCTGTCAGTTTTCCTGGTTCAATGCTGCCTTCTGTGCCTAATGAACCTACATTACATCCTTCGCACCCGAGGCCAGAGCACAGCAAGTTGGTCCTGTTGCCATGGCAGCATTGTGAGTTCCTATAACTAGGCAATTCCCTCCTGCCCTCTGCAATCAGGTTAAAGGGTGCTCTCTTCAGCTTGGACACACCAGTGCTCTCTCTGGTCAGTGTACCCCCTTCTGAATTATTATCTTATTATGGGATGTTTTTCTCTGGTTTGCTCATGGTGTCCCAGAAGGCAGGAATTGATGTGGACTGTCAGGACAAATTGGCTGTACACTGCTGAGGTGTGTGTGTGTGAGTGCGCGTGCGTGCGCATGCGTGGTCCATGGCCCTCTGTGTACAGAGGGAGGTAGCTCCTGACACATATGGTAGTTTGGTGGCTGGCGAACTAATTTTAGCCTCCATTTTATCCACTTCATCGCTCCTTGGACAGGGAACTGGGCATGGGACTCAGACTAGGATTGAAATGCTCGAGGACCATGTCCTGTGGATGGGCTTTGTTACCTGATGACAGGCCCCAGCCTCCCCAGGGTATAGTCAAATAGTGATGAGCGTTTTTTTGTGTCACCACGCCAATGCTTGCTCCTCTTGGGTCTGTCAGAATATTGCTATGAGGGATTGACTACGCTAAAAGAATGTGTGTATGCTGTGTGTGTATATATACCTATGAATTTCTCTGTGTCTCAACAATGGTTTGTTGGCAAATGAATCACTTACTATAATGATTATTTTGTGTTTATGTCAAATTCTGTGCACCTCTATATATCCTTTACAAACCGGTGTCTGTGTGTGTATACAGTAAGTTAATGTGTAGACACTTGTCTGTTATTGGCTGCAGTGAGTAACGCAAATGTGACCACATCACCCATGAAAAACCCCATCGACAGCCCTTGGTCCGATGTGAGGCTGCAGAAGTACAGTTGCTATTGAGGCTATCCCACATCCTGGCTCCAGGTGCACGACTGTACCCACACATAGTCACATGATGCCTACGCTTGGCTGTGGGTCCACATGTGGCTATCACACATCTAATAAGCATTTGTGTTGTCTCTCTCATCTGTTAGAGATGGTGAGGTTTCTAAGCCCTTCGTTCAGTTTACCTCTTTGAACTTCGCCTTGTTTGCCTCCTGAGCTGTTTTGAATAATTAATTTTAATCAGCTTTTGTTGGCTGGTATCTCTGTGTGAATGTGCTGATTTGCATTCCACCTGTAAAGCTGTTGGAGGGAAGGTAGTAAGCCTTACAAAGACCTGAAAGAAACAGTGCTGGGCCCTGTGATGCTGGGGGAGGACCGAGCGTCACGGGGACAGTTGATGTTGAATGATTGATGGCCTGCAGAGCGGGGATGACCTTGAGCGATCACGGCTGGAAATGGTAGGATCCAATGACTGAAATCGGGCCGGGATGGAGGCTGCTGAGACCTGCTTTGCTTCCTCTGGTAAATGTAGTCCTGTGGAAGTGTTACATGTTATTGGGAGCGAGTGAGGTATAACCGTGGATTACTAATGTTTGAATGAGAATGAGGCCTTGTTAGAGACACCAGTAGGTTTTCCTGTTGGAGATTTGGGCATGAATACAGGAGAGTCCTTGGGTTGCCCGGAAGACTGGAGGTTGTAGATAAGACACCCTAAGCAGGCTGATTGCTGTGACAGTGTGTGGTTGTTATGAAGCAGAGGCTCTCTGTATGGGTGCCATCTTTAATTTGTGAGGCGAGACTAATGGCTGTGCACTTTATACTACATTTTGTCCTGAGGAAAATGTTTGATGCAAGTAATTTGTTTAGCTGTAAAGGCCAGCAGCACGGTTGATTTTGATGTGTGGAGGAATATGATGATCATGCAAAGAAATTGCTCATACATAAAGAAAAAAATTGCCATGGTTTCAACGGTTACAGGTGAACCACGTTACTCCTCTCCTTGAAAGATTGTAGACTGAACCCAGAGCAGAAACTTTCCAGTTCTGAGGTACTGGAGCCCTAGTAAAGCCCTCAACAAGACCTACTCCAGAAAACAATCTTGGCCCAACAATCCTGGCCCTCAAGACTAGCCATGGTAGAGGAAAAGAAATTCTTCATGTGCATAAAGAGCCACTGGTGATTGTTAATTTTGGGCTGGATCTTGATGGAGGCTCTCAAATTATAGACTAGCAATCTGATTGAGATGTTTTAGCAAGTATAGCTCTTGTGACCTATTGCCTGGCAACCTCAGGTAACCTGAGGGACGGGCTGAGCTATTGTTAGGCGATACACTGGGACACCATCCAGGAATATAAGTTAACATAAGGTGGAGAGGTCTTGGCCTTTGTTAAAAAATGAACCTTTTGTGCTAAAATCATATTAATGTTTTCTTTAGTTAAGAACAGGAAGCCATACAGCCACACTGTCTTGGATACAATCGTTTGGTAGATTTGTCATGGAAAACAAATATTCCAGAAGGAAACCACAATTGTTATGGGAGTAGGAAGGTGGTAGAGAGCCAAAGTTCTCCTTCAGGACTTTGCTCATGAAGACCACAGGCACTCTTGTGGTTGCTTGTTCAGAACTTCCTAGAAGTCTTTTTCTCATCCCTCACTCCACCACTATCAATGACAGATGAGACTCTGAGAGTAACCATCAGGTGGTTTGCTCTTTATCTTCATGCTGCAGATGACTTGGGGTCAGTGCAGGTGAGGGTTGACTGTTTCAGGTGATCAGGTGAAAGGCCACAGAGATACCTCTTCAGAACAGTTGACTTGATCATGTAGTTACTACATGATCACTGGCTATGTCGTACACCCACTCATAATACTCCCTCCACAGAGACTGCACACCTGTCTGTGAAACATACACAAGCCACGTGGGATGTACATAGTATTCTCAGTTCCCTTTTTTGTCGGCAGTTGGGTTAATGAATTACATTTGATTTCGGGTTGACTTGTAAGGCAGTACTGGCATTCAGCATAGAGCTTCCCACATAGTGCTTCTTCAAATTAACAGCACACCAGAGGGCCAGCAGGGTGATGAGTGGCTCTGTTGAACCACTGTCTTCTGTAGCTGAAGCCCATATGAGATAAGGTAGCACAACATGCCCCTTTCTTTTTGTTGTCTGGAGATAAGGAGGATACAACATGTGGAAACACTCAACACTATGAGGTCACCTACTCGTTTTTACTACATTGTATGTACTTAGTTAACATTCTTACCAAGAGCAGTGTTAGTGGCTGCTGTGCCAAAATATAGGACACTACAACCAAACATCTATATAAACAATAGAAACAATTGCATCCTTGTTGATCACAGAAATGACATATCTTTTAGTTTAAACAAGGTGTTGTGGCTGGATCCAGGAGAGATGGCATGGAGGCCACGTTCCAGTCACTGTTAGTTCCATTCAGTTATAATTTAACTAGAGGTAAGTGGAGTGGTACTTGAGTTCCATCAATGATTGATAGAATAGCTCTTTTGGATGCTTCCACCATTGTGGGACTCACGATAGATATGAGGATCACAAATACTATACACTGGTGCGGGTACGGTACCAGTGAAAAGTGATTCTGCTGGAAACTTATTTTTTATGAGGTACATTATGTGATGAACATGTTTGATCAGGAAATGAGCTGCCATGAGTTCCCAGCTCTTCTGCAGCAGCTGCCTGAGATGCAGGGCACTTGTAGGTTAGTTTACTTTCATTCTTTTGGCCAGTTCCTCCCATATGGGTATTGGCCAGGTTGCTTAGGTGTACACACACTTTTGCCTGGTATTGTTCGCACAAGTTAATAAAGCTCTTGAACACACTCTTGTACAGAAAGCATGTCAAGATGATCTAACACACACTGTAATGTTTGTGGAGAGAGGTGGAGATGGGGTTGTGGGTTTGCTGCAGAGCAACTGATTGTATGTGGTAGATATGCAGTTTATAACACTTCTGAAGACTTTGGAACACCCCATACCACCACTAAAGGAGGATTTAATCTGGGAAACTGCGTTTTACTGAACAGCAGCCAGTCTGGAGTCACTAGATTTTTTTATGGAATGAGCATGAAAGAAATGGGACTTGAACTACTTTCAGGTAGTGAACACATCTGGCTGTGTGGTCTGCAGGGGTTTCTGGGTGTGAACAACTGAAGACCTCTTCAAGATGTGATTCTAGCCGACGGTTTTGTTTGGTGATAACCAAACAGTCTTATGCGACCCCCCCCCCCCCCCCCCCCCACCCACACACACT
>UFQX01000516.1:226053-280724 GCA_900497675.1 Arapaima gigas
CCCCCCCCCCCCCCCCCCCGATCATCCTGGTCACCCATACCTGGCAGATGAACATGGTTCACTGCAAGAATGCTTTAATGGAGGTGTGTTGTCTTTTTTAACTAATAATCTAGCTTGCTTAATTTGTTTGTCTGTTTTTCCTCTGTAATTTTTTCGGCGAGAAAGCCAAGCGAGGCCTGAGAGGACGCTCTGTCTGACGGAGACTTCCTCCGCACTACTGCTGCTTTGCCCTGACAAGCTGGATTTGTGTTGGAGGTGTCGGGTGGTGGGCTGAGAGTCAACAAGCTGCCATGTGTCTTCTGGCTCTTGCCTCAACAGCCTTGCCTTTGTCCATACTCTTAAAATCAAAGAGTTCCTCCACAGCCCATCCCACTTTAGACGCTGGGCGTAAAACCACTTTGAGACCAACTCAGGTCCTCAGCTGGAAGGCCCAGGGTCTGCTGCTTGAACAGACCTCTTTGTTCCCCTGTTCCCCTCCCACTGCACCTCACCCAAAGAGGCAGGTTATACTGTGTCTGTGTGTTTGTGTGTGTGTGTTCTGTTTATGTATGTGTGGGACTGGCTTATGTGCTTCTGTAGGGTGATTTGTTATCACTTTGGTTGGCTGTCGACTGGCCTGGGGGCAGAGGGTGGAGTTGATGCGCATGGATAGCCTTAGGCAGCACTCCCTGTGTCTGCCAACAGGCCAGGATTTGGCCCAGGTCGCCGCGCAATTGAAAGGAACGAACCATAAACAGGAAGTGCTGACGGTCCGGTGCTGAGCGCCAGAGGAAGCGTGACTCTTGGAAACTTTGCATGTTGTTCCCTTGGCCCAGGAGCGAACGTGTGCAGGATCCTGAGACTGGTGTTCTCCAGCTGCCGGGAAACACGCAGACAACAGCCAGTAACACTGAACTGCACAATTGTGCACTGCCAGCTGTGGACCTCCTGTTTTATCCAGCAAGATATCTGCTAACTGATCTTTTTTACATCATGTGGTGGGACAGTATAGTGGAAAAAACAGCAGGTAACAGCAGCTAAGGACCTGATCTTATGACTGCCGGATCCTGCTGTTGTACCATTGAGGGAAGGTCTTCCACCTCAGTTGAATGTGGACGTGGAAAAACTGTAAGTTGATTTGGAGAGATGTGTGTGTGCTGGAGTGTGGAAAGAAATTTGTAGAAGTGTGTGTGCTGGAGGACTGATTCTCTGCTTAAAAATGAATTGGAAAGTAAACTCGAGCCGTCTGGTCTGGTGCTTAGTATTTGCACTGCAGGGCTGCAGAACACCTCCAAGATTTTGAGAATAAAGTTCTGTCCTTTTGCAGTTTTCCACAGTATATTATGCATTTTGCATTTGTTGTCCATCATAATGTGTCACTAGGCTTGGATTTACGGCCACTGTAGACCTGTGTCAGGTGACTTCTGTCATCATAAAAAGATAATCAGAGAAGGAGTACCTTGAAAGGTACAGATGCTGTGTGTGTGTGTGTGTGTGTGTTGTCACTGCCACTCAGCTCTGTTCCAGTACACATCATATGACCCAGTGTGTATCATGTGACTAGCATCATTGACTCGAACAGGAAAGAGGAGTCGCAGCATTTCGCAGGGACTTGCTGAAGCCTTTTCAATGAAAAAATCTGCTTCAGATCCCAACTGAAGGGCACAAGTAGTGCCAGTGCTTTGCATCCTGGGTAAGAGAGGCCCTGTCCTGGCCACTCTGATAGAGATTTGAGGTGCCCCTGCTGCTAGCCTCCCGATGGGGGGGGTGTGTGTGTGTGTGTGTGTGTGTGTGATGCGCAGTGGGGGGAAGACCAAGGCTCCTGCCAGGCCTGTGTAGGAGTCTTCCTCTCTGGAGCCGGCAGCATCCAGGCACTGTGCTCCATTGGAGCGGAGGAGTCAGTACTTTGTCCATTTGTTTTGCCCACACACTTGCAAATGTGCATACAGAACATACACTCCTACACACATACGCCTGTTGTGCTTGGTTTCGGGTATGAGCCCTGTTGCGTGGAGTGCGTAACATACATTACACCAAGGTCCAGTACTTGGATCATCTGCCTTATTGGAACCGTAAGCTTTGGAGCTCTGCCTCCCCAAGGGTCTTTTCACAATCTGATTGGTGTTTTCATTGTCCTCTGCAGGTGATTGACAGAGACCTACCAATGCGTGACTTCTTCGAGACGGTGGGCCTCTCTGCGGAGATCTGAATTCCGGGAGAGCAGGGTGAGGATGCCAAACTTTCAAACAAACACTTTCCTGAGCTCAGGACTCCTCAGCGTCTGTTACGTCAGCCGCGTCTCCTTTTTATGGCTTAAGAAAGAGGAATGTCGGGGGGCGTGAGAGAGTTAGTGCACAGAAAAATAACTGGGGAAGTAAGGAAAAAATGGCATTAGACAAATGGGTTAAAAGTATGCGTTTTACATCTATCTGACAGCCCTGACTGATGGGTCGAGGGAAGTGTTCCATTTTTCGCTGTTCCATCACCATGACGACAGAATGCACAAGGGAGTTAAAGAAAACATGACAGTTTGAAAGAGGGGGGCAATGGCAAGGAAAGAGAATGTGGGGAGGGGACAAGGGAAAAGAGAAGTGTCATTTTAACTGGGGAAAAATGGAGGTCATTCTGACAGGAACTTTTTCGTCAGAATACAAAGTCAGCAGATCCAGGAAAGGAAAGCTACACCGCTCCCAGTCAGCGTGCAGGTGACGGGTCTGCAGGCCCCTGGGCAGCTCGCTTTGGCTCCTGTGTGGGAGGACAGCCCACTAATGCAGACACAAAGAGCAATTCAGATTTTCATGTTATAGAATTATAGTTCTGCTTTGGTTGGCCTTCCTTACAGTGTTAAAAATTTAAAGCTCATTCTTGTCAACATGACATATGGGCAAAAGGGAACACTGCAGTTAGAGCGCTGACTTGGAGCCTCAAAGATGGACCCTCCTAGACCTCAGTTGTGCCAGCTCTATATCGGGGTACAGATACCATAATAATAGTGATTAAAATAATAATGAAGCTACTGAAATAACAGACTGATTGTGTGTCCCTCTGTGAAAAGGTCTGCGCCACTGGAGAGAGGCGCTCCAGCTGGATCAGGGGTCTGATGTAGCTGTAAGAGGAAGTGGGGCAGCGACAGGGGTGGAGTGAGAGGTGGAGGGGCTGTAGCCATGGCTGCAGATTTCACTCCGGCTGTTTGTCCTTTGGGCCACTGTCCCCTGTCTTTTGTCACATGGAGAAACAGGTGCAGACAGACCCCCCCTCCATCCGATATCTACCTCACTGCCTAGCAGGGCTGTCTGGCACTGACACGTGTTTAATTTACACCCAGGAGGGGTAGGGTGGGCAGTTTCAGGTGCTGACTCGGACTGTCACGTGGCTTGGAAAAAGGGAGCAAGTGGGGAGGAAACCAACACAATTACGTGTGCTTCAGGTCCAGGTCTCGGTGTTTAGTGATGAAACTTTCAGTCTTCACTTTTTTGGCTGACCTTCACACAGCTTCACATCACAGAACTGATATTCAGATGGAAAAAATGACAGGCCGGGACAGCGTGTGATATAGTGAACCAACTCCTGCTGTAATATCCTCCATCAAAGTACATTGAAACCTCAACTGATGAACACAGTTGGGAGCAAAGTCTGTCTGTGATAAATTTAAAACTCAGTGGTAAAACTGACAATTAACATCGCAGTCAATAAATAATGCATACATCCCTCTGTTTATTCATGGGTTAGGTTTTTGCAATAACTTTAGAAAAAAACTAATAAAAAATGCTTTGTAAAACTTGAATCTATCCATCTGTCAGTTATCAACAGCCTCATAATTTTATGCATAAATCTCAAACTAGATTAAAATGTAAAAATTAAACTGTAAAACCAATTTAAAATGAATGAAAATAAAAAAGTCATCTCCACAACCTACTGTTCAACTTCAGCTGCTGACCAATCCATCATGTCCACTGTTTGTAAGCATTTGGCCACTTTCAACTTTATTATTTTCATGATCACTAAAGGTTCGCTGCTGATTGTTGAATGATTTGCTCCATAGATGTGCAACATTCATTTTATTTCTGATTGCAGACAGCCAGGAACACCAGACATGAACTGTTAACACTGTCGAAGTAAGTTGAATTAACAGTTAATACAACATTTTTAGCTCTATTGCTACAGCGTTCCTGTTCTGTTTGAGTCTGTTATACTACCAACTACGTGACCTTGGAAACATCGGTCACTTAGGTTCTTGCAGCAGAAACTTTAGAAAATGGTATGATGAAGAAATAATCTGGAAAATGTTTGTAACTTAGACACGTGTAACATGAGGAGCAGTTTATTTATGCCGAATTGCTCGAGGTAAAAATTACTGTTCTATAAAAGACTAAATTTTTGTGAGCAGTTTATTGTACATGCCTGAGATTATAAAGTGCTTTGGAAAAAAGTGTTGAATGAATGAATAAAAATAGATGTATTCCATCTTCTCATTAAAAGCAAGCTCTGTGTTCACTAATTTTAAAGTTTGCTGCAGACCATTTGACCCCCTCAAAAACTCTGAATGAAAATGATGGTCCCTAGAGTGACTTCTCTCATCAGCAACAGCCTTCTGAGTTATTTCACATCTTGGGTTAAATGTTAACTTAAACCTTGAGTACCTTTTAACAAAATGACCTAAGAACCACTGACCATGTTGGGGAAAACCAAATCGCAAGCTGAGACATTTTGACTCTCAAGGCCCAGGGTTTTATTTGGGCTGAGTTATTTGGGGCTGTGTAGAAGGTGCGAAAGGGGAAGTAATGATACACTGAAGTATGAATGTTAATTATCAAGGAGATAACACTATCAATACTACCAATAATAATAATACCAATACTAGATACTGGCATACAAGCTGTTAAAGAGTGACAATTGACCGTAATTTCACTACCCCTTTCCTCTTGCTTGTACAAAAAAATACATGAAACTTGCACAGAGGAAGCCTTTTGTTTCAGCAGACTAAATAAACTGAGAAAATCAAAGGTTTTGGTGCTCACAGCGTTGGTCAAAACAGGACATGAACTACTGTCCTGATGATAATCTTTGTTTTGTGGAATTTACCGTTTAGTAGTACTTTGTAGTTTTATTTATTATTTCTGGATTTTTGCAGTCATTTTACACTATTTTTAACAGAGGCAGGAGTAGATACAAGACTCACTTTTAATTCCACATGAATGTGTCCAAAAAGACATGTTTCATCTTAGTAAGGACAGATGTGGGTTTGCCCTGTATTACGTGTCTCTTGTGTCCCTCACATGTTCCCACACTACTACTGTGTACCGTAGAACGCAGTTATAAATAAGTATAGTAATAATAATAATTATTCATTATTTAGCTGACATCTTTGTCTAAGGCCACATATAATGTTAGGTTTGTACAAAGCACACAAGTTATTACAAGGTCACAAGAAAATGATGACAGTTTAGGGTGAAATGTTTCTCTAACAGAAGATCAACATGGAACTGGACTGGATGCCATTATTTAATAAAAGGGTGAACCAGGCAAGAAGAAGCATTTAAAGGCAAAAGTGTGAGATTGATGTAACAGAGTTGTCAGAATTGCTGGGTTTGAAGCCCCACTGCTACTATAATACCTTTGGTTAAGGTACTTACCCTAAGTTACTACAGAAAAAAAACAGTCAAGCTGTCGTAAATCTGTAAATAATTGTAAGCAGCTTAGTGTAGAAACCAAATTAACTTGCTTCCAACAAAGGTGTCAGTTAAATGAATAAATAATATCTCAGTTCTCACTGATGCTAAGCTACAGGTAGAAATGCATTGAAACATTCAAATTCAGATCTTAAATTCGGTTCTTTCCTGGTTGGAAGTAATGAGTTATATTTACTTAGTATAACTTAAGTACATTTCTAGAAAGCCAAACTTCTCAGAGCTGCTTTTACTCAAGTACAGAGAAATGTACCTTTACTGTTATATTTCTGTCACCCTTTTTTCATTTCACTTGGCTTAAAACCAGTCAAGTCACATTTACTGCAAAGCACTGGCAATTCCTCTTCACTGTTTTATTTTGTTATTTTACTGGCCGTTGTCATGTCAGTCAGCCACCTTATCTGTGAACCAATAGAAACAGTTTTTTATTGGTCAGCTGTCAAGCAGATTTTGTGTCAAACAGTCAAGTGTAGTCATAACAACTGCGAAGCAATTTTAAAATGTCAATAATAGGCTATGCTTTTTGTTTGGGAGGTTCAGCACCATGGCGAAGTTGCTGAGCAGCTTGGTTTAGAAGGAAAATCCATGGCTTCGAATCCAGTTAGTGTTTACAGAAAAAAACAATAGTTACATGACTAAAAGGTGATTTTAGCTGACGCCTTTAACCGAGGTGACACAACTATTTACCCGTTTCTACAGCAAGGTATTTATCCTCAAGCAGTTCATGGTAAGATGCTTAAGGGAACTACAGTAATGGAAACTTACTGTCCCACATAAAGTAGCGGCAGTGCATCAGTACCATACAGGGTTAATATGATCTTTTCATACAGACAGTGATTTAAGTTTACTTTTGATCAATCGGGGATTATGTCTGAACATCACAGTTCAGTGTTGAGTTTCTCCCCCGCTCACAGACAACCTAGTTCATTTACAGCCAGAAGAAAAAATGGAAGAAATCTGAGGGCTTAAAGTAAATGTGATTTCATAAGTGTTCTTTTATCCCATATTGTGCTTGTTGAATCGTACAAAATTGTTTTTCAACCATTCAGTGAGTCAGTCCCATATTCATAGATTAAATTAAGCATATGTACAATGCTAACAGAAATAGCATTTAACATGTTCCTAATGTACAAATAAGTTAATAGTAATTTAATTTATTTAAATACAAGCAGAGTGTTATTGGTCTGATGTGTTTTAATCTGAAAATGCTGCTGGATAGTTGTGACTCCTTTAAGAATCTGATAAAATCCAATTAAAATCCATTTAAAAAAAACTCATGAGTTTGGAGAAAACATTATACTCATTTTAATGCACTGAGCACAGTAATACCACAAAAACAGTATTTGTATTCTGTTTTTAATTTTTAATGTCAATTTCAGTGCGAGCCTGTGCTTCATGGACACTGTAAAGCCCATTTCCAGACCTGTGTCTTGTTTTTTGACTTGATACTTAAGTAGATTTTTGAAGGACTTATAATTTTAGCTGGCACTTTTGTCTATTGAGACTTGCTATGTCAGGAGTGGGACTGTACATTTTGGGCTTTAGAGGTGTCAATCATATAACTGTCTTATGCAGTACAGTATTGTAATCACAAGATCAGCCTCTTAAATATGAACAAGCCAAAAAGGAATAAGCAAAATCAAACTTGAATAATGATTAAATCACATCATTTTGAACCATCTAAATTTTATTCGGTACTGAGAGAGTTGGTAGTAAGGTGCTTATGTCCCATGTTCAGTTGGAAAGGTGCTGAAGGAAAGAGCCTGTTCAGCAACCCATAGCCCAGAGAAAGACCCTCTCTTTTACTGGGGTTTTGCTGCACATTGCACTGTAAAGGCCGCTGTGAAGATCAGTGGTGACAGGCCAACTGTCTTGCGTAACATCTGAGGATGGCCTTTACGAGAAGAAACACTGTAGAGATTCTGTTGCACATCCACTCTGTGGATTCGTAGGACAGCGGCTGGAGTGCTGCTCGCATTGACCAAACTCCCTTTGGGAACATAGAGCTATGACTACGAGCAAAAAATGCCTCTAGTGTTGTGCTGATGATCCCCATGTCTTGTTCTTGCACTTTGGGTAACATGGTACCTCCTTGTGTCGAAATCCCACAGGGAGGTGAGGCATAGGGTCTGGAGAAGATGCTGGGTCCAGAGAAAGGAGTAGTGGAAGAATGGCTTTCAGAATTCAAGGTTGGTGCTTTTCCTTTGCTACTGGTGAGAGACGATGGTGACAGGTATACGATTCTAATAAGTGAGAGTCTTTAAACTGAAAAACAAAATACTATAAACTTTATGGACAATCCAAATTACTACTCTTACTACCTTTACTTCTTTTTACCGGCTAACAGCAGAGCAATATCCCCGTAGTTGCATGACATTAGCAGCACCTCCATATTGTCAGAATAGCTTAGAGCTATGACTGAGCTCTCAGCGGCAGTGTTCGCTCCCCCACACGTGAAATAACACGAATAACTTCCAGTATAAAATAATACCCAAAATGACACATTTCTACCTGATGGACTATCTGATGGAGCTTCATGTAGGAGTTTTTCAACAAAAACAGACAGTTTTTGTTCCCATGTGCACATTTAAGCGGCTTGTGTCTGAGAAAGAAAACTTCTCAGAAGTCACTGTGTGGGTGTTCATCTACGTTAGTGCAACAAAAATCTCGTTCCTACGCAGAAGGTATGGTGTATAATAGCTCTCCTCCCATCCCCGCAGACGTTACCCGAAACCCAGATCTCCAGTTATGCTGGCAGCCTCCACCTGAAAAAGTCCTTGGTGCCTGCACTCTATCATGTCATCCAGGACCCCAACAACGAGGTGGGGCAGACCCTGTGCTGCTTTCTTTTTCTTTCTCTTTCTTTTTCTCCATTTCTTGGGCCATTTCTGAAACAGTTGGAAAGATTGCTTGCCAGTATGGAAAGACACTTTTCATGTGATTGAGACACTTTGTGTCTAATCTGAACTGTGGAACTTTTCTTGTTGGAGACCATTAAACTTATTGCGGTAGAAATGTGGTTTTAAGCAATGGTTTTGCTCAGTGGCAAGGGAGAAGATGCTTTCAAGATGATTTTCCTTCTTGCTCACCATCTCTGTCACACAGCTGTCACAAGGCCACTTGACACACTATGACAGTAGAAAATCGGGGATTATAAGAAATGGCCTTCACATCAACGCTTGCTTTACGAGAAGCCCCCTTTTGCAGTCGGCATGCTGTGTTACTGGAGAACCGCATTGGGTTTCACACCCTAATGAAAGTGGGTTTCAGGTTCTGGTGGATGCAGAACATTTAATTTCCAGTGGGAGAGCTTGTGAGGTTTTCGAGTTTCAGGGTCTTAGTGTTCAGCTGGTTTTCTCGTGTTTTACTTATTTTTTTCAGAAAAAGGTGTCTTTACTTTTATTCAGCCTATCATGATGATGATGCCAATGGCAATATTGATTATAATAACCCTTCATTTCAGGCAAAAGTGTGTGTTCATTTGTGGGTATGCATGTTAGAGAGTGCAGTATTTTTCTGGTCTTCACTTGTGTAGTTTCAAAGCCACTCATGCTGCGTGGTTGTCATCATTCACTCCGTAGTGGAGCTTTACGGTTCAGCTCCTGATTCTGTTGGGGTTGCCTTTTTGCCCCATTAATGATTGGAGAAGCTCTCTGGGAGTGGTGTGTAAACCATGAGATTGCTGTGTCTCCTGTGAAAAATTGGCAAGAAGAGCAGCTCCCCTGACAGCAGTCGATAGAGCAGAAACTATTACGCCAGGGTTTAGCACCAATATGGCTCCCGCACCACAATCTGTTGGGTGTGCACAATATCGCCACGTTTATCTGAAAGTTGGCTGAAATGGCTTCGATGCTGCATTGCTGTTGTGAACCACCCACTGTGTCTTCCATTAATCTCATATCATTGTGCCGCCTCCACTCTCATTGGCTCTCAGCTTCATGTGGCATTAGGACCAATTACACAGCTTCACTCTGTGACCGTTGGTTTACCCGCTCCCTCAGCGTCGCTCTCCATTAACCCAAGTCCATCTCTTACCCTTGGCCACTATTTAACGTTCTTTCTCCCTTTTGTGAAACCTTCAGCACAATATTTATACCTATAAATTGATGGATCAGCAGAGTGGAAAGATGGAGAAAAAACAGTAGTTGTAAATCCTGAAGGAGTGTTGCTGCAGCTGTCGCTTCCCTCTGACCTGCTTGAGAGAAATCCGTTGTTTGCTGCAGCCTCACTGTTGTGCTCATGAATATTCTGGGACCTTAAGGGGTAGATTAAAGTGTACGTGTCGGCTGAGAACTGTGATCTTTCAACATGCAGCCCAGCATGCTTTGAATCATCCTCTATAAGAAAGATACCTGGTGAAGAAGGTCTTGTGGTATTGTAAAGCCACAAAAGACCTGTCTAACCGCCTCATGTAGCACAGCACAGGCTCTTTGTCCAGCAGTCATTTCACATGGAATTACGTGGTGAGAGTATCTTTCATGTGGGCTTGTGTGTGTGTGTGTGTGTGTGTGTGTGTGTGTGTGTGGGAGGGAGCTGTGTTCTGATGAACTTTTCTCACGATCTCCCAGCTCCTGGAGCCCGTGTGCCACCAGCTATTTGAGTTGTACCGCAGTTCTGAGGATCGCCTGCGTCGCTTCACCCTGCAGTTCCTCCCCGAACTGATTTGGGTATACCTGCGCGCCACTGCCAGCAGGGACCGCCAGAGCAACGGATGCATCGAAGCCCTCCTGCTGGGCATATACAATCTGGTGTGTCCATAAATTCGGGACCCCCGCATTGTTGTGATTGGAGCACAGCTGTGAAATATACTATCTGAGAAGTTCTGGATTGTTTGGGTTGCCATTGATATGCATGTCCACTAGGAGTATGAAATATGATATGCATGACCTTGAGTTGTGGATGATGTCTGTCTTCAATGGATTACGGGTCCAGTTACACTCATTCACCAGCTCTAGTGTCAGCAGACTAGCCTGACTTGCTGGGGGTCATTATGTCTATATAAATGGAAAGTGCGGGCCACGGGGACCAGAGGGACTGTGATCGCACACCACCTTGAGGATAGGAGGGTTACTTACAGGGACAGAAGGAGAAATGTCTATAGGGTCATCCTTATGAAATATGTGAGTTCTGTAACCCCTGTTCTGTACTTCCAGAGAACACCAAGACTTATCATACAACTGGAGACTCAATAGTCAAACAACTTACTTATTACCAACTTGAGCTGCCATTTTCAGTCAGAGGCAAATTAAAGAAATGAAAATTCTCCAGGCATAAAGACTAGAAGTGATATCTGTGTTCTTTTTTGTTCTGCAGGAGATTGTGGACAAGGAAGGAAATGGCAAGCTGCTGTCTTTCACCATCCCTTCGCTGTCCAAACCCTCCATATACCATGAAGTAAGTTTGAGCTCTTTAGGAATAAGGAGGCTGAATTTATAGTGTTCTTCACTCTACAGTTAAAAGGTGAGGGCACCAAGGGTGGGGTCTGCATGTTTGAACACATTCAGGGCTTACCCACCCACGGGAGGTTTTTGAAGAAGCTGTGATAAAGGTCCTCCTGAGCAGTGTTCTGAGCGTGCCATTTCTTCTTTGAAGATCACCTAAGGGCTTCAGCTGTGGTTTTTACAATCAGTTGAGGCACTGTTATCACATGTAGAGACATATCTTCATCTTTACGTCATCTGTTGGCCCTGCAGAGAAATGCTTATCCAAAGGATTTATAAGTTCTGGAGAACCAGTTGACTCAGACACAAAGTAGGAGATAAGACAAGACACATTGTCTATGTAGGTGTGTGTGGGATTAATCAAGCTGTGTCTACACTGCTGATGAAGGCACTGCTCAGTGTGTAAGGTGGTGGGTGGGACTTTGGGCAGCTGTAGAGAGAGATGTTAGATGATGTTTTCCAGGCCAGGCAGCAGCTTCACATGAAATGGCAGAGCTGGGCAGCAGATTGCATTAGCATCCGTCTGCTAGCTGCCTCGCGTGCCAAATGAGCCCCCTCTTCTCAGCCTCCTTCGTGCCCGTCATATCGCTGGGATACCACCATCTCTGCTTTAGTAAACAGGCTGGCATTACTGCAGGCTGTCGCACCAACCGATGGAGTGTACACGTGTATCATGTACACACCACACTCATGCACAGTGTAACCCATCCAAACTAGTGGATTTATTCTGTCCCTTTATCCCACTGTGGTACATGAGTTTCAGTATGTGTATTATGGCGGGGAAAAAGGAAGCAGGACTGTGACTGCTCTCAGGTGTTGGAGAGCAGCTGTGTTTCGGGGAGGATGTTTAAAGGAGCCCTGGATGACCTCCCTCCCTCCATCTCTCTGTCTATTTCCAGCCTTCAAGCCTTGGGTCCATAGCGCTGACGGAGGGCGCCCTTAGCCACCATGATCTCATCAGGGTGGTGTACAGCGGCCTGCACCCTCAGCGTGAGACCTTCACGGCACAAAACAGGTAATGACAAAACAGGTAATGCTACGGCAGCCAGGGCAGGATTAAGTGAGAAGTTGGTAGCATATGTGGACAGTAATAACAGGGGTGTCCTTGGTCTCAGTAAATGATTATCACTGGACCATTCCTCCCTGCGCCCATATCCATCCCCTCCCATCTGACCATGATCATCATCCCTGCAGTGACCCTTGTTTGGAAAAACAGAAATTAAATATGCCAACTGATGCTCGTTTTACAATTTTAAATATTACTTCTCCCTACCAGTTCTCTTTTTTTCTCCCCCACGTGACACACTAACGTTGGGAGCATTTTTCCAGCCCACACACAGATGGTCTCTGGTGCCCTGTCAGCTATTTCCACATTACTGGGTTTAACTGCTATATTTCCACCTAACAGCACAGCTGCTAGTTTTAACCTCACCGCAGCTCCACAGATGCCGTCGTATACAGACGACGCATTTACACAAGGCATGTGCAGCAAAAAATGAGCGGAATATACAGACTGGTGTACAGGTTGCCTATATATCACATTGACTGTTGCTGCTTCAGTGAAAATAATATCAGGACCACTACTGGTCAGATGAAACCAGCTTGTGCTTCGTCTGCTCAGGTTTCCCAGCAACAGCAGGATGGGTGTGAGATGCAGAGGTGTGTTATGATACATCTGAACCGATGCATGTGTGACTGAGCAGTTTATCAGGGACCAGGTCTTGGTCAGATTTACACGCGGCTTCACTTTGGTCTTTATGGGTCTGGAAGCTGGCGCAGAGCTCTGTGCTGAACGTACAAGTCAGAGCATTACACAGGTTATATATCATGTCACATTCTTATACTGCAGCCATGTCGAAAAACATTGTTGTTCCTCAGATTCCTGTGGCACTTTTTGTTGTGTAACTTCTTGGGAGTGTAATAAGATAATCGTAAGGAAATTCCCCAAAACTGAATTTCCCAGCAACTCAAGTCTCAACAGCTGTTTTCCAGTTCAGTTGTTCTGTGAAAACTAAGGTTATAGCATCCCTGCCACGCACAGTATGCTTCCAGGAAAGGCTCCAGACTACTGCAACCCACTGGACAGGCAGTTTTTGATGAGTAGATTTTTATGCATCTCGGTGATGGTTACACACGAAAGCTAAAGTTTTTTTTTTTTTTTGGCACAGGTTCGAGGTGCTTTCATTCCTCATGCTGTGCTACAACTCTGCTGTGGTTTACATGCCAGCCTCTTCCTACCAGTCAGTCTGCAGGATGAGCTCACGGTGAGTGCTGATGTCCCAGGATGGTCCATCCTCAGTAGATGTGTTCCGGTCCTGACAGCTGGCTGGTGGTCCCTCTGGAAAGGCACTGGTTTTACGTCATCTTTAGAAAGTGTTTGTTTCATACAGAAAGCATGTATCGGTTCATTGCCTGTTACCCTGCCCGTGCAGAGTATTGCTGATATTGTTGTGTTATTATTATTTGTTTATTTGTGTGATGCTTTTACGGTATTTGTAATTTGCAGACATTAAATAGGGAACAGTGACATTACAGACATTAAGTGCTTCAATCAAGGGTAACTCAGCAGGAAGTGTGATTCAAACCCCGTTCTTTTGTTAGCTGTGCAACAGCTGTAACCACTATGCCACCCATTCCCCCATAGTTTTTTTAAATGAAATATTAATAGTGGTCCCTGTGGGAGTGGTGCTGTCAAACAGCAGGGCTTCTTGTTCACTGCTGAGCTCACTGATACTGAAACTGAACCTCTCACTGGGACTTCATAGGCTGTACACCTGTAATGTTGTAAAAGGCTGTGGGGGATACACCTGCTCTGTTTCATAAGGAAGGGTCTCAGTAATATGTTACAGATTTTGGAAGAAAAAATTATTCTGTTTTAATTATAGAAAAAAGCAGCACTGACTCACAAAAACAGCAAAATAGAGAAATAGGGTATACATCAATCACAGTTTATATGGAAGTGATCAAGTACTGTTGTCATAGAAATGTGCAGCGATCGCATGAGTCATACAGATCAGATTTTAACTTTATTCAAAACAAGAGAATTCATAATTTCAGTCAGCCATACAGAGAGGACAGTTTCAATATAAGAATGCTCCTAAGTTGTTAAAACTAAGAAACTAGAACTAACACAGGTCCTGACAAGACTTCAGTACAATATTAAACAGACTTTCCGGCATCATGAGTGATAAATTTAACTTGAAACTCAGTAAAAAAAAACTGTTAAAAAAAATCATAACCCCAGTCATACAGGTAGTTGTGTTGTCAGAACGAAATCAAACTAGAATGCGTGACTCAGTGCGGTAATGAACAGAAAAAGAGAGGCAGATCAGAACTCAAAACGTGAACCATAATATAAACAAGACCTCTAGCATGCAGGGACAGCACTTCCCGACTAGCTAGATATCTCCGGCTGCCCCCTCTCTCTCTCTCTAGGGCCCACCATAGATTTTTTTAAAAATATTTCCCTGTATTATTATGAATTGAGATGTGTACCTTCACCTGAACAAATTTTATCAGTGGTGGAGGATGTAAATTAAATGAAAAAAGTTATCTGACTCAGTGAAAACCTCCCGTTGACCTAGTGGGGGAGTCCCAATGTCAACCTATCTGCTCCTGCAGCTGCCTGAGGAAAATACTGATATTTCTTCCATGTCATGCAGTTACTGGCAGTCAGTTGGCCTTGGACTTCCTGGGGTTTTCCTCCCTTTTCAGCATAGAGAGCTTTCCCTCCGTTTTGGGTACCGTTGTTATAGCTAAAGTTGCATTTTTTTATTTAGCTCATGCTTTTCTTGACAGCGACTGTCAATATTAAGCTGCTAACAATATTGCACCCATTTACAGCAGGATCATTTTCACTGGAGCAATTTAGAGTAAGTGTGTTGATCAAGGGGACTACAGCAGGAAATGGGCTCCGAACCTGTGTCGTATAAGGCTGAAGCTCTAATTGCTACGCCGCCTGCTGGTCCTACTGATGCTACATGTTCCAGTTTGCTGTTTTCACACTATTCTGCATTGAGCGCTTTACAAATTGAATTGAATTGGCAGCTCTGTTGTTCCTGGAGCACCAGGTAATTTAATGGTTCATGATCTGTTCCTGTCACCAATGTGTAATTTATATGTCTGTTGACAGAAGCTATTTAAGCCTGCTTTGCATGTAGACGGTGCAAACTGAAAGAATACATTAGATGTTTGTAGAATGTCCCAGATTTCTCAGGACCTGAACCCTAATTCTTCCACCACCACCACCCTGATCAGACCAGGGTCCCTGTACTGCAGTGCAGGATGTGTCCATTCCGTCTGACGCCATCTCTCTCTCTCTCTCTCTGTCACACACCCACTGCGCAGGTTGTGCGTGAGCGGGTTTCCACGGCAACAGCAGAAGCTGTGGAGGGAGCCGTGCAACCGTGTGGTGCTGGACCCTGAATTCATGGTGCAGATGTTGACTGCTGTCTATCATGCCATGTGAGTGTGTTGTCGGTCTGTGTGCGGTGTGCGCCACCTCAGCAAACACATGGGTCATCTCCCCCTGTCTCAAGGTCTTTTGTGGGTCTCTTTAAAGGAAACTTTTTACTCCACATTATTTACATTTTTCATAGAGGGGTCACTTATGCATTGCATACAAAACAATAAAAAATGATATAAACACTACACTGATGAAAAAATAAATACTTAATATACTTAAGTTACTAATAAATTAATGTTAAACATTTAGTAAATGAAGCCCCGTTTCCTTATTTATTATACCCTTGAGTCCCACTGAATACAAGGAATCGGAAAGGCTATGAAATGCAAAAAACTGTCTGTCAATACTAGTCAACCATTCAATAACAGCGCTTTATGCACAGCAAATGTGGAGCATAGCAACACCACGAAGAACAAACCTAAGTCTGAATTACTGTAGTAAAACCAGGGTTCACACCTTACATTATTGTTATTATTATATTTTATTTTTTATTTATGCTTATCTTTTTTTAAGCAGCCCATCACCTGTTGCCAAATTTTAATACATTTCAAGATCTTGACATGGTGAGAGTTCTTCCCAGGCTTTAGTAATCCTCATTGTTGTAAAGCCAGAAAATCCTCCAGCTCCACTGTGTACCATGGTATAATTTCCATATTGCTGAGGTAGGTTTGACTCTGGCAACACACCAGAAGACCACAGGTTATAAATCAGGGTACAATCCACGTTTTCTGCTCAACACAGGGTGTCTCGTGCCGTCGTCGCTCACCAAACAAGCCTGCTGCAGTACATTATGGGCCAAAGGAATAGATTTGCAGTGCAAAGTGGGGCCAGGAAATTCTATCTAACTGGGAGTTGTTGATGCAAAGATGATCTGACCTGTTAACCAGTCCCTGGTGAGCGTGACTTAGTGGCTATTTTACCCCATATCTTAGCTCGGTGTTAGGGATTTGAGCCTTGCAGTCCACATGTGTTCTTCTGTCACTGGGGACCACTCCCCTGAGGGTTGCAGGGGGAGCAATAAGGGGCTTTAGCAGCACAACACCTTGCCACAGTGTTTACCCACCACCATCAAGGTAATGACTAATGCAGCAAAGCGGCACAGGAAGCCAATTAATGAGCTGTGATTGCTTTCGACTGGAGCCGGGATTGGACTAAGGAGCTCTTGAGAAATTACTCTGAAGACACAATGTAATAAAAACAATAAGGAGGAGGAGGGGAGTGATTTAGACGGGAGATTCAGTTTTTCCATTATCCCTTCAGCTGGACCAATATTGAATTGGGTTCTGTTCCTGAACGCCACTTGTTAGTCGCACTTGGAAGAACACTCTTTGTTTGCTGGCATCTGTTTCAAGTGTGTGTGTGTGTGTGTGTGTGTCCCATTCTGTGCGTGGGCTGGGATTTCCATGCTTCTTGAAGCTTCCGTCTTCTTCTCCAGATACAATGGCGAGTGGGACCTGGGGAGGGAGGCGCTCGACGACATCCTGTACCGTGCTCAGCTGGAACTCTACACGCAGCCCCTCCTGGTAAGACGAGCTCTTGGTTTACAGCGATGGCACAGTGGACACAGTGGGATGGAGCGGGATGTTTACAAGCTGACCTCCTGCCACCATTCCCCCACGGTGGAATTTAGCTCTTATCGTTTGTTCCTGTTGCTCATCTGTCGGTGTTTGAAACTATTTGAGCCCCTTTTGTTTCCCCAAGGTGGCAAATGCAATGAAGAGCTCCTTGCCAGCAACTGCCCCAGACAGCTCCCGTGGGCGCAAGATCCTGCAGGTGGAGGTGACGCCCACCGTGAGCCGCATCTCCCGCACTGCCGTCACGGCGGCCTCCATCCGTCGCCACCGCTGGAAACGAGAGGGTAAGTGCTCAGACCTGGGACCGGGGCCACGTCTGGAGGTCTCGCCACTGGTGAATATCTTAGAACACTGGCAGTAGTGGCTCTGACCGAAGAAAGTGGGTGAGCAGTACGATCTTGCTGGAGGGGTTAAATACAGTAGATCAGTGATTTGTCTGCAGATCAGAGCTTGTGCTGCAAATGAGTTTGCATCACCAGATACATTCCCACGTCAGTCCCTAGGTCCTACTACCCTTATTGTCAGAGCAGCTGCTGGAATTCTGGGTGTGTGAGGAGGGGTAGAAAGTGATTTCTGTATTTGGATGAGAGCTCAGTTCACATAACATTCAAAAAATTTCACTACATTTGTTCCTTGTATTATGAATAGTTATGAATTTTAATAGATATGATTTTTTTGGTATTTTAGATGACATTTTTTTCACTGATATGTATTTGTTAAAATTCTGGTTGTAATGGAACCAAAGCACCTCGCATTTTCCCTCCAGACCGAAAGATGGGAATAAAGTGCTCCCAAACAATAATAGTGTGGGACCACCTTCATTCAGCTCACGTCCCCAGTGTTTACAACTTGTATCTGATGTTCTTGAGTGCCTGACCAATAACAAAGTGACAAAAGCTGCACATGTTTATGGCATGACTTGGTCAACAATTTGCCCTGAATAGGGATTTGTTTAGATGACTTTTTATATTTTCAGTCATTGTCAAGTTAGTATTTAATTTAAAGGCATTAAACTAAATTGTCTTGCAAAGTACTTTTTATTATAGCTATATCCAAGATTTTACAGAAACTTACCCATAAATACATCAAAGGATGTCTGGATTAAGTTTTTATTGATTGTGACTTGGACATAAAAGTGACCTGGGACTTTCAAACAAAATGAGTTAAGAAAAGATGTGTGTCAATTCATAAGATGAGGAGTCAGTGTATATTTAAAAAAACTTTACGTGGTATTTAATTTTAAAAAATTCTATTAAAAAAACTGTTTAATTAAAAAACTTCTTTTGGTATTCTATTCAAAGCTCGAGAATGGAAAAGTTTGAGAGCTCTTCTTTCTCATCGCAAAGCCACACACCTCTTTCTTTCTACTTTTTGTCTTTCTGGTGACCAGGTTGTGTGGGTGCCCACTTTGTCTGTGTTGTTTGATATCAAATGTCTCATTTCTCTTCATTCGGTGTCCTCTGACTGTGCTGGAATTGTTCGCTTTTGCTCTCTCTGTCTCTCTTCTGTCTGTCTGCTTCTCTGCTGTGCTCTCTGAGCACCTAGACCACGTAGTGTGAGCTGCGCTGGGCCGCAGGGGCTGTACCAGTGAATGCTGTAAATGTGTACTTTTCTCTCAGGGGGGAATAAACAGTAATGTTCACATATGAATGGCTTGTTCACCTCAGCCACTAAGGGGCGCATCCTCTCCGGTTCTGTTGTGTTGAATCCCAGATTGTTTTGACTTCTCAAACGAGGCAGAGTTCAGCATGACCATCACCCCCAGCCGCCACGCCCCCCAGGAGCCATCGGCCAATCCGGAGCAAGGAGGGAGGGGGCAGTGCGGCGTGCCCCCGTTCACACCTGAGGGTAGGCAGGAGGGGAGGCAGAGAGAAGGGAGGGGGGTAGAGTAGTGGCTGTCGCTGTCCTCGCCCTCGGGAGACCAGCTGCTGGCCACCTACCTAGACCCCCCTCGTCCAAACATGTACTAACTCCTCTAAATTCCCCATTCAAAACTCACAGTGAAACTTCCCTTCCCCCTGCTCTCCAAATTCCCACTACCATCCCAGGTCCTCATTACCTGTAGCGTCAGGGTTGGTGATATAGTTCTGGGTTTGTGGGTGGGAACGGAGAGGGCCGTCTGCATGGGCTTGCTTCTCGCCGCCAACGCCGGCCTGTTTGACCCGCATGTCCTCCTGCCAGGAGACCTCACTAAGCATGCTCAGTCCAGCAGGCAGCCAGAACCCAACTGCGTGTTCAGTACAAGCGCACTGTTCCTCCAGTGATCCGCAAAACAAAAGAATTTATAGCAGAAATTATTTAAATAAGGATTTCTCAGACCCTACATCCCTCGCGAGTCTTACAGCACAGTATTTTTAGTCTACGTACCACTTGTGGACATGAGTTTTGTTCTAGTGAAACAGTTACAGTGATTCTAGTTTTCAGAAAGGTGAAAACTTAGGGGAACAATAAAAAATTGTCAGACTGCAGAATAAATACAGAGCTGCATGGTTTGCTTTCTTCTGCTAACTTGAGCAAGAAACACTGAAACACGTTGCAACCGTTTATTGCGATATATTCTAGAACAATTGTACAGGCTTCCCTCACATAACAGTGGTTCATAGTACAGAAATTCAGACTTAGTAGATATCATTTTTACCCTAAATGTTGTACAATGATCATCGTTGCACACCTACAAGAAACACATAATGAGAGCAAATATTTCAGTTGAAAACACAATCCTCTCAGGAGTGTTCAGCAGGCGTCAGCCCAGGGGTCTCAGGAGCTTAGAAGTCATGACTTTTGTGATATTGTAAAACCATAATAATGAGCCCTAAAACAAATTTAAAGAAAAAAGTGTTAAAAGAAGTTGAAAAAACCTTAACTTTATCACTTTAAAAGTTAGAGTAATGAAATTCATAGAATTCTCTTGAAAAGCAGTTCTATCACAAATTACTTTAATTTACTATTTTTATCGCAAATGACACTTTCCAAATAGCTCAGAAGAGATGGGTTACGAGTCTCGCACAGTTGCAAGAATTGCCCTGTTAGGTAGTGTTATCTTTATTTTATACAGTACATTTAAAATGTGCATTTCAAAATGTTTTACTGTAGGATATAACCAGACAGGAGGAAACCCATACCAACACCAGGAGAACACCCAGACTTCACGATGACTGAGCCAGAGTCAGAACCACAAACATAGACCAGGAGCTGTGAGGCACAAACAGTAAAAAGAGAAAAAAATAAATAAAAAATGAGGTAAATGATGACAGCCAAAGGCGACAGAGAAAGCACGGAAATGTTGCACGTTACCAATTATGAACATGTGAGTCTCACCTGGATTTAAAGGTGTCCAGAGTAGTTCTGATATTCTGAACTGGGTTGTGAATTTTCTCAGTTTAAAAGATAAGGGAAGAATTCAGTATTCATGGGGCAAAAATAGATGCACCTTTTGTAGCTCAGAAACATGTATTTTAAATTAATGGTTTTATGAGAATTCCCCTTAAAAGCATATTTTCAGGAACAAACATTTTATGCGAGGAAAGTCTATTTTTCCCGGAATTTACTGTGAAACTGATAAATTCCCATCTTCTCTACGTGGTGCGACTCCCAGGGTCTGCGCAGATGCCTCTTCCCTAACCCCACAGTGGTGTCAAGAGAGGTATAGGCTGACAAGCCATTGAGGACCAGGGTCCTGATGCCACCCGAGGCCTCACTGCCCCCAATGCACCCCCCTGTGTTCCACCCTCAAGGCACTACCTGTGCACAGACCCCCGTGCCATCCACTGCTCACTCCGCAGGGAAGTAGGTCAGCACCCAGCCCTCTGTTTCCCCTACTTTTTCCTGCCACACCTTTCCCATAAATTTATTTTCTAGTGAGTTTGTTGATTCTGCCCATCCCATCTCTACCTGAACACAATTTCAAACATAGAAGAGCAGGATGAGTTAAAATCCCAATGGAGGAGCATGCTCAGTGAGTGCAGACAGACCCTGCCCCGGCCCATGATGCTGCCACTGCCACCACTGGCTCTCTCTGTGCATGTGCATGTGGAATTTGAGTGGAAATCAATCCCGTTCCCCCAGAACCCAAAGCAAACACCACCGCACATTCACTCCAGCTCTTTGGACTCTTCAGTGATTCTATCTGGGTTCCTCTCTGGTTCACCTTCTCAGAGTGATCCAGTGCAACACCTGTGCTGTGCAGCTCCGCCGTGAGGTATGCTGCTACCATTTCCTTTCCGCAAGGACCTTGCCTTCAGAAGCTGCTCTATCAGCCCAGTGTCGTCTCTGCCCCCATGCAGCATTGGAGCATCCAGAAAAGTAGTGGTTGAGAACTCGTGAACTAGAGGTTACCAGTTCTAGTTCCAGAAGTAGCTGTGCTCTTATGTTGTAGTTGGACAGCTTAGCTTCATAATTACTTGTGCAAGCATTCATAAAATAATCCAGTTCAAAATGGACTGTTTCTGAATAATGTACTGGAACATGTACAATATAAGGTAGAATCTGGAATATTTTGGGGCAGCAGAACCTGATCTGCAGAGAGTGGTGTGAAGTAGCTGTTTGATCAGTCAGATGGGGTTGAGAAGCTCTCTGTCGTGCTGTGTAAGCTTTACAGTCGCTGTGGAAAAATGAACCTGTGTTACCACCATTCAGTTTAGTTCATTTTTCTTCAGTGCTTTTTTGAACACGTTGCCTCAGAAGCAGTCGACACAGTGCAAAAGAACAGAAAGAAGCCCGAGGACAACAGAAGAAACAAAACTGGTGAGGGAGACCTGCAGCTCAGACCTTCTGTAGCAAAGTTCCACACAAGCTCCTCACAGTATGTAGAAACATGTACATCTTTGCCATTAACATTGAAGGAGTAGGAATATTTTGGCAGTAAAAGTTACACAGGTTCTACTGTGGTCCTGTAAGTCCTCAGCTGGAATTATCCTCCATTTTCACAGGAAGTTCATGACTTTTATCTGAATCTTCATGTGGGGGTTTTCCTGTGGAGGTTAGGGTTCTTGTGTTTTTGATACACAATTTTTGCAGGGATAAAGCCATGTATGACAGAAGGAAACATCCCCTGAAGTAGCTGAGGAAGCACTTGAGCTCTTCAGTCGGCCAAGAGCAGTGGCCCTGCTGAGAGTTGGAGAGCATGAGCACAGGCCTCCTGTCTCCTATCTGTCTGTCTCTCTGTCTTCTGCATGTTTTCATCCTACCCCAGTGCTCTTTGCTCCTGCTTTCCTCAGCACGCAGGGTGTGGGAGCCATTCATGAGTGGGGCACCAGGTGCCACCTGCTCCGCGCTGCATGAGGGAGCCACCCGTGTCCGTGTTGGTCTGCTGTGTTGAATTTGAATGTTTTGTTTTTCTTGTAATCCATTTTTATCTTATTATTTTTTTTCTTTTTAGCTTTCCGATTTGGACTTTTTGAATGGAAATAAACTTTTTTTATCTATGTGTACCAGTATATGTTGCACACAAGCGTGTTTGCTTAATACCACTGGACTGTAACAGCAGTGGTCTCCAGCCGGTGTGGCCTTGTCATATTTATCACAGTTATTGTTTAATGGTGTCAAGAGAATTTATTTATAACTGTTCACCTTTTGGTCCTTTTCAGAAAAAAAATATTTGTAAGTTGCAAGAAACAGTAAAAAGTGCTGTTTTAGGGGTGTGTCCAGGGTGAAATGCTGAGGGGACACAGGAAAAGGATGAATCGATTGTCACCCTGCCTAAACGCAGAAATGATAACTATCATGAAATACCATGATGGATTGGACTGGCGGGGGGGGGGGGGGGGGNGGCTGTTGTGGGCCAGGATTTTCAGAGGAACCTCTTCAGCTCTGGGGGGGGGGGGGGGTGGGGGGGGGGTGTAGACTACTCCAGACACAAAGCAGGTCTCTCTCCTCCCTGGAGAATGGGGGGGTCGATATTCCTGAGAACCCCAGTCGCTGGCTGGTGCACTTCCCAGCATGCTAATGATAGCACATCCCATCAACATTCGGCCCCTCGTCTGGAACAGAATGGATGGCATGTAGGGGTTTGGGGGGGGCCTCTAAAGCTGTGCAGCAACTGCTGTTTGTTTTAGCGTGTCGTCATCTGTGTTTCTCCATAACCGGATGCAAATGCATCATTTCACCAGTGATGTTCCTAGAGAGAAGACACCGGAAGCATATTTTCAGTAGATATGAATAAAAAGCGTGATTACAGTGTTGTGTGACAGACTGGCATCTCCTCCAGGGTGACCCACCCCACACACCCTGTGCCTCCAGCATAGATGCTGGACTGCTTCAGCCCTGCATTGAACATGTTACTGATCGTGGATGGATGGTTGGCGGTTTAAGGAACTTGTGTCCTTCGAGGTCTGGATTAGTGGTCATTGTGGTTGAACCCCTGTGGGGTGGGGGCTGTTCCTTATGTGCCTGGCACCACATGTGAGATCTTCACCCTTTTTATTATCTGTTTGAATACTGGCCTCTCCAGCTCTGCCTCATCTCCCTCTCACTGTCTGCGTCTCTCCCTCCTCCTGTTTCACCCAGTAGATGCGGACGGCATTAGCGGCGGTGAGGAGTCCTTCAACCTGAATGACCCAGACGAGGGTTTCTCCTCGGGAGCGTCCAACAGCAGCCAGCCCAGTGGAACCAAGCTCAGCAGTGGGGTTGGGCCTGGGGGTCCCAGGAGCAGCAGCCAGAAGAAAGGCATGGCAGGGTGGCTGTCCCGGGAGCGGGAGAGGGAGCCAGAGCGTGAGTCGCTTTTGGGGAGACACCGGGACCACTCATCAGAACCCCAGGTCGTGCTACGGAGGCACCAGCAGCGGCAGCCGTCCCCGCCCCCTGCCATCACCCTGGACGTCATTGAGCTGAGTCCCGCCCGCAAGCACCTCAGCTTCCCAGCCTCACAGGCGCTGGTGCGGACCGCCAGCGCCTCCTCGAGCCGCTCGTTCGACTGCACAGACGTGAACTTGAACGGAGGCCGGCGGGGAGCGGGGAGCCTGAGCAGTGCAGCCGCGTCGCAGGAAAGGGCGCCGGGGGGACTCGCTGTCGGTGGGGCGCACCGCTTTTCCACCATCAGCCTGCAGGAGGAGCGCCTGGCCCGACCGGAGGAGGCTCAGGACCTGCTGTCGCCCGGGGCGCCACTCACCAAGCAGTCCCGCTCGCCCAGCTTCAACATGCAGATAATATCACAGGTGTAGCGGGGCAACAGGGGGTGCTCTTCTTCCTTGCCCACCTCCTCTGTCTCCTCCTGCTCTTCCTGATTCTCCTGGTCCTCTACTCCTCCTTGCCCCAAAATGGTGCCCCACCAGTGGCAGACCCATCAGGTGCTGCGAAGCTGACAGAGAGGGCTGGGGAGGGCTGAGCTCACTGTGACTCCCCTCACAGGTGGAGGAGGTGCCACCCACTGCTGGAAACGCTCGCCTTCTCGGGACGGAGGGAGAGGAGGGCAGGCAGTAAAGCGATCTCCACGCACAAGGTCCCCTTCCCACAGTTCTCTCTGTCCAACTAAACGAAAGCATTCCGTGCTCTTCTACTTCATGTGGGCGGAGGGAGGGAATAAACCCAACAACACAAAGTCGGATCAAACCGATACATTCAAAGAAAGCTTTGAGGTGTAACAGTCATTAATCGTGAGGAAAAGAAATTGTCCTGGGTTTGATGTCATTTGATCTCGCGATTCTGTATTTTGTATCCAGTCAGCAATAAGCCTCCTGTCATTCGTCCGGAGAAGAGAAAAATCACTGTAGTTTTTCATGCCTTCCTGTTTCTCCTTGGGTGATGTGCAATCGACAGTCTTAGTTTTTTGTTTGTCTGCTCCAAGCAACGCGTCCGGACACCTGCCGCTACCTGCTGTTGCCCGCACCGGTCCTGTTCAGGACCTGATCGTCCCAAAGACTCTGCTGTGAATGTTTGTGGGTCTTGAGTCATGTTGCTGTAAACGGAAATCGGACCAAGACGGATACACTGGCTTTTAGTTCCTCAGTGCAGACTTGATTTAATTTTTTCATAATTTATGAAGATTTGTGCGTTCTCAGTTTGTGTTGTTTGACGTTTTAGTAACTGTTGTGACTGTAATTTACAGAGGAAGATGACTGTTTAGGAGGGGACCGGAATTCTCTCAGTCTGTCGAGGGTTTCCAGAAGAGAGGCTGGGAAGTGAAAGGGTTCCCCGTGTTTTTGCCAATGAGAAGCTGGACACACAGGTCGGGGGTCTGGGGTGCGAATGCCATTTGAGTGACTGGCAAAGAACAGATCCCAGAGATCCAGCGGAGGACCAGAGTGCTGACCGACAGTCTCACAGTGAAATTCGGTCAGATGCACGTGTATGTGTGTGTGTGTGTGTGTGTGTGTGTGTGTGTGTGTGTGTGTGTTACAAAGTGTTACTGTGCTTTGAGATTCATCTTGCGATATTAGATCTGACAGATGGGCAAAAACACAAGNTGTGTGTGTGTGTGTGTGTGTGTGTGTGTGTGTGTGTGTGTGTGTTACAAAGTGTTACTGTACTTTGAGATTCATCTTGAGATATTAGATCTGACAGATGGGCAAAAACACAAGCACATGGCCCAGAAATGCTGGTTTTCCCTGGTTGTGAGTGACTGCCCCGCCGTCGTCCAGCACGTTTCGGTTGTAACTGAATTACGAGATGCTGGAAGGACTGTCGACCGCTGGCCTCTGCATTGTAGTCCCCCGGTGTTCATTCTACCTCATCTCAATGTCAACTTAGAGGAAACACTGTGGGAAAAGCTGCCTGTTGTTTGTGCTGCTAACACTAGTTTTCCCACTGCTGTTAGGTAAGTGGCTGTCCTACAGGACTGTGGTGTCTGATGCACTAAGGACAGGGTGGTCAGTGTCAAACACTGTGTGGGGCAGCATTACCTCAGTGTGTACCATGTCTGTACTCCGATCCTGTCAGAAGCGTAACCGTGTAAGCAATGTGCAGTCAAGGCTCATTGTGGGTCTCCCCATGTTGACCGTTGTCACGGCAGCAGGAATTCCTCAGATCCTCTTTCCCGCTTTGTTTGGTTTTGCCAGTGGACCCCAACACACACAGACACTGAATAGTTTCTTCCATTAAATGCTTGAAACTGTAGACAATGCAGACCAGACTGCTGCTGGTCAAAGCTTCCTGGCTGTAGTTCTCCTGTCCTCCACTAGGTGATGGTTTTTTTTAAAGGGTGTTTTTAAAGATGAGGGATTGTTTTCTGCTGTGTCTGTCCTCTATTCCAGCAGCACGGGAAGCCGAGCACCATCCTTAACCGGGAGGACAGGTTGCACAGCGCCCCCTGGGGGAGTCTAACACATTTGCATTTCCAGTTGGAGACCCTCTAAGCCGGGGGCCGTTTACCACAGTCCCCTCACCCTCCGTCCTACAGTCTGTTATATTGTTCTGCTTGTGTTTATTATTTAATTGTATTTTGTGGGTCGTATGCAGGTGTATGTGGGAGTGGATGGACATGAAATGTCTAAATCAGACATTCAATTCAAAAATTGAATTTTTACGGATTTTTTGTTAAATATATAAGACCGCTGAACCTCAGATGAATCAAACTGTTTGTGCTGTAAGACCCCCCCCCCAGGGCAGACCATCCTGCTGGCTTTAGTGCCATCTGGAAGCTGGCTGTCAGAAGGGGAGGAGTGTGCAGATTGGAGACGGTTGTCCCGGCGATTCAGGAACTCGCCGTGAGGCCTTGTGTGAACCTATAGTGAACTGTATCCGTGTCAAAGCTTGTCTCTGGAACAGTCTCCACAGCTGTGTTTGTCGTGTTTTTATGTGAGTAGAAAGCGGCCATGATAGGAGAGCGGTTGCCCTCCCAGGATGCACTTTGTCCAATCAGACGTTTTAAGTAATTCAGGGTTTAGTTTCTGTGTCCTTATTCTAAACGTCCAAGCAAAGACCGTGACCAACACTCAGTACCAAATCATTAACACCCTCCAGGAAAGAAGTCTTTATTTTGTTTTATTTTAACCAAAAAGGCTGGTTGGTCAAGTTGGACGACCTCAAGAGTGGGGTGAGAATTATCACAAGCAGCTCTCAGAAAACGTCCTCTTTCCACTTCTGTTCAGATAACAGAAACAGTTAATTCTATGATTCTATGCAAGAGTTTGTTTTTTTAATTTAGTTTCATGACTTTACAAACCATTTGGATTTCTAAGCTGAAACACACACACACACACACAGACAGAGCTACATACAGCAGAGACCCCCGCGATTCATCAAGCTCACTGCTGGAGGTCCGCAAACAGGACGAGGGACCACAGGCTCGGCACTGTGCCGAGGACAATCCACTCGTGTCCCCACCCCTCCTGCGTGTGTGTGCAGCGCCCCTCGGATGACGCCCAGCGTGTAAGACTGCAAAGTGACGGCAGCCTGCGGGGGTCACCCAGCTCATGCATGTAAGCCATCTTCTTCGTAGCTGTTAACTCCATAATGGTTGGAAGCCGTTGGAACATGAATAGAACTAATGCATACAATCTTATAAGATTATAGTACAATTAAAATGTGAAACATTGTACCATTGATGTTGTAAATGGTAAAAAATATTTTAAATCCTTGTAAATAAAAAATGTGTACAGCAGTGAGAGGAAGACAAAATAAAGATGAGTCTGCCAGGCAGAGGGATGTAACTGTAACATGTTGAATAAATATTGTGTTTATGGATCCAGAATTTCATTGTTATTTAAATTATTGCCATGTGTCTCAGAGCCTTCAGCATCAGTTATACCTGCTCCATCTCATCTCTACTACAACACTAAAGAACTGAGATTGTGGTCTATGAATGTTGGCCTTTAATGCCTTGAAAATGATCTTCATGAAAGCAGAACATTTAAACAGTTAAGTCTAGATTTTAACAGCCATAGCAGGTGTGTATTTAACATCCATAATATACTGCTTGAATGTGAGATAAAAACCACTTGCCTGGAATTACGTCACGGCCGTACCACTGCTGAAAACCTTATTAAGCCCTGGATGGCAAAATGACATCAAATGCTACATTAAACAGCAAACGAACCTTTTTTAGAGCAGCTATTTTAAGTGCTGTATTTCTGGTTCCCACCAGACTGTAGGCTGCCACTTGTTTAACTTATTTTTAGCACTCTTAGTAAACTGGCGTGGAAATCGGGCCCATCCTGTCGTGGAAGCAGAGAAAGAACACTGGTATTTACACAGTGAGTCACTCCAGCTGCACCCACTAGTGGCACAAAAACTTTATTTGACACTTTCCTTCAAGCCTCACGTTGTACAGTAAGTTACTGTAATTTACCCATTTATACAGCAGAGTAATTGTCACTATATCCATTCAGGGTAAGTACCTAGAGCAGTTGTCATTCGAACCACCACGCCACCTACTGTCCTGGCTGCTGATCAATCAGGCAGCTGGAGGTCTAATCAAACACCAAGTTCTTCTGGCAAAAGTATATCTTTTTAAATAGGAGCAACACTCATGCTTAGAAAAAGCTTCCATTCTAGCTTGCAGTTGTAATAAAAAAATAAACAATGTCCTCCCAGCCCATCGGAAAACACCTCTACAACCATCACCATCAAACACTGTAAACACCAGTTTACCTCATTGGAAACACAATGTTGTCATTAATGTGCAGGTTTATACCACGGTGCAGTGTGTTCAGCACAGCGCGTTACACACGGGAGGTGAGAGGTTTGCAGCCCCACTTCAGTCTTTTGATATGTTGAACAAAGCGAATAAAGTCGTGTGTCACAGCGACCCGCCGTCCGCCTCTTTCACACAACCTGCATTTAAATAGATGTGCAAAATGAAATGTGCATTAACGTGGCAACGTGGCGGAAATGTGTTCAGGTGAGCAGAAACAGGCCTTTTGCGTAAATTTGTAATGCTTTGCAGTTTATTATAATACATACAGTATTGTTTTATTACAGTACACTGTACAGTCTTTGTTCATTTTTAAAAATTTACTTTCATTTTTATTCATGTTTCAATTTTTTTTTTATTATGGATACGCTTTGGGTAAAAAGTTTTCTGTTTTGATACTGATGTTTAGGCAGTAATTTTCAAGAGCCGTTATAGTGAAATCCTGACACAGACAGTATACAGTCCGGATACGGAGGGATTGCTGGACTGCTTTCCAGACCCTTCCCCTCCCAGAAACGTTTCTTCATACTGAACTCTTACATCAAACGTCAATAAACAAACACAGATAACTGCTCAATTTAGAAAATCGTTATTTTCATTATTACTGCCATTTGTAAGCGCTAATTATTACAAAGTTTTATTTGCATGAAACAAGGCTTCAAAACATGGTATTTATTTGAGAATAAACATTCAGTTGTTCATGCCAACAAGTAAATCACACGAGCAACGCCTCCGGCAGCTTAAGACTGTGCAAACGTAAACAGCGGCGATCTAACTGAAGTAAACATCTGAATAAACTGTTAATGTAGAAAAACACCCGGACCACTGTGCACGCGTGCAACGTGTGTGTGACCGGAGAAACTTCCAGAAGCTGCCCTGCCAGCATCCAAGCAGGAGTTACAAGAATTAGTCAGATTGAACACGTAGCCGTCCGAACATTTACCAGGAACAGGGAAAGACGCGAGTGAGTGGAAGAGGCCCGGCTGCCAACAAGCAGAATTATTTTTCTACCAACACGTCCTCAGTGACTCCCCCTGGTGGGCCCCCGTGCCAAAGGCCTCCTTCAGTGCTCAATGAGGGCAGCAGGGGCAGAGGCCTGGATGCGTTGTCTGCGCACGGTGCGCAGCCTGTTCTCTGCTGTTCTGTGGACGACCTGCAGCTCTTCCATGTCCAGCTCTTTGAGCAGCAGCAGGATGGCGTCCAGCACGTGCCTCTGGACAGGGGACACAGGCGTCAGTGAGAACAAGCATCACCGGAGACTTAAACCCGCACTGGTAAAAAAACAGTTATACTTACACTTCGTGCTACAAACCATCAAGCTTCATTTGTTCCAAGATATATTTTCCATATTTATTTTCGACTCCGTTCTCTAAGCCTGCTGCGCCTTGCAGAGGGAAAGAGACCCGTTTACCTGCTCAGCCAACGCGTGGAAATAAGTAGAAAAGGGGAGTGGGGCCACCTTATGTCAGCTCGCTTCCACATTGTTTACAGGTCAGTTCTAATGTTCCTGAATGTCAAGATAACAAATTTTGCCTGTGCTTGTGCGATGAAAGGCAAACAACTGCACCTGAATAGGAATTGTAGAAATTATGTATTTTTGCTTTCTTTTGAAATGTACTTTAATGTTTAACGTTAATTTTCATTACAGCTTTAACAGGGATTTTTTAAAAAAAAAAATTAAGGGCTGTCCTGTGTCTGATTGTGGTAAGTGACTTTTGATTTATGAACAAATTGGATGATCAGCAGAATTCCAGTCGCAACTTTGTATGAGTGAAAAACCAAGAGTTTTGCGGTGATTATTTGCATTTACAAATTCATCTGACCCTTTTTTCCAGCATAACTTACAATGTTAGACTCCCTACAGTTTTTTACACAGCTAGGTACTTTATACTGTATCAGTTCAGGGTAAGTACAGGGTACCGCAGCAGAAGGTGGGATTAGAACCTGCAACATTCGAGTCTAAACGAAGCAGCTCTAACCACTGTGTCCCATTACATTTTCTGCTACACAATGACAATGGAGTAGTCAGGATTATGTAGCTGAAAATTTAACACACACACACACACACAAAAAAAAAATGAAGGTTCACACAAAGACTCTGACTGACCCTTTTCCCCAAAGTTGGCCCTGTGTCCCGGGGTGAAGAGAAGGTTGGGAATTTATCTCTGGGTATTGGTTTCATTCCCAGTTGCTCGCGGATCTTACTGCAACAGGGAGAAAGAGGGAATCCACAACTTCCTTCATTCCTGCTTCTGCAGAATTAGATTCAGACTGGTTGTTCAGAAAGTCACAGGGAGTACAAGTGTGAAACCAGGTAGAGAGTCTCACTTGGTCTCCTCCATGCTGTAGTTGAGAGGGTCGCTCTCGCTGTCCCCTTCCAGTGGACCGCTGATCGAGTTGGGGATGGGAGCTGGGGGGTTGCTGATCTCCTCACCCTTCTCAAGAGCCTGGGCCAGTTCCTCCTCTGTCACCACTGGCGACCACAGACAGACGGACAGTGAAACCAAACATCAACCTTCTACCTTCTCTCAGTGCAGCAACCCAGACCTGATTCTCAGAACACCTTCTCATGCCTAATTTTTCATTCTTGTTTAATCCAAAATTACTCAGCAGTCTGGATGTATTTGATGATGCAACAGATGGAAGAACAGTGTCCAGGGTCAGGGTTGCCACTGTTCTTGGAGACCCCCAAATCTACATGCAATTTTTGTTTATTTTTGCCTCCATAATGGCCTCTCACTGCTGAAATGGCCCAGCCCAGTGCAGTCAGGTCTGGGGTCAAACCTTGGTTGTCCAGTTTGTGCAGACCAGGCAGGCTGCGCAGCACGGTCAGCCGGTAATTGACCGGGTCGGAGCCGCAGCAGGGGTTCTCTGCCAGCCACAGCACCCTCAGCCGGGTCAGGTGCTGCAGGTGACACAGCTCTGACAGGCTCTGGATGTGGTTCCGCCGCAGGTACAGCTCACTAAGGTTCAGGCACCGGCCAATGGGCTCCAGGGAGGAGATCTGATTGGCGCTGGACAATGAAAACATCAAAATTCACTGCCCATAAATCAACACGATATTATTATTTATTAATTTAGCTGACATTAATTTAGCTGCAAAGTGACTTGAAATGTTAGGACTGTACAATAATCTACTCTCAGCTATTTCCCAGTTTGTACTACAGGGTACAATCCTGCATAAGTACCTTGATCAAAAGTACTACAGCAGGAACAGGGATTCCAACCCAAGTCTCTGAGATTGTAAAGTAACAGCTCTAACCGCTATGCCGGCTGTCACGCATTTAAAGAGACTCGACAAAAGGAGGAGCTGCCAGAAGCCAGAACAGAGTAAAAACGTGCAAAAAGCATCAAAGGAATCTTCTGCCAACTACTGCAATGCACTTTTAGGACAAAGCGGCCCAACAGAACTAGACCTGAACAGTGAGTACTGAGTAACAAGTACTGTATTCGTTTTGAGAGCATACTGACTTACCTTTAAATGGATTGACTGACATTTTAAACTGATCCAATTAAAAAAATATAATCGCATCTGCAGCTGTTCAAGTGAAGAGGTAGAGGGAAGAGTTACTTTACCTGAGAGTCAGAACTTCAATATTGGGGATCTCTGTGAAGATGGATATCTAGAAACAGAGCAGAAATGTTCTGAATCAGTGCTTTTCATTTGTTTGCGTGTGTTTAGTAAAACGGTAGAATTGGGTGGAGGGGGCAGGGCTCACGGCAGGAGATATAAAAGCAGAAACAGCCGACTTACATCTGTTAGGTTGCAGCCCCTGAAACCGAAGGGAAAGATGGTTACCGGACAAATACTGCAAGAGACAAAAGTTACACCACAAATACCACATTGTGCAAACAGATACTAAATGCTCAGTTGTCAGATTACACCAGGCATATGAAGTAAGTAAACGCCAGAAAGCGCTGATCATGTCTTACAGGAAATTTCCACTGCCGCGTGAGTATGAATTACAAATAAAAGTGTTTTGTATTGTGCATTATTGTTATGGAAACTTTTTTTCCCCACTTTATATCACATTAAAATTTATTTATAGTTTTGAAAAAGCATGCAGGTGTTCATATGACGGCGAGCGCTTTTGCTAACTTTCCATTTTTTTATTCCTAGGATTACGACACCAAAATTCCTGTGTCATTAAAGACACAAGACGCAGAAGGTGAGTTCAAAGGTTTGTATCTTTTGCTAAGGCGTTTCTATGCAATCTTATCACGGTGATTAAAGATGTTAAAATAGTTTATTTCTCTGTATGTTTGCCAACTGCACCGACTGGTTTCGGATTCTGTGTTCATGAGTTGCGGGCAGATTTCAACTGACTGAAAGAAAACGAAGAAGTGTGTGTTACTCTGAGTTTTAGTGGACAGTGTGGTGTTGGATCAGCCTGGAGAGCCCGTGAAATGCGGTACTTCTCGTGATAACTGAAAATGATGCCACATGCCACACTTAGAAAACCAGCTGTTAATGTACAGGGAAAATAAAAAGTGAATTAGATGTGTGGCATGACAGATTTTTCTCAAATAAATTGGTGGGACAATGAAGTCCAAAATAAGGGAGACATAAAAGTCCAGCCAATTCAGATTTAGGAAAAATCTGTTAGTCTTTAATGAGTGAGTGGCAATATGTACGTACACACACACACACACACACACACACACACACACACACAAGAGCAAACTGAGCATGTGGTGTGGCTACCAGCTCACCATGACCCTACAACACTAAGGCCACAAGTGTTGAATGAGAATATAAAATAAACATATCGGTGACAGGACATGGTGCACAGCCATGTAGATCAGGATTTCGGTTCTATAAACAGCAGTTCTGTCCGATTAAAACTTTAGTGAAGTCGGCTTCATCCCACAGTCCAGAGATATGTGTTTCAGGTGACCTGGTGCCTGCGCATTGCCCTTAATGTGTGCGTGTGTCTGTGTGACCGTCCTGCTTCACACCGGGGGCCGCCGCGACCACCGCGATCCTGTGCTGGACAAAAGGTTAACGACAATAAGTTAATGATAATAAACTAACAAAGTGAGTGAGAAGCAGAGCTGCAGCGGGCTGCACGCCTGAATGCCGTTAGCGAGTGTTAGCTCCCGGCTAGCCGCATGACGCACGTACCAGCAGTTCAGTTTCTTAACACTGTCGAGGTCCGAAGCTTTGGCCCTCGCCAGCACGAGCTTGCGTGTTAGTTTCATTTTACTAATATATTTTAGAGGTTATTCCGCATATAAATACTCTTCTCTTCAAGTATCGTCACGATAACGAAGGTTCAAATTCTCCATCCGTCCGGCTTCACGGTGCTGGTGTTTATATGACACTGCACATGCGCAAGTGTGCGAACACGTGACACACAAAGCGTCCCTATGGTAACCGTGTCCCGGGAAGGAGGCTGGAGGAGAGAGGAATCCGAAATCTGGACGGTTGCGGTTTTACAGCCTTGAAAAGTGACCTTTATTTTTTTCTGCAAACTATTACACTGTCAGTTACCCACGACCTGAACAGAAGAGGAACTAATCGCAATATATTTTAAAAGAATTAAAACTCTATCATCCGCTCATGTTAAAATATCCTTGGGTTTCATCAGGCTTTTTTACACATAATTTCGTACATAAGTAGAAGTTCATTGTTGCCACTTGTTATAAAATTGTTATTTTATAAAACGGTCCATTGTTTTAAAAAGGATCGGCGAGAAGCACACCGTTTTCAGCCCTTAACAAAAGAATATTATTTACCAAACGTGCTAAATAATTTATTGCCTAGCAAAATTGATTAAAGACAGGTAAATATATGCATTTAGTATAGAATAAGATCCGGGTAGTGTTTCAACAGGTAGCCAGATAGTTTGCCGACTGTGACAAGTACTTATTATACACGAATGTAAGCAACAAATTTGCTGTGACGAGAACTTCCACGATCTCGAGACCGGCGCGGGACGTGAGCCAAGCGCGAGCCTCTACAAGGCGAAGAAAACGATTTCTTAACGGTTTAAATTTCATTTTGCTATTATCTATAGCAGCGCGAACCGCCGCGGCTCTGACCGAGATGAAGCGGCTGCTGGTAAGGGATGGATGTTTTTCAGAGCAGCGTGAACGGTGAACATTTGTCGAAACACGTCTGGAACAAAGAGCAGCCGTTTTAACACGTGAACATTTCACAGCACGAAACAGTCCGTTCAGAAGGGCCACCAGGGGATTCGTTCCGGTTACCTCTGTTACCTGCGTGAGTCGTGTTGTTAAGGGTGTTTCGGTGGGCACCTGGGCGTCAGGTCACTGATGACGTTGCACGGAGGACAATGGCTTGGCACGCGCCCCGCAGCTGACACTGGAGCTGCTGGATCACACCCTCGCGCTGCGTGGTGCACCTGGTGACCAGGTAACCGAAGTAGGGGGAGAGGGGGCAGTGCTGTTGATCCGCCCACAGTAGCACACATGCGTTTCCTTAGAAGTACCTGTTTACTGTGTTCATAATACTAACAGGCGTAATAGTTTTACTTGGCTGTTTTACCCCTTTATTTTATATTAAGAGGTGTTGACAGCAATTGCTTTATAAAATGCGTTATCTGGCAGGTCCTCCCCAGACAGAGAGCAGAGGCCGGGGAAGAACGCAGTAGCAAGGAGAGCTGATGGAGCAGACAGGGACACAAGGACAGGTATGTCCCCACCTGAGGACCAACTGCTCGCCACTGTATCATTCACCTTGTTCTCCACAGGCTTATTTTACCTGCTATTACTAAAAAAACCCATAAATTGCTGATTGTGTGATGGATTCAATCTAAAAGTAAATCCCAGATTCTTCTAATTGCAGACCATTAGCGTGTTGATGGGGGGTATCTCCCCAGAGTTGTCATTAAAAATCCCTCTGGAAAACTGAACTGAAGAGATGTGCTGCAAAATGTGATTCTCTGTACAATCATGACACTATGATTACCAGTAAAAGGAGAGAAGAGATTTATCTGTAATTTCAACTTTTTACCTGAGTGAAGAGCCTAAATCTTGCAAAAATGTTACGTTTATCATCCTTGGTTCTAAAGAGGTATCAGAGACGTACTGTATCTTTTATCACTTTTGTAATTTAATTCCTTTAAACGGACTAGATATTTTAAACTTTTCTGAAATGTGAAAATGATTTTTTTGGGGTTTGTTATCAGCTTTTAATTCTTCCTAGAAATGTTGCCTACAAGTTGTGCCAAGACACACCCCGAGGAAACTGCCATAAGGCAGAAGCAGCTGAAGGTCAAGATCAATGAGGTGGTTTACAGTCCGCTTTCACTGCAACCTTCAGCCCTTACACTCTGTAGTGGCTTGTAACACACACTGGAAAAGACAGGACACACGCTGACAAGTGGAGTGTACAGCACAGGTGCTGGGAGAGGTTGTTCAGGGAGGTCTGATGTCCCCCCATAAACTTTCTGCTTTTGTCTTTGAATATTAAGGCTAATATTTTTGGTTCTTCACAAGTTCTTGCAGTTACACCACTGCTTCTTACACCACCGATGGTTACACCACAAGTTGCCACACCACTGGTTGCTTTGCCACCGTCACATGCCAAGTAAAAAACCCGGGGTCACCGAGAGCTGGTTTTAAATTCCCAAACCAAGTAATAGATTTAATTTGCACGTCATTAATATAAGAAAAACATTCATTCATTTTAGCATGTTAAACACTGTCATTTTCTCTGAATTTGTATTTGCATTGTTCCTATTTTCTTATGGCATATCTAGAATTTCGGCAAGATTTTGCTTTGGCAAACTCAAGAAAAAATGACCCAATCGATCAAAATACATGCTTAAGAAACAATGTCCCACATTCATCTGACCAGGATTGACAAATGATCACTTACTACACAAAACCTCAAAAGTCTTACAAATCAGCTAAACTGGTACTATTGTTTTGGCTTTTTTGGGTGGCCAGATAATAGAATATAACCTTTCAGCTCAGCTTCCTCACGGTGGGAAGACAAGTGTCTGATGTTGGGAATGTTACCCTACATTGTTTAAGGCCGCGTGAAGCAGTCTGAAGAGAAAGAGCCTCCCAGCACACAGACGAGTCTGTCAGACTTCAGCTACCATTAGGCTGTGCTCTCGGTGACATCAGCACTGCAGCAGGAACACGTGCAGCATCTCTCTGCAGAGCCCCTGCTGGTGCTGAGCCGGCTCTTTGTGTGGGGGACAGACTTGCTGCGAGGATGGCTGATCGGCTGGAGCCTGACTTTTTGCAGACCACAGCCACCAGCTTATTTAAAACATCCAAGTATCTGTCCCTCTCTCCCTCTTTCCAGCGCTGCACATTCACATGCTGGATCAAGGAGAACATCCGGAAGAAGGAATGCTGCTACTATGTGGAGGGCACCAGGTAGTTGTCTCACTGGAGGACCTCCTTGTGTGCATGATGCTGCTCAAATGTGTGTTCTAGTAGGTGATCCTGGAGAAGCTGGTCGCAATACATAGAACTTATTTTTAATTAATTGCAAAGCTAATGCTTTTACACAAAGAATCCTACAGTATGTTCACACATTTATGCAAATAGATGTTTTCAGGGGAGCACCTTAGTAAATGGTACATCTACATTAGCAAGCAGAGGGACTTGAACTAGCAACCTTCAGGCTGTGGTTCCCATTCTCTGAATGAGTAGCTGGACGTATGTTGCTGAAGTCACACTGCATGTGTTTCCTGTGCTGTTATATTGCATTCCCACACCCTCCTCATTCAGTGTTGTTATTGTTTAGAAATGTTACTTATATCAACACATTCCAGTCCTTTTTACAGCTCTGATGAACCTCCAACTATTGCAGTACGACGTCACTTGTGAGATTTACTACATGTTGTGATTTTCAAAAACCCTTATAGAACTCCTATAAACATTTTATTTTAATACTCATACATTTAGTACTGTGATTCAAGGGGATGAAAATCCAGCTGTAAACATATAATGCACACCTACTGTATTTTACACGCCATAAGTCGTGTTTTTTTCCTCACATTGCGGGCTGGTCCGATTTATGCTGCGGTGCAAAGTTTAAAATAAAAAAAAAAACCGCATGCAAAACAAATAATAACAAAAGTAATACATAAATGAAAAACTGTTAATGAATAAAGTTATAATAAACATCCATTTTAACTGGTCTGCAAGGAACAGTCACAGGTACGAACGCAGGTGTGTGCTGCTATACTAAATACCTGTTACGTGATGCTTCTTCTCCGGAGGAACTTATCTGGTGATTTTGTTTCTTTTCAAAGTGTCAAAGTGCATTTTTAGGAAATGCAACATTTCCTCTGGAATGATTTATAGTCCAGAAAATGCAGCGCGTGAGCCCTCACATATATTAATGTTCCCTCCACTGCAGTTTAGAGCACTGTGGTTTGTGATTTTACTGCTTATATCACACAGCAAAGGGCAGATCCAGCCCCGCCTCTAAGTGGGCGACTAACAAGATTACGCTCCCTCGCAATCCGAAGTAATGTCTTCACTTCCTCTTGTCTTGTGTTATTTGATCTTATTTTAGCGTGATTTATGAGCAACATTCGTGCTTCCATCATGAATTACAAATCATTTGTTTGGAAATCTCTGTTCGGTTCCCCTTGGGTTTAATCCCTTTTACAAAAAAACACAACAGCAGTTGTGAGCGGTTGTGAGGGTGACTCAGAGGGCGACCAAAGAGCACCTACTGAATCTGTGTTCACAGAAATCCCGCCCGATCTTACCGATGTATAATACCAAAGTCAAACTGGGAAAAGATAATGTCTATCAGCAAAATTATTCATCTTAAGGGTCTTATGCAGTGTTTGGTTGGTTTGCCTGAGATTGCTGACAGCATCGATTCCTTCAGGCGTCCGTCATCTCTCAGACAAAAAACTCATCCTTTCAAGTCCGCTTTCCTGTTGTGCAGCTTTGTATCTGACAGAATGTCTCCTCTAGGAAGGGGATCTGCAAGTGCGGCTACCCAGAAGATGAGCGTGCACACAAGGCCATCAAGCCAGAGCAGTTTTTGGGAGAGTCCTGGGACATACACAAGCATGTCCAGGAAGTACCCACCGATGCGTTTGGGGACATCACATTCAGTGGCCTGGGCCAGAAAGTGGGAAAAGTGAGTAGCTGCCTTATTAAAGAGATGCTTCTGCTATGTACCTCAGGCTCATTAGATGTTCCCATCTTGGGTGTGTGTTTGTGTCTAGTATGTTCGAGTGTCCACAGACACCGCCCCCAAGACCCTGTACAAGTTGATGACTGAGCAGTGGAGGCTCCGCCCTCCCAACCTGCTCATCTCGGTCACAGGTGGGGCCAAGAATTTCTACATGAAAACCCGTCTTAAGGGGATGTTCCGCAGGGGTCTCGTCAAAGTCGCTCAGTCCACAGGTACACTTGGCTCTCTTATGTTCTCCTGTATCTGCCAGAGATTTAAAGAAAGAGACTCTTGTGGCTAAAGTAAATGAAGTAAATGTAATAAAATCAATTGAATAAATTGCGCAAAGGAGAGTTTATTCGCCTTGAGGGCCTCAGCGTGTCCTTGCTGAGCTGTCTGGAGTTTGGTGGTTGCCAGACTTGAGGGTCTCACAGTTTTTTTTTCCACTCAAATTGTGCTGTGCTTTCTGTGGACGCGTGGATTTTGGCGCTGGACAGGAGCGTGGATCCTGACGGGTGGTATGCACACGGGTGTGATGAAACACGTGGGCATGGCAGTGCGAGACTACACCGTGAGCAACAGCGCCACTGAGGCCCAGGTTGTGGCCATTGGCATGGGCACCTGGGGGGTGGTGCACAATCGTCAGTCGCTCGTGGATCCCGAGGTGAGGACCTCTCCTTTTTTTCTTTTATATCTTTGCTCTATGTTGCTCACTTTCTTTTTTCTTGCTCTCTTGCCCACCCTTGTCCATCCACTAGGGATGCTTTCCTGCCTACTACAGCCTGGATGAGCAGGGCCAGGACTGGCTGTCGTGTCTAGACAGCAATCACTCTCACTTCCTGCTGGTTGACGATGGGACACATGGGCAGTATGGGGTGGAGATTGCCCTCCGCAGCCGCCTAGAAAGGTTCATCTCCCAGCAGTCCCTGGGGCATGGAGGTGATTTGGGCTCAAGTCCCATTCTCAGTGTGCTACTTAATGGATGCTTCACCTGAGGTCATCAGCAGTCTTTAAACTTAGTTTCGTAGATTATGGCATTAAGCTTATTGCTGCCAGAATCTCGTCACAAAGGACGAGTGTTGTATTGCTCAGTCCCCTTTTATTCTGTGTCACATGCAGAGGGAGAGGGGGACGTGACGATTCCTGTGGTATGCGTAGTGCTGAATGGAGGGCCAGGAACTCTGAACGTGAGTTTCCTTGACCTCCGTCTCTATGTTTTGTCTTCGGACTCAGCTTCCTGCCTCCTTTTGCCAACACAACAATCTGTATGCCTCTACAGACCATGTACAATGCCATGCTCAATGGCACACCCTGTGTGGTGCTGGAGGGGTCTGGTCGGGTGGCTGATGTCATCGCCCAAGTGGCCGGCCTGCCTGTGTTTCAGGTGACAATCTCCCTTATCAGACACCTAATGAAGAAGTTCTTTGGCCAGGAATACGCAAACTTCTCTAAGCTCGAGATCATCGAATGGACCAAGAAGGTTGGTGTTGGGCTGAGTGTGGGGCAGCTGTGGTCTCCTTCTAGTTGTGGGAATGTGTGATCTCCACTGGGATCTGACGGTCACAGTGTCCTCCAGATTCAGGACATCCTCAGGATACCCCACCTGCTGACAGTGTTCCGCATTGATGAGAAGGGGCACAGCAATGTGGACGTGGCCATTCTGCAAGCTCTGCTGAAAGGTTAGAGATGCCTGCAATACACCTTGCAATCAGTCGTCTTGGTTTGGAATCCCACTTCCTGCTGTAGTAGCATTGATGAAGGTACCTCCTGCATCGGTGCAGTAAAAATTACCATACCGTACAAATGGGTAAATAATTACAAGCAATCTGGTACTGGAAGTGACTTTGGAGAAAAGTGTCAGTTAAAGGAATAAAGAATAAGCTTTTCAGGTCCCCCAGAAGGGGGGTTAAATCCTTAGGTTGTTACTTTGGAGACGATACTTCCTTAAACAGCAGTGTGTCCAGTGCCTTCTAGGAAAGAAAACTAACCGGTGATGCACTTGGTACGCATTTTTCACAAAGATCTATTTGGCACACATATTTTTGTCCTCAATGAGAAAAGAGAAAAAGAAAAGAGAAAAGAAAAGAGAATTAAATAAACGGGGCCACAGAGATGTAGGCACCCTTGTAAACAGTTTCTGTAAACTTAAATGGAGGAGCAGCATCTTCCCAAGATGCTGTCCAGCCTGAAAACTCCTTTTAATTCCTCTCCATCTATTGGTGTCTTCCAGCTTATTGAATTACCTCAGTTTTCCCCTACAGATGGACTCTCAGAGGATCGAGAGTCAAGCTGAGACAGCATTAGGTTATCTACTTGAGAGTCTTGAAGAAAATAATGTTCCAGAATGCATTATCTGAGCAGCACAGGCAGTGATTTCCTACTGTCTGTGTCAATTTCCCTGTCATGTTAAATCAAGCAAAAAGGTTTTTAAAAATCTTAATGCAGTATATTTCTGGTTACCACTGACATGTCTGGGTGTAAAGTCTCATGAGATTCCCACCTGATTGCAGTGTGAATCCGTGTTCAGAACAGAACAAGAAGTGTCAACATGGTCCCATGAATTTTGGGGGTGGGTGTTTTTCCTCAGCCTCCAGGACCGGAGACTATCTTGGCCACGAGAGCTGGAAGCGGCAGCTGAAGCTGGCTGTGGCCTGGAATCGCGTGGATATCGCTGCGAGTGAGATCTTTGTGGAGGAGAGCCAGTGGAAGGTGGACTGTCCATTTTTTGCTAATGTACACTACCAAAGACACAGGCTGCCACACTGCATCTACAAAGCAGCCTGTCCTTATGAGATGTTATGGAGAGAGCAAACTTTTTTCAGAGCAGGTGTAACATAGGCAGCAGGTAACAGCAGGTAACACTAGCTCAGCCTGTGAGTTTGCATGTTCTCCCCATGTATGTGTAGGTTTTACACAGGTGTTCTAGTTTCCTCATACAGTCCAAAGATAAGTGTTTCAAGTGAACTGGTTGCTAAATTGCTCATAGTGTATGCATGTGTGAGTGCAATGACTGTATGATGTGATGGGTTGGTATCCCATCCAGGGTGGTCTGTACCTCCCTCCTTGTGCTTCTGCAACAGGCTCTGGACCACTAGGTCCCTGCACTGGACAAGCAGTTATTGATAATGGATGGATGGATGGATGGATGGATGGATGGGTGGGTGGGTGGGTGGAAGTGTTACGCAGAAAAAAGTACATCTGTGTTGGTTTTGAAATGGTGGGGGTTTAGAATGAAGTGAATGGGCTCTATGTACAGTGGTATTCCATGTATTTCCTTTGAAATCTCAGCGGGCTCTTAAAATTCTGTTCTAGCATACAACCCACAGCCAGCCATTAAGCAACCTGTCATAGTGAATACCATTAATTTTTAACTGTTGTCAGTTCTAGTTACTTTTTGTTATTCAGTGTTTACATTATGAGGTTAAGAAAACATGAATGTTTTTAAAATCTGGAGAAGCCAGAAGTTGGCAGGTCGACTAGGGTCAAAACCAGAAGCATTGTGTGCATAGAGCCCATTATATTCTATGTTTTTATTCTGTGTACATAAATGAAAAAAACATTAATTAATTTCATTTGATGGTCTATTTATACTCTAAGATGAAATAAGACTGAACCTAAATATGCAGTGGCTGATGTGTCCCCCTTTCTTTGGTCCCTCCAAGTCCAGCGATCTTCATCCTGCCATGCTCTCTGCGCTGATGGGCCACAAACCGAAGTTTGTGAAGCTGCTCCTGGAGAACGGCGTCTGCCTCAGGGAGTTCCTGGATGAGGGCACCCTCTCTGTCCTCTATGCCAACATGGAGCCCGGCTGTGTCTTACGGCGGTTGGCAAAGCGTGTCAGGGGTGAGGATGGTCACTCGTGTCAACCTCATCCCACATCAGGTCAGAAACGAGTGTCCCTTCACCATGTGTCCGAGGAGGTGCGCCATTTTTTGGGCAGTTTCACCCAGCTGCTCTACCCACCACCCCCTTCCAGTCTACACTCCGAAAAGTCCCAGAATGACATCAATTTGACAGTGAGTGACAGCAGGTCCTATAAATGCTACTTAATGATGCATTTGCCTGCGGAAGAGAATGACTACATTTTACTGTCTATTTTTATTTTTCACAGGGTCCTTCCAAAGGGAAGGAAGAGCTCAAGGGTACCACCACCATAGAAGAGGGAATGGAGACAATGTCCCAGAGGGATCCAGGGAGGGATCTGTTCCTCTGGGCCATACTGCAGAACAACAAAGAGTTGGCTGAGACTGCATGGGAGCAGGTACTCAAGGAGCAGGGAAAGTGGCCAAGACTGTGGCTCTTCATAATGATAAATACATTGACATCAGTCTTAGGGTATTGCTGGGTAGAATTTATCCATATTGTTTTACATTTCCCAAAGCAGCAAGTTATTTACGTGGATATTTCCTTAAGGCGGAACTGCACATCGGTCCCTGGTCCCCTAACCAGTTGCTTATGATTTGCCTGAAGTGCAGGGACAGCATAGCAGCGGCGCTAGCGGGCAGCAAGATCCTGAAGAAACTAGCGACTGAGGAGGAGGACACGGGTGGTGAGGCTGAGGACATGAGAGCACTGGCCAACCACTACGAGAGACATGCCATTGGTTTGTCTGCTGTTGTCCTTTTACAACTGCCATGACTCATATGCATCCAAGCATGTTTTTTTTTTTTTAGCCGCCATTGTTGGGTTGCTTTGTTCATGTGTTTTTGATTGCCAATGCAAACCCAAAGAATGTCTTCTCCGCCTCTCCAAGTCAGACATTGTTATGTACTTGCTATTATAGTATTGACACTCCTGGAATTCCTCTTCTCTACTAAAGTCACCCCAACTCACCGTGTCCCCGCTGAAACCCCAATCCCATCATCCTGTAGGAGTGTTCAGTGAGTGCTATGCCTGGGATGAGCAGAGGGCCCTGAAACTACTGACCCGCATCTCACCATTGTGGGGCAGAACTACTTGTCTACGCCTGGCCATGGAGGCTGATAACAAGAGCTTTGTGGCACACGCAGGTGTTCAGGTAGATCAGTTTGGTTGTATGTCGATTTGTGTGCTACTTTTAATGCTGAGTGAATGAACCTGACCTGCTGCAAAGTGCACCGATAGACTCTTCACACGGTGTTGCTAAACCCCACCTCCTTGTAGGCCCTGCTCACCCAGATGTGGTATGGAGAGCTATCAGTGAGTAACACACCATGGAAAGTACTCCTGTGCATACCGTTCTGGCCCTTCATCTGTACTGGCCTGCTCACGTTCAGGTAAGCACCATCATGGCCACAATTCCTCACTCTGAGGTGTCTGGGAAGGTCATTCTGGAGATAGAGAACTTTCTGGCTGTTTTTAGTTGCTATGACAAAAATGTGCCACAGTGTGGCAGCACTGCAATATTTCACGCCTGTGAGGATTTCAGTTATAAGGTAGCATTTAATTCACTGAAATAAACAACTATAACAAATAAATTTCAAAGCAGACATAGGAAAGTCAATTATCTGAATGTAAGCCCCAAAGACTGCTTGCTGAGTCCAGTGAAGTGACTTGCTTGCTGCATGGAAGTAAACCTCAATTGTGACAGTAACAATATCCAGCTGTGTACATGGATAAAATGTAAACACGTTGTATTGGGTAGAAAGTCAAAAAACCAAAGTTTGCATCCCCAATCCTGCTGAGCAACGTGTTCATCCTCACGAGATACAGTAAAAATTACCCCGCTGTATAAATGGGTAAATCATTGCAAGCGGTTCAGTGTACAAGCGCAATACTGTAAAAAGTCTTGGATCAAAGTATCAGTTAAACAACTAAATAATAATAGCAATAAAATCCTTTTGTACATACCTTCAGATGTGCGTAAAAGCGATGAAAATTTTTGCACAGTGAATGGGATCATCTTAACTATTGTTTTTGTCCACGACTGGTAAGTCAGAGCACAAGGACACTGAAAAGCAGAAATGAACATGATGCAATTGCTGCGGTTTCATTGACTGGTTCGAACTGAAACGCCAAGCTCTTTCTTGCAGGCAGGATGAGGAGATCCACAGGGAAGCTGAGTGGAACAGCAGCATGCTCGCCATGCAGTCGATGACAGGAAGTTTCAGTGAGGCCAGGGCGAAAGCTCGGCTCCGGTAAGAGCACGATGTTAGCAGATTAAAGTCATCAGTCAAGCCGAGTCCAGGGCAAGCAGCTTATTTTAAATGGCTGGGTGCTTCCATTAATCTCAGGCTTTACTGTCTCAATTTTTGTCATGTCAGTTTGGACATATATGTATCAGAATGTGAAACAGCTACTGAAAGAGAAACATCCAGTTAAACTAATTTTCAAACACGATTCTTCATGAGGTCTGTCTATGTTGCCATAATAAGTACACTTAACACTTAGTTGTCTTAATTTCCCCAGCTTCTGAGCTCTTTACTTGATGCTACATTATTTTGCTGATTGAGTTAACATAAGTTTCTGAAGTTGAAACCTGCCTTCTCATGTATTAAATGAAACCCCTTTTCCTAAACTGTCATATATACCAGATTTAAGTTACTTGTCATTTTTCTATTTGTTGACTGGAAATGTGCAAAGGGTTCTGGGTAATGTAGTTTCACAGCTCCACGCTTAAAAGTTCTTCCTGTCTTCAGAGACCATCTGCCACAGCTTGAAGTGAAGGCTCCGAACTGGGTGTGTCGGCAGGCCAGCTTCTTCTCTGCCCCAATGGTCAAGTTCTACTTGAACATCGCATCCTACTTTGGGTTCCTGCTTCTTTTTGCATATGTGCTGATGATGCACTTCCAGGCCACGCCCTCCTGGGAGGAGATTTTTCTGTACATATGGCTCATCTCGCTGGTGTGCGAGGAGGTGCGACAGGTGAGATGTGGGCTCCAGACAAGCTCCAGGTGGAAACTTGGTACAAAGAGAGGATGGTAGCAGGAACTGTGCCCAAAAAACACTGGATTTATATCCATGATATCTTCTTTAGCATCATTAATTTACTCAGTCAAAGCAGCTTGCAGTTCACTTACAGCATGTTATGAAAAGCATGAATGAGGTGTAATAATGCATATGTATGTGCACCACTCCTACATTAGTCTTTTGTGATTTGCAGCTTTTTGATGACCCTGATGGATTCGGGTTTCAAAAGAAGGTCCAAATATATATTAGTGACCTGTGGAACATTCTGGATGCACTGTCCATCCTCCTCTTCATAGCCGGCCTGGCTTGCAGGTAGTCAAAGTGAACCTGGAAAATAAATCTGTAGTCCCTCCCTCAGCACGTTTTCACCAACACTGGCAGAAAGATAGTCGATGGGGTGGATTAGAACACCAGTTTAAAGGATGATGATGCGATTAGTTGTACAGACAGGCTTACGGCACACAAATAGAATATAATGAAAGGTTTTACCGTGATTTACGCAGTACTAGTGAAAGCATGTGTGCACATGGACAATACTTGTACTCGGCTCCTATTATTGGATAGAAGAAGTGAAAGGAAATCAACCAACAATTGCTGCAGAAGAGCAGGGGAGACTTGTCACCTCATTTCCTGGTCAGATTTGTTAACCAAACACCTTGTGAAAACAAACTAGTTTCCAGCAAGTGGGCTCACATTTTTTTTTACAGTTCTGTACATGTGAATATGAGCTCTGTGACTGAGTTGTGTCACCTCATTGTCCTGCAGGTTGACTACAGTCGGGTTCTACACTGGGAAGGTGATCCTCTGTATCGACTTCATTGTCTTCTGTTTGCGACTGATGGCCATCTTCACTATCAGCAAAACACTGGGGCCCAAGATCATCATTGTCAGACGAATGGTGCGTGGCCACCAGGAGCTCCTCATGAAAGTAGCAGAGGACAATTGGACATGACTAAACCTGGGGCCAAAAAAGGAAGAAAAACAATAAGTGCTTTACCTTATATTTAAAAGCTCCGGTTTCTCTACTTTGCAGTCATGATTCATGTGCTTTGGTCAGACAAGGCCCTGGTTGCTAGGTGTTGCTGACTTTGCAGTACTCAGATTTTTTGACAGTTTGATTTTGGATTTATTTCAATAACCATCCAGAATGTTTCAACCAACTGATGCTGGTCGCTCTCTCTCTCACTCTCTCTTTTTCAGATGATGGACTTGTTTTTCTTCATGTTTCTTCTAAGCATCTGGGTGGTGGCATATGGAGTGGCCAAGCAGGGCATCTTGATTGAGAATGAGGACAGGCTGAACTGGATCCTGCGGGGTGCTGTCTACGATCCCTACCTCACCATATTTGGGAATGTCCCAACCAGCATTGACAGTGAGCGCCGTATCAGGCTTTTACTATCCATCAGCGTTGATCTGCACACACCTGCATGTACAAACTCTTGTTAGAAGATGACCAGAAACAGTTTATAAATACACACCGTTTAAGATTATGGTTTGTGGCACCTGGCATACATCAATCTTAAGTTCTCTGCCATACACTGTCACCTAGTCTAGGTTTGTGTAAAGCGTCTGACGTGAAACCTCGCTGGTTTTGCCACCCTGATTGCACTGTGTGAATTCCAGGCGTACAGTTTGACATCAGCTCCTGCAGTCTGAATGGCAGTGATCCCCTAAAGCCACGGTGCCCCGTGCTGAACGAGGACCAGAGCCCTGCTTTCCCGGTGTGGTTGACCATCACCCTCCTCTGTGTCTACCTGCTGTTTGCAAACATCCTGCTGCTCAACTTGCTCATTGCCATTTTCAAGTGAGCCCCAATACCCCCCACCAAACCCCAGCTGATCCTCCCTTGTTGATTCTTTTCAGTTCAGGTCTGTCATCACTATAGCCTCTTACACTGTGTCCTCACCTGACAAACACACGTGGGACCAGGAGTCAATTGTAATTGTAATAAATAAAAATAAACTGTAAGAACCTTATTATTTTATTAGCTTCCAACCACATTCAAATTAGAACTCGTTTAAAACTTGTGAAAATAAATACATCGCAACTCTCACGTCAGTAACAAATGCTGGCTGATTGATCACCTGGGCAGTCGGCATCTGGCCGCTTCTAAAAATCTTTCCTAGTCGCTGAAAATTGAATAATGCAGATGGCCCTCAATTATTACTCAAGTATTTTTGGGTAAGGTTCCATACAGATACAGTACCTTTAGAACGCAAACTCAAATTAAAGCATATTTAAACATGATTTCCCCTCTCTCCTGTGGAAGTAATTCTCTGTAATGCTGAAATGAAATAACTTAATCCCCTCTCATTCAAATTTCATTTAAATATGCTTTAATTTGACTTTGCAGCACAAGAAGAATAGTGAGAAACGATGGGGGCATGAATACTTTTGAAAGGCGCCGTATAGCCATAAAAACCAAGAATACCTTGTTAATATAAATGCCTAAGTCCAAGTTCCAATAAAACTATTTGAAATTAGCAATGAATAGAAATATGTTGTCTCCACAAACTCCTGTTCAATGCCAAGTCATCTAGTAAGACACCAGTTGTAAACACCGTGGAAGCAAGTTGAATTAAGGGAGTGAGACACTCAGGTTCTTTTTCCATGTGTTGCATTTTCCTACCAGCTAGTGTGTGGATGATATTGCTCTCCAGCAAGCAGAAGTTTTAGAAAACAGATTGGTAAGGAAAAAAACAAATAAAATAAACTGGAAAACATTTGTATCTTTAAACATCCCCAGCTTGAACGTTTGTAACATGAGGAGCGTTTATTCCGATTGCAGCTGCAAAATGTCTTGAAGGCATTTTATGACAGAAATCAGAAATTTGCATTTTGGCTTGTGACATTGCAGTGACAGCTGCAGGTTGGTAGTGGAACTGTCAAAGCCGGACTGTTGGATCGCTCTTCCTTCATGTTCATTTCCCTTTGCGAATCCGGAGCTCCTTTTTCCTCACAGTTTAAACATTACCTCTCTCCACTCTTACAGCTACACATTCCAGCAGGTGCAGGACAATACGGATTCCTACTGGAAGTTCCAGAGGTACGAGCTGATCAAAGAGTACCACAGCCGACCAGCTCCGCCCCCACCCCTCATCATCCTCAGCCACCTGTACCTCTTCATCAGATTCCTCTTCTGCTGGGCCCACCGTAACAAACACAAACAGCTTAGTGAGTATTACTGATGGACTCATTTATGGGCCAATTCCATCACAAAGCTGACTAACAGTTTCTTTCTTCTGCAATCTCCACCGACTGTCTTCAGAGATGGAGCTGCCACAGGTGGAGGAGGAACTTCTGTCATGGGAGGCTCTGATGAAGGACAACTATTTGGCCAAAAGAAGACAGGAGCAGAATCAGACCATGGAGAACTGCATCCAGGACACCGCTGACAAGTATGGACAATGCCACCTTGTGGCGGTTCCTGCTTGGAAGGGCTGTGCTCAGATATTTTTGAGAAGGAACTGTAGAAATGCTGTAGCAGGACTGTTATAATATCACTTAGTTTTTCATCAGTTTGACTGGTAGATAAAGTTGGATGAGAACAACTTAACTATGGTTTTTATTCTAGTCCACAGGAGAATTTAGTTGACCGGTTCCTGCATTTCGTTGGACATTTCTCATGATGCTACAGTGAGGGACAATTATGGGAGCATTTTAATTAATAAATGCCTGTGAAGTGACTATATGAAATGGACCGTCCTTCATACCCACCACCAATAAGCTTAATCACGACAATTATATACAATTTGTTCATGCGACAGCTCACAACAGATTTTGTTCATATGACATGTAGGGTGGGGACAGTGGTGGAGTTGTTGGAGGGGCAAGAGGAGCAAGTGTTAATTACCGTGATGAATAAACTAGCCCGTCTGGAGGAGCAGGTTTGTACCCCAGGCAACCCATCCTGTACAGTATCCACTGAGCAGAATGTCCCACCCACTCTGTGTGTGACCAGTACTGACCAGTTAGAGAAAACTTTTTTTTTGGTTGTGATGCTGAATACAATATAGTCCTGGGCAGGTGATCCAAAATACTGGTGTGTGTAGAGTTAGTGGTCAGTCATTTTCATTCACTCTATTTATTTGGTTATTTTTATTGAATTAATCACCTGCAATGGACAGGTGTCCAAAATGCAGTTTCGTAGCCAATTGCCTAGTGATTCTGCGAGGAGCTCCAAAGCGCAGTGACCCTAGCAGGGATACAGCAGATGATGAAAAAGGCCGGATGGATGAAATAATTACCAAAACATAATGATTGTTAGTTTTTAATTGGACAAAATGAAAAATAAATTCATGTAAAAATGAAACTTTACTACACAGTTCAAGATTTTCTTGGCTGTTGCCGTAGTGCTGTTTCTTTTTATGGGTGAAATCCTCAGTTTGCTAAAAGTACAGCACCATCAATAACACAGCATTTACACAAGAGGCTCCTAGATGGTCTGCTTGTCACCAGGGAATTAGAGGTGAATGGAATTGGAGCACTCCTAAATTAAGCATGTATGGATGCTATATTATCTACAACTATTCTACTTTCATTACTACTTCTGTAATTATTCATATTTGGACAGTGAAGTAATCCCTTTATTGCAGTGTAATGCTTCTTGTCTGAGACCGTCCAGTGACCCACAAGAACACCCTAAGTGTCTGCTTTGCTCCACATTGACTGTACTGACTGCTAACCTCTTCTAATAGGCCTCACAGTCTGCTAAAGCTCTCCAGTGGATCACGAACACCCTCAAGCTCCAGGGCTCCCAGCAGCAGGAGCAAGCACCGCTGCTCTGTGAGTACCCGTCAGTTTACTCTGACTTCCGTTCCTTATTTTGCCCTGTTGTTTACTCTGTCTTGTTTGGATAAAACCTCTGGCACGTTTATTTCAGCTTCTGTGTTTATGATGGAGATAAAATCATCTCGCTCCCAAACTCATCATTGCTTTCCCCTCCTCTCTAGCCACACCGGTCAACATCATAGAGTGCGACCATGCTGAGTACAGGGTAGAGTTAGAGAAGGAGGGGCCACGGTACCACATCAATGCCCGTCATCTTAACTACCCCAACAGCACAGTCACACGTTTTCCTGTGCCTGAGGAGAAGGTCCCCTGGGAGGTGCCTAGTCTTAAATTTTTGCATTTTTGTGATTGGTTTTATATGTACTAGTTAAGTCTGAAGTTACACTGGAATTTGTTTATTACCAGATAGATATGATGATATAGATATGATATAGTGATCTTTAATAATTTATCTACCTGTGATTGAATAAAAGGACTTTGATGTCATTTCACATGGAGACTGAAAGCAGAAGTTCCTTTTCTCCACAGGTGGAATTTGCTGTTTATAACCCTCCTGTTTACAATGCTCAGACAGCTTCCACTCTAAGGAAGGGCCCACAGAAATCTGCCAAGTGAGTCCTCAGTGTTAATCTGGTCCTACAAACTCCACTGTCTGCCATTTATAGTCAAGATGAAGACAGTTTACGAAGCTGCTCTGTAATCATGATCTGTTATTTCTGTCTTGGCGTTTCCACAGGCTGGACATTGCAGAATTGGACAAATACAGGTTAGTGGCAAACATTGGTTACATCTGAGAGTTGCAGCAACCTGGCTTAACATCAGCCTAACCAGTATGTTCCATTTTCACAAACCATGGCCCTCAGGAACCCAGGGGGCAGAACAGGCATCAAGGGTAGGGGATGCCTGGACCAGCTTGGGCCCAACAAGATACATGAAGTAGTTCTCACTCGGTAAGGGAGGCTTGCCCCATAAAATGTCACCTCATAAACATGAATGCACAACATAATATGAAATAATTTAATTTTGAGGACGTATAAAAAAGGTACAAACAGGTAGAAACATTTACAGTGTGGTTAACAGCTAAAAGCTCAGCCATGCCCTCAAGATGACTCTACTAGAATGTGTAATCTGCTTTGTTTTCCTTATGCCCTCATATTGAAATGTACCTGAAGGGGGTTGGACTGAAACTACTGGGTGCTTTCCATGTGGGTGGAGTAGAAGTGGCAGGTTTTGTTAGTCTCGTTTCTCATATTACACTGCTGGACTCACCTGGATGTTACCTTTCTTACTCTGGAGTCACTCTTGGTCTCTCTGGATAAGCGTCTATAGAGTATGAGGGTATGGTACAAATGACTGATAGGCTGTGTGTGTTGTTTAAGCTGGAAGGAGGGTGAGAAAAGTGTGCTGGAGTTCCTGGCCCTGCAGGAGGAGCCAGAGGGATGCTGGGTGATACCTGGGGTGAGTTTAACCAACCGACCTCTGCTTTGAGGGTCTGAGCTCACGCTGCACTTCCCATTGTCCGCCATCCATCTAAATGACAAAGGTTGCACCCCAAACTTCCCTGCTCCGAAGTACCACGTTCCAAGGTATGTACTCTTGAGAACGGTCAAAATTCACACCCTGGATGAGTCCTACAGTGTCATGGGTAACATGGACCAGTTTGAATGTAACCCATCTGAGTTGTGAGAACTTTATGAGGAGTTTTACTTAATATCCCTACTTCAACTTACAGGGAGTTTCTCTGCACGTGTGAGGATTTGCACACCTCCAGACAGTTCAGCGTACATGGCCTTTAAATTAACATTTATTCATTTAGCAGACAATCTCCTCCAAAGCAACAGACAATGATTATTAATCTAAAGTGAATTAAAGTTATTACATGTTCATTATTTTCATATGGCTAAGCTAAGGAGCTTGTTAGTTTTTAGATGTTCTTTAATGCTGTCACAAGTGTTGAAATCCCTCTGAAGCTCAATCTCTGTTTGTCTGTCTGTCTGCTTGTTCTTAATGAAAGATTGCTCCTGAACCCTTGGACCTGAAAATGATTGTGCATCACATCAAAGAAACACATGAGCTGATTGGTCTGCATGTTCCCTCCAGGGGTTGGCACTGTCAAGTGAAATCTTCCCAGTAAGCCTGGAGACGATCCTAGGCAAGAAGTTATGCAAGAAAATTGAAGCAAAGCTGGTGGAGGGCAGCAACCTTCATGTGGTAAACACAGTCGAGAGTCCTTTCTCTGTCCATCCACACTTTAAGCTGCACATGGTGAACAAAGCCAGGACTCCTTCATCTGTGTCTTTACAATTTGAAGTTGATGCGATAGACAGGATCAACATTTCTTCATCTGTTCAGTTCAGTTCAACATACACATGGTAAATATGGTCAAGACTCCCTTGTCTGCATATTTACAGTTCAGCCTATAAATAGAGTCAACAGCCCCTTGTTTGTAACATAACAAATCTTCTGTTTTACTTACATTCATACCCAGAGTTATTAATATAGACACTGTAGTGCTTATCTAATAGAACCAACAACTAAAGACTGTTTTCCTCAAGATGTGAGTCTTTAGTCTATTATGGAACTGAGTAACCAAGTACACACATTACACGGTAGACGTGGCAGTAAAGACAGGCTGTGCTGTTAGGGTCGCAGAGCAGGTGAACAAACAGACCTACTTAGATATAGTTACAACACTGAGAAGGGCTGGAGGAATGGAGGTCATTTCTTAGAGGTGGTCTGTGTTTTTATGTGTCCAAAACAGGGTCATAATAACACCATCAGCTTGTTTCTAAGGGGTTTGAAGGTTTCAGACTTTCTCAAAATAGAACCCGTTGATACACATTCCAAGTAGACTAATATATCCAGGTTGTTTATGGTCCTACTGCTTGCACTGCCTTCAAACAGGGAAATTTGCAAATTTCTTACAAGGTAAATAGTGTCGGAATAAGAGGATCACTGTTAACAACCAGAGTAAATGAACAAGACAAATTAAATGCTTGTGTGTTTCCCAGTTTCAGTGGTTTTTTACTGTAGTAGTGAGATGTTGCCTTAAATGACAGTTTCAGATAAACGAGGGCTACGTGGACGACCACAGGAACACAGACAATGCATGGGTGGAATCAACTGCCTTCAACATACACTTGGACCGAAGCAACATGTCGGTGGATGAGCTCAAATACATGGTAAGGACCGGCGTGACGGCATCGTCGTAAGCTAAAACACACAGGCACGCACACACACATCACACTTGCACAAATTACACTCTGCGTCTGGAGGAGAACAGGCTTTTGTAAATTTGAGAAAACCACATTTATACAATGATTGTGCACTTATCACCTACAATCACTGTAGTTCTGGGATCCGTCTGAGAAACTGGCCCCTTTGCCGAATCCACATGTAAGTCTAAAATTAAAAAACTATGGTACAAAGTTCACTCTAGCTAAACTAGCCATTACTGATTTATTTTAGGCCAAATTCCAGACCAAAGACCAAACTCCAGGAAGTAAAGTAGTGAAATGCAAAAATAATAATATTTGAGTGCCTTGGATTTTTTTCATTTATATTTAACATATGTATTTTAAATTCTTTGCTGCATGCATTTTTGAGTTTTTAATTTTTTCATTTTGCACTTAAGGATGCCCTATATTTTGGTAAACATGGGACCTCACAGTACCTTAGTTATTTTCTTTCCTGCTATGCCCAAGATTGTGTTTAGCTTCACTAGGTAGCTCCAAAAATGTACACAGACAAGGGGAAAACATGATGGATGGGGTGTCTCCACACTGTTCCACAGGATTCTAAGGAGCAACTCCAGTGGAAGGATATATGCAGCGCCTCGCTCATGTCTCCTCGGGACAGAGAAGTGCTGCACAACGTGCAAGATCTCCATCAAAATCATCCCTGATGGCTTGTTCATCCTACACTGGACCACCACATTCCACCTTACTAGGGGCTCCTTAATTCCAACCTCATCACCATGGCAGCAAGTTTAGATACACAACCAGATGGCACCAGAATTTACTAATCCTCTTCTGCATATTCTTCTGCAATAATAAGACTGTTCTACACTTTAATCATTCATACAGCTGGATATTCTTTTGAAACAGATGAGGACAAGTTCCTTGCTCATCCAAACGGGGGGGGGGGGGGGGGGT
>UFQX01000516.1:280740-342710 GCA_900497675.1 Arapaima gigas
GGGGGGGGGGGGGGGGGGGGGGGGGGGGGGGGGGGGGGGGGGGGGGGCTTTGGTGGCTGACCATCCGCTGCTGTATTCACTCTGCACGTCTGTTTCACCTAAGTGACTTTACACTGTGTGTAATGAGCAGCAGTGATACGATAGTATGGTTGCTAAAATCGCCCTTACCACACTTTTGCCTTAAAGCCATACAGGCCTAATAAATAAATCAATGATCGTTCTTTGAAGATGGAAAAGATGGATAGAATACTATAAGAAGAAACGTGAATACAGTAGTCAGCTCTTATATAAGCAAAAATATTTAGATTATACTATGTGATTTACAGGTTAATTTGTAAAACGGGCAGAGAAAAGCATGTCAGTTCTTACACTTAGAGTCTGTACCTATAATATACGATGTGGAATATAATTTTAACCTCATTTTGGACATAATATGTTATAGTAGGAGCATGTCTGTGCTGACCTGAGCATGGTGCAGATAGCAGGGTTTCACTGATAAAACTGATCACAGGTGTGCTCCACTATCCGATCTTTCGCTATCAAAAATTTTGCTATAACGAATTGCAAAAATGCACCAGGTTAAGTTCACTGTCCGAGTCAACAAATCAGCATCGATTTCAAAGCACCCGCCTGTGGAGCTGTTTTTATTTGCAATCAAGTTGAGGCGAGAGGATACAGGGTGTTAGGAATGCAAAAGTATTGCTTTAAGAGAGTGAAGCGTTATGGGATGTAAACGCAGTTCCAAAGAATATCATGTATGCATTTGGCAGAAGGTACACAGTTATGAAGTTGTTTGCAATAAATGCAACATGCTCAACAGATCCCTGCTTCAGTTCCTTAGTGACCGAGTTAAGAGTGGGAATTGCCCTGCAGCGGTTACTCCAGCCCTACGTAGCACAAAACTCGCCAGGAATTTCCAACCATAATCAGAAGCAGGTAGGAATGGCAACCAGTGCTCTGTAGTTGTATCTCAGCTGTTTCTTCTTCACAGGTCACCTTTTCTCACTGCTGTATATGTCAGACTTTAATAAAAGAAAAAGAAATACATATATGTCACACTTTATACTTAATCACTTAAACTCGACTACATTTACTAGTAATCTGCACATGTACAAACTCAACGATGGACCCTTATGGTTGCCTTAAAGTTCTTCTTCAGTTTTCAAAGACTTATGAAAAGATCTGTACATTGTGTTCTGTTAGAGTGACTAATTAAACTAAAGCAGATGTCTTTGGACTGTGGGAGGAAACCCACACAGATTGAGATTGATTTGAACCCACACCTGAACAGCCCAAGAGCTAAAAGGCAGCAGTGCTACTCACTGTGCTGCTCTGTATTGTACTAGTTTCATATTTAAATAATAAAAAATGAATTCCAAGAATTAAGGCCAAGATCAAGCTGAATAACAAACAGCTGGAAGACAAATCTGATCAAAGGTAAGAAAAGAGTGAACATTAAATTCTTGAAGGACATAATTCTGCAATGGAAACATGAACTTGTTATGTAAAAATATAGGCTACCAATAGAAATGTCATTATGCCAAATTAAGAAATTAATTTTCATTAAATGAGGGGCGTTTGTACTTTTCAGGACAGAATAGTAATATTTGTCAAATTAAAGGCACCCTTTAAAACCAGAATTAAACTCGCAATACTGGTGCTACTCGCACAGCTCGGTTTCACATCTCAGTCGATACCAACATAAATGATATGAAGCTTATGCAGCTTCCGCTCTCCTGCGTCCTGCAATATATTAAAGTTCAGATGATGACATTTCCACAGCATTAAAAATAATCTAAACGACCTTAACGCGCCATTAAATTGTCACTACAGTGGAACATTTATGAATACAATGCGCAGAATCCGAAGGAAACCGATTCTTCATTCTGCATGACACGGGAACGCAGGACAAAAACACAACACGCGCACCGCCCAGGAACTCCCCTTTAAAGCACCTGAGCACGAGCGCCTTGCTCGCTCCGCCTCGCCCCTCCCAGCCCCGCCCACCTCACAGCTGCAGGTGCGCTCGCTCGCGCACGACGGAACTGACGTCGTCGCGGCTCACGCGCAACTCTCGTAGTGAACCACCGGGTTACGTCGGACACGGGACGGCGGAAAGACGGCGCACTGTGTGCGGCAAAAGGTAAGGTACTGACGTCGGGTTTTATCATTATTCTTATTATTATTGTTTGTCAGAGTGTAATTGGCGCTTTTTCCCCCTCTGTCGCGTTTAGACACCGGGTGAGATGACATCCTGTATACTGTAACATGGTAACTATTTACCCCTCAAGCACAGTAACGGTGTGTCTGTGTAGCCGTGTAACATTCCGACAGGGTAACGAGGTTCGGCAGTGGGTTCCACCACTGCGCCAAAGAGTTAAACTGAATAAATCGAACTGAAACTCTGCATGACGGACGGACTGAAACAATATGAAACTGAATTCTTTTTCATGCAAAAGAAACAAATAAGCAAACGGAGCGTACGGTGCCGGTGTCTCCTTGCTGGACGGGCTCGCTGCCCCCCCCCCCCCCCCCCCCCCCCCCCCCCCCCCCCCCCCCCCCCCCCCCGCCCCCCCCNACGGTGCCGGTGTCTCCTTGCTGGACGGGCTCGCTGCCCCCCCCCCCCCCTGCATCCCTGCCTGCATCCCTGCCTGCATCCCTGCCTGCATCCCTGCCTCATTGAGGTGTGTGTGTTCCAGTCGTAGGAGAAGATGAAGTGTGTTTTGCACCACATCCTGCTGTGATTATCATGTGGGAGCAGCAGGCAGAAGGTCGCTCCTCATTCTTCAGGCCGTTATGTAACTAGTGCACATCTCATAGCACATGATGGGTTCCTGATAGAAGCTGCTTGAGAAAATGGCCAAATGGCAACTGCACGGGTCATGAGACCACTTGAGATCTTCATGTTCCGGCATGGGAAGTCATGCTCTCGTTTGTAATTGGCAATGTGTAGAAGATGTTGGAAGAACCTGGGAAGGCCTCTGTGATTTGATGGAGGTCCTGAGCTCACGCCATGGATTTTGAATCTGATTTTGGATGATACCAGAAACTAGTTAGGCTTTAATTAAAAAAAAAAGGGCCTTCTAATGTGTGTTGAATGGGGCAACTATATTTGGACTGTTTTAGTTCAGTGAAAAAGGTACTGGTTACACTACTGGTTTCTGACCTCACTGTAAGATGGTGGGGAGAGCTGAGCCTTTGCCAATAACAGAATCAGTGCTGAGATAAGCTAAGTGAGAGCTGTTACCTCGTGCTCACAGGACTCGGCTTCAAATCCTGCTCTTGCTGTGGTACCCTTGATCAAGGTACTTACCTGCAACACGCAATAAAATGATCCAGTTGTATAAACAGGTAAATAAATGTAAAAAGTTTTGTGTACAAACCTTACATTGTAAGTGCTTTTGGAGAAGAGACGGGTTAAATAAATAAATCACCGTTGACTTCAATTTTGTGTTTTTGGACTGCAGATTGCATCCTGAAAAAGCAGACAAATCAAATTACAGGAGTTTTCAGCTCAAGAAAGATGTGGTAAACTTCTGGAAAAGAAACCCTTTGTGCTGCATGACACGCCTGGTGCATGGAAGCTGGAGGAGAAAAAACTAAATTATGGGGCGTACTTTTTTTGATGCAGCTTCATAATTATATATTTACTGTCATTTTTAGAAACTCCCTGGACCAGTAACTATGACACGTGATTCTTTTAGGGATAACAGTGTGTGTATTTGAAATAACATGTTTTAACTAAGCATACCTAAACAAATGAATTTTCTTATTTTTAGGAACAGAATCAATGCTTAGAACATGGGATTATGGAATCCACACACAAAAACAGTTTTGCAGCCTGCTGCTGGTGAATTAAAGATCACACATGTAGTTTCAGTGAAAGCTGTTTTCTCTTAATGTGGCTGTCTGCTCTGTATACTGTATATAATATGTAGTATGCTGGATTTTAGTATCGCCTTAAATTATGCTTTGTCAGCAGATTGTTTTTTATGTTGGTGTGTCCTTACATTAGCCTTCACTAATTGATGAGAAGAAAGATGTTTTTCCAGGGCTGGGTGTTTGGGTTTTCTCACATTTCATGCCGTGACACCTTGCAACAGAGGTCTCATTGCAGGATCCCTTCTCATGGGCAATGATTGTGTTTCAGCTGCTGTGCTGAGAGAACCCTTGTTTAACTGTCCACATGTGCCTCTGGTGATGAGTGCCCTTGTTCTCCTGGCTGGCTCTGGACGGAGGACCCAGGGACACATACAGGTTATATTTTGAACTTGAAAGCATTTTATGGATATGGGTTCCTCTTGACTTTGGATAGCACTGAGAGTTGTGCCAGAACTCCAGTCACGTGGCTTTGAGAGTCTTGGGTGTGTACTGAGACTGCACTGATTCAGTTAGCTTTGGACCTGGGAATTATAGTCCTCAAGGAGCAGAATGCAGGGTGACCCTCATATTTGTGTTTATTTGTGTGCAGAACATAATCCTTGCAAAAATCTATCTTGTATGGCCACAAAACCCTTATTATAATTGCTTTTTACATTTATTCTTTCAGCTGTCACTTTTCTCCAAAGCAACTTCCAATGTTAAATCTGCTTACAATTATTTATTAATCTATGCAGCTGAGTAATTTTTTCTGGTGCATTTTAGAGTGGGTATCGCACTCCACGGTACTACATTAGGAGGCAGGATTTAAGCCTGCAACCTCAGAAGCCAAAGGCAACAGCTCTACACATTTCACCACCTGCTCCTCCGTTGCTGTGTTTTATGTTACAGAAATCATTGCAGATCTAATGGCCTTATAACGTGCACAACCTCATCCTCAAACAAAAGGAATGAATCAAAGTGTGATGGGAATGAACTCCTGAACTCCTGGTGAATGTAGAAGGTAGTGCGTGTAGTGGTATATAAGTGATTAAAACTGGCTCTCGTGTCTTGTAATAGGGGTCAATGAAACGCGCAAAGCTAAACGCACCATATACTTCTGCAAAAACAGCACTTGCCAGTGTGTCAGTGTTTGTCAAGGACAAATGTAGCCGTGGTGGAATAAAAGAGGTCACTAACTGGTTGACCTCAGTGAGGTGCGGTGTCCGAACAAGAGAAAACGGTGTGAAGAGTGCAGGGCCAGAGCGATTCCCTTTGAGTAAAAAGGGGTCTCAGTTTACTTCTTGTGCTGAAATATTCAACTTTGATGAAGTGAAATTTTGAGAGGAATCTGGGTCAGTGCACTGCATTCAAGCCTTAAGTCCTTGAACTGAAGACAGGTGTCCGGGGCTGATGAAATCGAGATCTTGTAAGAAGAATGCTTCTCTAGTGCTGGAGCACAGACTAGGCTTTCCTTCAAATTCACTATGGTTTGCCATGTATTTAGAATTCTACTAATGTTGAATTTATGGGGTGTCCATTTGTTACACAGAACAACATTTGTGCGTGTTATAACAAGCCTGGGCAGTGATTCTTGTGCAGTACACCAAGATGGGTTGATCTCAGTGGGCCTTTCTTATTAGCTTCAAGTACAATGATACCCAAATTCCAGAGCAAATTCTCTGCTGGGGGTCAAAACAAAGGCTTCTGCGCTTGATGATGTTAAAGATGGCACCAAAATCTGATCTTCATACAAAATCTTATCTTCAAACAAAATGCAGGCCATATAATCAGATGTTATTTTTAAACATTAAAGGGAAGGACCACACGCACAAATGTTGTTCTGTGTAACAAATGAACATGATCTAAATACATGGCAAACCATGTAGTGAATTTGAAGGAAAGCCTAGTCTGTGCTCCAGCACTAGAGAAGCATTCTTCTTACAAGATCTCGATTTCATCAGCCCCAGACACCTGTCTTCAGTTCAAGGACTTAAGACTTGAATGCAGCGCTTCAAATACACTATGGTTTGCCATGTATTTAGAATTCTGCTAATGTTGAATTTATGGGGTGTTCATTTGTTACACAGAACAACATTTGTGCGTGTGGTCCTTCCCTTTAATGTTTAAAAATATCATCTGATTATATGGCCTGCATTTTGTTTGAAGATAAGATTTTGTATGAAGATCAGATTTTGGTGCCATCTTTAACATCAAGCGCAGAAGCCTTTGTTTTGGCCCCCAGCAGAGAATTTGCTCTGGAATTTGGGTATCATTGTACTTGAAGCTAATAAGAAAGGCCCACTGAGATCAACCCATCTTGATGTACTGCACAAGAATCACTGCCCAGGCTTGTTATGGGGTTTCCAAAATCAAAAACTTGTTAGTTCTCAATTTTGGCTCCATTGTGGTGGAATAAGCTCCCTCTGTCCCTCAAAACTGCTAAATACCTCCTGGAATTCAAGAAGGGTCTCATGACTCATCTATTTCAGACCAAACTACTTGAATATGTGCTGGAAAAGTGGTGGTATCAGATTTAAAAAAAAACTGGGCTTTGTGTCTGCTGCTACAGCTGTTTGGTTGTCGAGTGCACTTTGGAGGAGGGTGTCAGGTAATTGCATAAATGTAAATGCAAGTCATCATTAAGGCTTAATGTGAGGTGAATGTATAGCCCACATCCTTTGGTCTCGGCTAATCCACAAGCAATGAGGATTCCCCATCGCTTGAAGTGAAACTTCTGGAAGCAGTAGAACTGGCTAAAGGCCCTGAACGAGTGTGAGGAGGAAGTGCAGGTGCTTGCCTTAGCAAGGAGCTGTCAGTGTTCTCCAGCAAAAGCAATGCTGATGACCAGCAAAACCAGATAAACCTGTCTCATGATTTAGGATTTGACACCGTTCCACCACATACGAGGCAGTTTCGGCGTGAAAAGCCTCTCTGAAGGGAGTCCTTAGTAGGAGCGTGAAGGTGTGAAACCACGCAGATGGAGATCCCTCAAGAGACTGGTAAGGAATGATGGAAAAATAAATCGGCAGTAACTCCTGCTTTTATCATCACCCTCTGCAGATTCAAAGTGACCTTTTTATTTTGACCATGTCATTCTTTTCAGTGCCTTTTTCTATATTAATCACTTTTACCATGTTTTGCTTTGGATGTTATGTGTTTTTAGGTTTAGTTCTGTAACACTTCTTCAGAGGTATGGTACATATTGAGAAAAAGTTGACTATTGGTTACAATTTGTATGGTCTGCATGGTAAAGGAGAGTATGAAATTGATAAATAAATGTTTACCTTTTTACAATTCATGTGTTTGGGCTACAGGAAGAAAATCATGTGGACACAGGGAGAGCGTGCAAACTGAGCAGTCGGAGCTGAATTTGAACACAGATCTGAAACCATATTGCGGGACCTGTGAGACACTAGGGCTACTGGCTGTGCCACCGTAGAAAATGTGCTTTGTCTGTTCTCACTCTTTACCTGTATGACTAGTTTCTAACACTGAAACACAAAAACAGGTATCAGTAGCAGTGTTGTTTAGGCTGCTGCACTGCGGTTGTGATACGTTCATGTGAAGGAACAATTTGACTCTTTCAACAGATATTTTGCATGGACACTGAATGGTGTTTTCACTGTAGCTTTAAATGTCCTTAAGGTTCCAGTTACGGGGAGATAAGTGGACCTTGGTTATGTTCATCAAACATTTTTAGTCTGTCTTTTTTTAAGTAGTGCCTCCACAATCCTGCTGCGCTAAACTAGATGTGCCGTGTGAGGTCAGCGTAGGAGAAACTAGTGTTCTTATATAACTCCAGTGCAATACCACAACCGTGTGCCACTAATACCATCATTGCAAAGAGACCAGATTTTTGTTGCTTTTTAAAATGATGGGGATGACATAGAATTTTAGGTTTGCAGACTTGTTATCTAAGAAAATTATTGCGATTACAAGATTATTGTAAATGAAAATGAAAAACTGCTGGGGCTTGCAAGAATGTAAAAAAAATATGCACCATGTTTCAAATGAAGTGATGGGTATGGTGTCCGGTGAGGTTGTTTCGCAACTGAGTTTCCTGTAGGTTTGGGTGTTGGATTGTTTGTTAATCCGATGCAGTACAATATTTTCAAATAGGTGGTCCTTAAAGCGTTGACCGTGGTGTTGTTGATGGTCTTCTGAATCTTGTGTCCTGTCTGGGATGGAACCAAGGTGTGGTCAGTCAATTAAAGCATTTAACGGATCCTGAACATTCGTGAAGTGTGCGTGAGAGCTCGTGAAAAGCACTCAAACAGAAGAGACCAAACCCTATGATGAAGTGGTGCATGCTTTGTTCACAGACGGAGCGCTGTAATACTGGTGCGTGTGCTTCGTAAACCTTGAGGACCAAACTGATCTCTGGACCCATAGCCTGTTTGATTAAATAACATGGTTGTTTTCCATGTTTGCGTTGGCCACAACATCCCAGTTGCCATCGTGCTTCTTCTGCCTAGTGGCAGACCTTTGCGGATGTGAGATGTGAGAAATCACCCTGGTTTTCCAGGTATTGCTGCAGGATCTTCACCTGTGCACCTGGGGCTTTTTTGAATGAGTGTATTTTTTTATGCAGTCTGTCATGAATGTTTTGTTGTATGTTATGCATTTGTAGTGCCAGTGTTTGTTTTTGTGGGCGTGTGTGTTCACATGCAGAAAGGAATGCGTGTGACAGTGACATATGTTTCAATGCTGTGTGTTTGTATTCCGAATGCTGCTGTGTGTGTGTGTGTGCGTGCGTGCGTGCACGCACACGCACTCTTCTACCTACCCCCTCTGGTTTCCACTCTGTGCGCTCGCTCTATAATTACCTCCGCCCGAAGCGTCCATGGGCAGCACATTATTACACATGAGTGGAGGAGGAAGCGTGGCACTTGTCGTGGCACCTAGAGGGTGCTGAGTATGATGGGGCTACCAGCCTCTTATGACCCCAACATCCCAAAAGGGAGGAAAAAAAAACTCCCACATGCTAAAAGTCAACCAAGAGCCCCTGCGGACATTTCCTTTTTGACTCTTAACATCATCTTGTTTTGTGTCGCTTTAACAGCCTGAGTCACAATCGAGCTTCAAATTGCTCTACAGGTCAAGTTGTTTTATGACACACGGTGGATGTACGTTCATGCACATTGTTGGAAATGCAGAGATGCTTCACTTTAGGTAACTAGGGGAGGGGGACAGTGGTAGGTGCATTTTTTAAACAGGTTTATTAAGAGTTTAGTGTGAGACCATAATGGTTAAAGCTGTCCTGGTTATATAACTCCCTGTCTTCCTGGCCTGACCAGGCAATCCAGGGCTCCTGTAATCTTAGAGTCTCTTTCTGTTGTGGGCCAAGCGCTCATCTGTCAACCCAAGGCTCCTCTTTCCATCTGTCTACTGGGTCTGTTTAGAAATAGGATGTGTTATGGAATTTTTTTGAGGCTGTGTGGAAATGAAGATTTGTGAGGGCAGCTGGGGAATGGAGAAGGCCTGATCTTTATGGTTCAGCAGTAGTATGCCCCTGAATAAGAACAAGTGGGGGTTATTGTCCTGGCTCGTAAGTATACTATAGAAGAATAAAACCAGAGAGAAGGTGCTTGAAGGAGAGGTTTATTTCGTAGATGCTGTCCAGCTCCCTCAAGAGCCCAGGCTCTGGCTCCGTCAAACCCAGCCCTATTCAAAGGGCTCAGGTGCTCTGAAGGGGGGGTGATCTGCCATTTTGACTGGCAGTGGAAACCTTTCCCCTCCTGGTCCATATGGTTATGTGTCTGGTACAGACGTTGTCTGTGTCCACCACTAGGGGAGAACAGTGATGTAGGAATGTACCCAAGCTAAGGTAGTTTAGCTCACCGTGGTGATGAAGGCTGGGAGAAGCTGCCAGTTGCCCACTGGCTGCACAAAAGCCTGACATGCAGGCAGATACCTTATTAGCACATTCCTAGCATTCCCAGGTCCTGTGACTATAGTTTCATGCTCCCACTGTGCTCAGGGAGATTTATGTGGAGGTTTTGCATGATGCGGAACACCTCAAGTGCACAACAGCGTCTGCCGGCACTTGTCTCGCGTTTCCCTGCAGTAACACAGCCCGCACAGCACCGTCACCATGGGTTGAAATGAATCCTTGCCACTAAAAACACTGGAAAGATGTGGGAGCGGTCAGCCGCTTTGTTCTCTGGCCGGAATGGGCCTGATCGCCCTCTTAGTGCCAGCTTTCCGCATGAATAACTTATACATGTCTCAGAGACGCGGCAAACATGGAAAAGCAGCCGTGCACATTTTCCTCTCGCTTCCTCTCTGGCGCCACTTCATTATATTTGTTCCTGTTATTGGTGATTTTTACGGTGACACCAAAAATGACACCCTTGTTTGAACAGATGAAACAAATGGTGAGTCTCACTGCAATATCAACAGTGGAGCTTCTCAAGGTTTATTGCATTGTTTTGTTTGGAAACAGTTGTTGTTGCTTGTGTGTCTTTGCCCGTGTTTGCAGTGGCCTGACCTTTGGAGTGGCTGGGACTTCACTGAGACTGGAGCTTGCCGAGCAAATGCGTCTCTCTTACTGCATCAGAGACATGATACTGCTACTGGTCAATCTTTAACTAAGCTGTTCTCTTTGGCCTGCCTGGGAAGTGTCACTGTGTCTATAATGTCTTGTTATTCATACATGAGAAAGAAAGACACATTCATGAGTCCTTTCTCTGTGTGTCTACCTGATTGTGGTTTAGACAGTGTTCTGTGGTGTGGTGGTGGGGCTTCTGGGAATGAGAGGCTTTCTGAAAAGTTGCTGTCCACAACAAATTAAGTTTCTGACCATTTATTGCATCCAGGATTAATGCTGATGTTTTTTTCCAGACACCTGCACAGTTTGATTTCATTGTCATTCATACCCACTTTGGGTATGTTACCTTTTTGGAGTTATTCTCCTATTAATCTATTATTAAGATGAGTCTTCTCCAAGAAACTTTACAAAGTTTGATTTTTATACCAAGACACTTACAGTAATTTACTCCTTTAAATTGCTTTGTGATGTTCTATTCTCAAGGATTCAACTGCAGGCCCCCTCTTGGAAGCTTAAACTGTCCATCCCAAGTCCCTGTGCTACTGGCTGTCTCAGAATGTATGCAGGTAACACACTACTGACTGTCTTAGAATGTATGCTGGTAACACACTGAGTGCCGTCTGCTGTGGATGCTATTCCCAGCAGAGTGTGTGTTTATGAGCATCGCGTGCCCATCTGGGGCACTGCCTGCGGGCACAGATCTGGGTGATCTGTTTTGTCTCCACAATGGCATGGTGACCAAGAGACGGGTTTTGTTCTACCTAGCAAAGATGCATCTGTTTGTCAGAAACGGTGATGCCCTACACCCCCTGGCTTTTCCCTCCTTGCCTTACTGTCACAAAGGCTGTGAAAATGAACCCTTTACCAGGCCCTGACCCACCGGTGGTGCAGAAGTGTGAACTTGACAGAGTAAAGATGTGCAGCAGTTCTTTCTTCACGCTCAGAGGGGAAAGTGCATCAGGTGACAGGTGAGAACAGTGGTGTCTGTGCTTTTGTCATGTCCTCATCTTGTGATTAGGGGTGTGGCATACGTGTGCTGGATTCACAGTGTGCGAAATGGAGTATAAGTCTTGGCGACCTGAACAAATTGTGCTCTGGTGGGGCCTCCCATTGTCTTCCTACACAAGTCCCTTTCACTTTTACCTATTCAGTCATGAAAATATACCTCAGTGTCACTTGTTTATCATTGAAACCATTGTCTTTCATATTTTTTGTCATCAGATTAACTTTGAGCAGCAAACACTGTGGCAACCATGAGATCTTTGGACTGTGGGAAATGCCTTCTTTGCTGCGATTTGAGCATATTTTCAGGCAAACACTCAGCCTGATGCTATGTAGGTCACAGTTATTTAAACAGCTTGAATGTATTTAATGGGGTATATTAAAGTCCGCCACTAATTATAAATCTCTCCAGCAAATTATTAATGGAACACAAATACTGTAGGCACTTCTGGAGGAGCAAAGCAGGGCACACTGTCCAGCGGGACTATCTCAGTGTATGTGGGTGACACTGCGGTGCTTTGTGTTCGGCTGTGACCACAGGGGGCATAATGACTTGGCCTTTTCCAATGCCATCCGGGATTTGTTGAATGCACCACGCTGTTGCTCTGGGCACCAATTTTGGAGGGAATTGTAGGTGGTTTTTTCTCTCTCCCCCCCTTTGTGCAGGCTGACCTTTGACCCCCCCCCCCAACTCTGTATGTGCATCTAGCAGGGGAAGGACAGGAAAGGGCAGCTGTTGAGCCACCTCTTAGGTTTGAGGTTCCTGGAGTCTCTGCTCCATGACCAGCACCTGCCAGAAAGGTGAGAAGAGGCATCCTGAATGCGGTCACAGTTCTCCAGTGGCGTTTCTGGTGCGATTTGCCCTCTGGCTTTGGGGGTCATCAAGAACGAGTACAGTAACTCTATTGTCTGCCAAGTGTCCACATCTCAATAACCCCATCAAGTCTCCACATCTCCTCCTTGGAACTAAGTGGTTGCAGGGAGAGCAGTGAGATGTGTGTGAAGAACTGTGGAGTGCCGTTTGGCATGTGACCCCTGACGCAGTGGTCCAAAACACACGCATTTTATATGTTCAGCCTTTGGAATCTCCTTTCCCTCCATTGCCTGACTTGCTTCCTCAAGAAGATGCATCCCCTTCTTTCAGTAACGGTGCATAGCTCACATAGCTGGGAGGTCTTAGTCACTCGGGGGTTGTTGTGTTGATGCACGGACTTGAAAGTGCTGAGTACGTCAGCAGAGTGGCACATCAAAGCACTGTGTCCTCCCCCAAATTGAACGCTGCTCTCAATTTCACACAGCGGGTTTTGAAACTGGTGAGGTCAGGCCGGTCTGCTCTGTGGTTGGATGAGAGATCCTGCATAGGTTTCGAACTCAAACCTGTCTGCTGCTGTGTACAGGTGTTCCAGTGTGTGGGATGTGACCCTGAGTGTGATTCTTGGTGTTGGGAAGCTGAGCTAGATGAAAGAGGAGCCAGGCAGTCAGTATTAATAGAGAGGCACAGCTGGGGGACATTATTAATAAAAGATTTTCTCTAGAATGATGTTGATCGTACATTGGGCAGTGCTGGTACTTCACAGCTCCTAGGCTGTTGGATTAGTGGTGAGTTTGAATCTGACTCAGTGCAGAGTTTGCATGCTGTCATGCATACATGGCTTTCCTCCCATGGTCCAAACACAAGTGTTTTTTTGTGAACTGAATTTGTGTGTGTGTGTGTGTGTGTGTGAGTGAGAGAGATTGCCCTGTGATGTCCTGCCTCCCCCAAAACCTTTGCCTCCAGGATAGGTTCTCGAACACCGAACTGGACAGATAGTGAAGAATAATGGTCAGATGAATGGATGTTTCATCCAGTTTGATTTTTTTTTTTCTTTCTTTCTTTGTGAAATTAATTATGTACTGTAATATGTCCTCCCGAGAGTCTGATATTTAGATGAGACTATATTTGAACCAGTACAGAGAGCATATTTTTATTTTCTTACAACCTCTGTGTGGACACAGGTGTCTGTTTCTGGGTCTTGAGGTCAGCACATAGCTCAGTGGTAAGGAACACAAACCTGTAACCTGATGGTTGCAGGTGTAAATCTCTGGTGGGCTTGCTGTATTACCCTTGACCTGGATACTAACCTAAATTGCTCCAATCAGATACTCTGTTTTATGGTTGTAAGTAGTAAGTTGGGATCATAAGCTTAGATAAGCCTTGGCTAAGCAAATAAACAAACATAATAATTATATTGATATTAATGCCCCAGGCTGTTAATCTAGTTGAATGTGGCCACGGTTCCTGCATGTGATGCTGCAGCAGGAGATTAGCTGACGCAAAACAACGATTAACTCAGTAAAAGGCGAAATTGTTTTGTGTGGCTTCTTGTAGCTGCAGGACCACGATTGTAGACACAGACTGAAATAGCAGAGATCACAGGAGAAGAATGTAAATCCAGCTATTAATAAAGATACAGGTACAGATGGTGCCTGCTGACAGGCTGAGTGCTGCTTGCCCTAGGAGGGCAGTCCCTCAAGCTCCTCCTACCGAGAACCTGCCCAGGCTCCTCCTCCCTGCTGCTCCCAGAGCGTCTTGCAGACAGGCTGTTTCATTCATGAAAAGCGTGACGCGAGCAGCGCGCAGCCCGGCAAACGCCCACTTGGTCCTTGGCCGTGGCCGGCGTTGGAAGGAGGAATCTCCAGTGTGTTCTCTGGCGGCTGCTCCTCCGCTGCTGCCCCTTGCTCGGTCTCGTTTTTCCCCTTTTCCCTCCTTCCTTCGCATGGTGCTGAAGACAGAGCAGCGTGCAGCCAGGCTCCTTCAGCCGTGAGTAATCTGGAGCAGTGCTGCTGCCTCCAGATGTGTGTGTGGGTCTGTGCTTGGTATGCCTGTTTAATCCACCTCTATGTATTTGAGGTAATGTGTGCTATATGTGCATAATCTATGCTCATTTGAGCTAACTGTATGTCTCTGTTTTTATGCGTTTCTGTGTGTGTTTGTAAGAGACTAAGACTCTTAACCTACAACGGAAACAAAAGGCAATCTTTAAGACGGCTGTGTGCTCCTAATGGACACGCTACATTTCTATGTGTGTGCACGTGCATGCTATTTTAGGCTCAGTCAGTGATGCTCACATTTTGTGTGTCAGTTCCCGCTGCCCTCTGAAGAAGGACAGGTGGGGGTGGGAGAGAGGGGGCGGTGCTGGAGCAGGGGGTGGGGGGCGCACAGGAGGGGCGATTCCGCTGCCAGCTGATTCATGTCTCCAGCAGGGACACTCAGAGGCATGCTAATTCCTTTTGTCTGGAGAGCAAAATTTGCAGACATATTTCTCCCTCCCCCACCCTTGATCACCCCCCCCTCTCCCTTCCCTCCTCGCCATTTCCCAGCTGGTCTGCAGTGGTGGCTCAGTTTGTTTCCAGGGGGTCAGCAGCACCATGTTGTGTGATCCCCCTTACGGTGCTTTTTGGATGTTGGAGGCTTATTTGGACGTGGCTGTGCTCTGCAGCAGCCTAATAGAAGCATGGCATTGATTTGTGTGAATTATGCACAGCTAAGGTTTCAGGGGCTGAGCATCCAGACGAGCCCCCTTAATCTCCCACCCCTCGCACGTGGCCAGCAATTGCTTGGCTAATGGGACCCTGTATCTAAGAGACCCCTCCCCCACCTTCATCAGTACCTACAAAGTGGGCCATGGCCCCTGCATCGATGCATTATGCCCATTTTCATCTTCGTGTCTCTGGAACATTCCCCTGCCCGCATCTCCTCCATGTGGAGGCCGGACCCTGGCAGTGCCACTCGGAGCAAACGTCCTGCTCTTCTGTCCTTTGTTGTCACTGCCTTCCCCCCCCTTCCCCTTTGAAGCTTTATTGGCAGCAGCATCCATCTCCCCCTTGGTTCATCCCTTCATCCCTCTCTCGCTCCTTTGGTTTCTGAGCAATGCTGATCATTTTCTGGGTTGGTCTCCATCTTCGCACTGTGGTTTGCGGAACGGCTGCTATTATGCTGTTTGTCAGGCGTCAGCGGTTCGTTGCTTGTGCTGCGGGAGCCCCCCGAGCGAATCTGAACCCCACTGAAACCCGCTTCTCTCGCTCCCTGTGCCGTTCCTCCAGCGGTGGGCTCTGTTGCTCTGGGTGGCATGACGTTTTCATGCTGCACGCTATTTTTATCTGTTTGTTTCCTCACTTTGGAGTGGCTGATGCGACGTCTCTCGTGCGTCAGCAAAAGTGTGTGTGTGTGTGTGTGTGTGTGTGTGTCTTTGCCTGCATGTGTCGCCATCTGCGCAGAAGTGGAAGTGCGTGTGCTGTTTTGGTGACGTGTAACACCGGCAGACTTGCAGCCTTGATCTGAGTACATGACTGGCGCTTCCAAACTTTCGTCANGAAGTGCGTGTGCTGTTTTGGTGACGTGTAACACCGGCAGACTTGCAGCCTTGATCTGAGTACATGACTGGCGCTTCCAAACTTTCGTCACAACTTGCGTCATCTCCCTGAAAGATGCACCTTAGGAGAACTGATTTTGTGTTGTGTTGTGTTATGTGCAAATGAAAAATTTCTTCCCAAAGCTGAACTCTGACCAGGTCACCATGGTAACAGGCTTAATCCCAGCCAGGCGTGTGGTTAATTCAGGGTTTAGAGGTCACTAACTGTTTGAAACCTTTAATGCAAGGCCATAAGGTGGAGAGTCGTCTCTGTTCTTCAGGTTGCCCCGGATACCTGGTGTGTTGCCTTCCTTCAAAGAACATGTTTCAATAGAACAGCGACCAGTTCAGACTGTGTGTATGGTGGGTGGGGGCTGAAGAACAATGGTGCTTTGAACTCCCCTTGTGAGAAAGCAATCAGAAGAGTGCTTCGCTTCCAGTGAGTTGCCCAGTGAACACTGGGCACCTGAAGTTAATGAACCATAGTTGAACCTCTGTGGACAAAAGTTCAGAGAATAGAATGTGAACCCAAAAACACACGATGTGAGAAATGGGTGAAAACAGGATACTATGGAGCTCTATCGGAGTAGTGTTCCTCAGCGGTCAAAGCCTTAGAAGCTCTGCCACGTGCTTTTCCACAGCACAGCTGGAGATGTGTGACAGGCAGCTGAAACTCTGCAACAGGATAACAAAAGTCACACCTTGTGCCTTTCAAGGTTAACCAAAGGGCTTTCTGAAGCTCCAGTCATGTGACTGCTCCGCGGTGATCCAAGGAAGCCGAGTGTTACCAGTGGCTATCCTAGTTTCTGCCAGAGGCCTCTGGTTTGTCCTGTGATTGATTAGTACCCACCTTATGCCCAGGTCCAGGTCTGCAGGCAAAGCTGCTTTAAAACCCTGGCTCATTTTGTAAGCAGGAAGGAGAAGGGTGGGGCAAAAGAGCCCACTTGCCATAGATCATTGCAATTTGTCAAGTTTCTGCCACTGACTTCAGGGTATGGGGTTTTAAATCAGATTCTCTGTATGGTCTCCAACTCAACTGTCAAATATTAGACCAAAATGTGGCAGATCTCCTCACCCTTCGCACAAACCTATGTCATAAGCCCATCTAATTGTAGCCCAGAATATCAAGGCTCTCTGGTCTTGGCCAGAATCTGTGTGATGAGGACAGAGCAGGTTGAATTGGTTATATTTGAAACTTATGAGCAGCAGAAACCAAAGGGCTTGACATGTATGAGCTGTAGTCAGAAGAAGAGAAAGGTAGAGGGGAAGGAAAGGAGAAGTTTGAATAAAATAGAGAAGGTAGGCAAGGTTTATAGTAGGGTGGAAGGGTTTGGCTTGCCCTGGAATGTATGCTCAGCAGTACTGGGCTGTGGCGATGGTGGTCTGGTGTGCAGCAGAAGGCCAGGGTGCATTATGGGATATTGTTTGAGCTAAATTGGCCCTTTGTGCCTATGGCAGCTGTTTCTTCAGGAGGGGGCAGACCCAGGGCACCAGGACCCCTGGCAGGGGTCTTACTAATTAGCCTCTCTTTTATGGGAGGGCCCAGATGCTGTGTGTGTGTGTGTGTGTGTGTGTGTGTGTGTGTGTGTGTGTGTGTGTGTGTGTGTGNTATGGGAGGGCCCAGATGCTGTGTGTGTGTGTGTGTGTGTGTGTGTGTGTGTGTGTGTGTGTGTGTGTGTGTGTCTGACTTTGTCCATCATGAATCAAGCAGAAATTGCAAAAACCACAAACGTGAAAATGGAAAAAGGTGGTTGAATTAAAGTGGCCAAACAGGAGTTCAAAACTAGAAGGAATGGACTTGTTTATTGAAACCAGGATTTACATATACAATGGGTATCACTTGTTCAGTTGTCAGCAATATTTGTTGTGGGGTTTGGGGCACAAAGAGAAGTGAAATGAATAGACGGCCCTAATTGAGTAATTAAGATGAGTGGATGGAGCCAAAAGCAGCATGCACACAAGCACACTCCTCAGTGGACTAGGTTTGAGGCCACTGGTGTATGTAGTAAATGTTGGGTTCAGCCACTGAACCCATGTGCTTGGCAAGGGCATCCTTGTTGGTTGGCCCTGGTCCAAGCCAACTGGGATTTACTGGGAGCACCGGGATTATGGCTGCTTGCAGCTCAGATGGCCTTGGGCATGCTTTCTGTGAGGTGGAGTCCAAACCCCCCACCCCTATCCCGTGGCACCAGCTGCTCCGTCCCCAGTGGGAGTCTCTGATGTAGAGCATGGCGTTATGGGGGGAGGTGGGAAGGGGGAAGCGGATTGTCAGCTGCCCCATGTCTCCATTTTGATTTGCGTGAAATGTGTGTGCATGCCAGCGTGACTGCGCATGTGGATGGGTGCAAGTTTGTGCTTCTTGGTTTCTTAGTGTCTGAATCTGTCACAGACATAGATTCAAAGGCGTGGTGCGGAATTAGAGTTTGGTAAATATGAGGGGAAGTCGACAGGGGGCATCTGGGGAATGGTTCTGCTCGGTCGCGGATGTCTCCGGAGCGGGTGTAAGGATTAAAGGATCAGCCCACGATTATCCCTTTCCTCACTCGCTGGCTCCCTCGCTGGGCTTCTCTCACTCCCTTTCTCTACCTCTCCCCATCCTCTTGTGTTGACCTGCTTTCTTCCCTCACACTCCTCCTCACTCCTTCCACTTTCTCCTCTGCAATTTCTGCCTGTTCCAGAACTCATTGCCTCTGACCTGTATCCCAGTGAGTCCCAAGGAATCGGGCCACATCAGTCATGTACCTGTGTAAACAGCCGTTGTGCTGCATCCATCGCGATGACAGCTGTGCTGCTGTAAGGTACACCACTGGACTGGCTGCTCTGTTGATAAGGTCCGGACACTATTGACGGAAAAACAGCCGCTGGTCTCATCAATAATTCACCTTGGTCTCTGGATTGATGGTGGCCAGACCTGCTTGGCCTGCAGGGGACCTCAACAGAGCCCCTGTCCTGCTTCTGTCTTTTGTGGAGGGGTGGTACTGAGCTACAGTTACAGCAGCTGAGGAACCGGAAGGTTTCAAGCTCGGCTCCTAGGAGGAACAGCATGTCTGTTTCTTAATTAAGCTGAAACTGCTTTTTAAAGCTTCCACGTTTGCGTGACTAAAATGTACATGCAGTCACTTTTTTTTTTTTTTTTTTTTTTTTTTTTTTTTTTTTTTTTTTTTTTAGCAATAATGCAATATTTCTGTCCCAGTTCAACATCTCACAATTAAAATGACTTTCAGTGGGGCAACATGGGCTTGGAAAACAACCTAGAAACAACACCTACAAAAATAAATAAATTAGAAGAACCCAACAAAATTTTGTAACTAAATAAAACAGTACATGGAAATGATGAAAGAATAAGGTTGTTTCTGGAGTGCAGCTGCCTGTTTTACACATTGTCTCTAGTGGTGCACAGTAAAAATTCACAAGTACCTGTCACACAGACAATACAGCATTCTTTGGTTCCTTTTATAACACTATATAACTTTTAATGTACAGTTATTGCTTTTCTTTTATGATCTCCACTTTGACCACCTGGATGCTTATACCTTTGACCAAGCATGTTTAATTATGTTATAGTAAATAAACATGCAGAAAAACACACTTATGGAATGGATTTCTATTTTCCCCAATTTGAACTCAAAAGTATGTGTTGTGAAAATTGCATTTCTGTTAATATTTGTTGCATTACATGCAAAACTGCATAACGACACCATGTTATAACTTACTGTGAGCATTAAGTGTCTGCTAGCCATGTAGCCAAAGTAATATTGTTGGTTTGTTGCTGATGCAGTTTAGCAAAACGAGCCGACGTAGGAGATGTTTTCCCACGGATGTGACTTCATTGTGCCTATACAGGAATAACTGCCTCAATATGGCTGTTGACCACACCTTTATAAGGCAAGCATTCAGGTCAGCACTGGTACCAGGGACCCAAGATGAAGGTTCATGGTTCAAGTCCCAGAAGGGAGATGCTTGAGTTGTCCACTTCCTGCAGACTATGCCTTAAAAGCCCCTCAGACCCATCAGCATAATTGTATTGGGGAGTAGATTTGAAATTGGATACTTTGGCCCCATGCCTTTGGACAATGGCATCTGCCTGAGGACAGCCGTGCTTTTAGGGGTTTGAACTCTGAGCCTCTTTTAGAAAACCTCTTCCAGTCAAAAATGTGGCTTCTCACTTCTCACTTTTCAGTGGTCTTCCTGGTAGATTAGGGTACTGCATGCTGTAGGGAAGCAGCTGAAACAAGCTGCTTTGAGTGCTCTCATTTTGTTCTAGCAGTTCATGTTGGCTGCACCCATACCCAACACACCCACAGGTGCAATCGGCTGATATTATTATTATTATTATTATTATTATTATTATTATTATTATTATTAGTAGTAGTAATCTGATACCTTTCTACAGGGTGTCTGTCAATGTCAGATATGTAGACTAAGCTGCTTACAAGGATTTGGTCATTTACATGGGTGGGTAATTTTTATTGTCAGTTGAAGGTAAGTACCTTGATCTAGTTTACAGCAGCAGGTGCAGAGATTTGAACAAAAGTCCTCTGACTCCAAGTTGACTGTCCTTCGGGAGGTGAGAGACTGAGCACTGGTTGCTCTTCCAGTTGGCACCCGTCAGCCCAACTCACCCCTGTCTGTAACCAAGCCCTGCAAAGCGCTCTTCGGGTGGAATTACAGCACAGGGCCAGTTGCATGTCACCCCACGATTTATCCGTTACCTGAGAGAGCATTCTGCGCCAGTCCCGCCCACTCCTGCACTCTCAGCAGCCCGCCGCAGGATGCCGCTGCATTATTGATGTACTGCTGGCAGCCGGCTCACTCTCACAGGGCTCTGGTTTCTCTGGGCCGCTGTTTGGGCCTGCGTCTTCAACAAGCTTCTACCCCATTCTCGTGTGACTCTTCTCCCCTCTAGAGGGCTCTTAGCTCCACAGATCTCTAGCTCTGGAGACTTGGTGTCTTCATCTTCATGTGGATTTTCACTCTTTATGGGTGTCTATTCCTGTTCTGTCATGGATTGGTGAGCATCTTTTAGTGTCTGTGAAGCCCACCTGGCCAGACCTTGTCTTTAAGTGCTGCAGTTCTGCATATGTGAGAGACTATTTTTTATTGAGACAAAGATAAGCTGCTGAAGCTGCTACAGAAGTGACTTGTCTAAGTAATAAATACTAAGCTTGTGTGAAAACCAGCACTACCCCAGTGCAAAGCATCATGACCACATTTCCTTTTAGGAGTCTAATCTGGACCTCCTGTAGCCCCACCATATTACATCTTCAGCATTTTGAGTTTATTTTAATTGAGACTGAAATAATTCCCTGCTCTTACCTCACATAACTGTTTATGTACATGGTTCCTGCAATGGGTGGATGTGCAGTCTAAAGCTACTGGACCAGATGTTTTGTTCTCCAGGCCCTTAATGTGGTTGCCCAGATAATCCCCTTAAAGGGCGGCCACTGGCCGGCAGTAAGCTCTGTATGGTTTGCTTCTGACCATTCGTGTCATGAGGGAACGGTTCGGGAAATGTATGGTGGGCAAGGATCCTGCTTGGCTTCGCTCTGCCTTCCGGGAGTCTGTATAAAACCTTCACTGCAATTATTAGGGGTCAGTTGCAGAGGGAGTGTTTTTTTTTTTTTTTTTTTTAAATCCCTAATTATTATTATTTTTTTTTTTTTGTAAAAGTTGAAAGTTTAAAACAGCTAGCTGTCTAAACAAAAATCTATCCATCTTAAATTTTATTTTATTAACACAAGCTGTATGGTCTCATTATGTCAGATAATGTGTTTCATGGTGATGTTGTTTTCCATATTAGCTTTTTGGGACCCAGATCTGTCCCAGAGTCTGTGGTTATTGTCAGCCATCGTTTAAGTCACTGTTTCTCTACTGAACTGTTAATGAGTATTAACTAGTCTCTTCTTCTCCCTCTCTCTTTATATCTGTTCTGCTCTTCAGGTGCCCCCAGCTGAACCCAGATAGGAGCCTGTGCTAGGAAGCACCCTGCTTCTCTCCCCTTCGCTCAACGTGGGCAACCCACCCACATGCACTGCACCATGGGTAGCTCCCCTGAGGTGCTCTCCTGGACCTCCTGTCCTAGTTTGCTTGTGGGGAAGCTGAAGGAGGAGCTCAAGCTCACTGTTGTGGGGGATGCCATGAAGAAGAACAACTCCAACACTGGCCCCCAACCACAACCTCCACCCCCCCCTTTGCCCCCACAGATCATCACAGACCTTGCTCCCCCGGCACCCTCCCAGCCACCTGGGCCAGACGAGGAGGCGGTGCTGGGTGGAGGAAGCCCTCACGGTACAGCACTCAGCGAAGATTCTTCCCGCGAACAGAGGCACTTTGACAACAGTGTGCTGCAGCTCCAGGAGCAGGAGGATGGCGAGTTGTCGGGGGGTGGATGTGGCAGTGGAGCAGACGACGTGACAGGCGGGGGCGCACAACACCACCCACATGAGGACATCAAGCTACATTTCCAACGAGCAGGAAACGGTTCGGGGGGCTTCCTGGAGGGGCTTTTTGGCTGTCTACGGCCTGTTTGGAACATCATTGGGAAAACCTACTCCACAGACTACAAACTACAGCAGCAAGGTGAGACCTTCCCCAGCTGTATGCTGCCGCTCCCCCCACAGAGTGTCTCTAACGCACATCCTTCCCCATGAAGCCCTGGTGCTCTGGGCCAGGAGAGCTATATGAAGTTCGTGGCCCCATGTGTCCCATCACCAACACTCCCCCTAAGAGGAACTAGTGTGCTTTTTATCCCATCAGCTCCTGCACACTGTTCCTGCCACTATTAGTCTCTTAGTGGGAAGTAGGTGAAATCTAACCCCACTGTCTGGTTCAGTCTTGAGTTGGCTCACTGTTACTCCATGACACTGATACTCCTCCTGGATGTGGAATGTCATGTGGTGTTTGCCAGGAACCCCAAGGGTTTTAAATGATGGTGTTGAAAGCGGGAGTCGAGGGTAGGGTGGGGGGCCAAGCCCCTGAATCTGAGAATGGGGAATCTGAATCATGAGCCTCTCCCAATGAACACTGATTGTCTGCTCTCTGGGGTTTGATGGCCTCTTTGCCAAGTCTGAGGACTATGTTCATGTGTTTTTTATTCCTAGACTCAGTAATGTGTTTTTTAAAACTGAACTGTTGTTTGTTTATTTATTTATTCATTTATTCTTTCTAGACCGACAGAGTTAATGCAGGAAGCGATGTTGGCTTTATGTTCGAAAGTGCTAATGGTGCAGCCTGTTTGGTGTTTAGGTTCCTACCACTCTGTTCTGAGCTTCCTGTTTGGTCCCTTTCTCAGACACGTGGGAAGTCCCATTCGAGGAGATTTCAGAGCTGCAGTGGCTGGGTAGCGGGGCACAGGGCGCTGTCTTCCTGGGCAAGTTTCGCTCTGAGGAGGTAGCCATCAAGAAGGTGCGCGAGCAGAAGGAGACAGACATTAAACACCTGCGCAAGCTGAAGCACCCCAACATCATCGGCTTCAAGTGGGTCCCCGACCTGCCCCAGATCTCTTTGTGAGCTCCAGATGCTCAAAAAGAATAACTGAATACTATTTATGAACTGTTTAGATAAAGTCTTGTAACCTATGTTATTTAAGGCCTGAACTGAAATGATTTTTGAACTTGTGGCTATAGAGGATACAGTCCATACATTTACCATCCATGTCATCCTTCAGTTTTACTGAGGTCATCAGCCTTAAATACTTCACGTTTTTTGTTTCCTTTAGTATGTCTCTGTATCCTGTCCTCTAATTGGCTTTTTTCTGAATGTCCCAACTGATTTTTACTGGGCATCTCCTCACAGGGGCGTGTGCACTCAGGCCCCCTGCTACTGCATCATCATGGAGTACTGTGCCCAGGGCCAGCTGTATGAGGTGCTGAGGGCTGGCCGCAAGATCACCCCCCGCCTGCTGGTGGACTGGGCCTCAGGGATTGCCAGCGGCATGAACTACCTGCACCTTCACAAAATTATCCACAGAGACCTCAAATCCCCAAAGTGAGTGAGGTGACCCTGGTATAGGAGCAGAGCTCATGGAGCCTCTGTGGAGTCATGCTGTGACATGGCGTTGGCCCAGCAGGAGCCATGGTCTCTTCCAAACGCACAGCTGGCACTTGCTTAACACTTATCCTTATGACACTTAGGAGGCACAGAATCTGCTGGCCTCTTATCACAAGCTACTTGTGAGCTATTGGTCAAATCTGCTCACTTTTTGTAGTGCCAGTCAAACGTTTGACTACATGTACACAACCTGGGCAATTTGTGGGAAAAGGGCACAGATGAGTAAAAACAAACCAACACAAGTATCCTGCATCTCTGGGAACTGTTGCAGAAGAGCTGGGAAGACATGGTGCTCATTTCCTGATCAGATTTGTTCACCAAATGCCTCACGGGGAAAGAAAAGAACTAGTTTCCGACAGCTGGACTCACTGGTTTCTCTGGTGTTGTATGAGAGTTGAAACCTTGTGTGGCTTCTTTGTGCCAATACATTCCTGGCTCCCCGATGTTTGTGGAGCACAGAGATTTTGCAAGGAGTTGAGTCCCACCTGATTGCTTATTTACCAGCTGTTATCGGCTGCTATAGTGACAGGGTCCACTGCCAGGGAAACACATTATGCATTTGTTTTACAATTAATTAGGCTCGAAAAAAGGAACAGGGAAAATTATGTGGCAGAGTAAAGCAGGTTTTTCTACTTCAGCTAAGCACATTGTATATTTCCCAGAAATGCTGAGCTGTGAGTTTGGTTATGGGTTCAAATCTGTTTCAGTCTGGGTGGAGTTTGCATGTTCTCCCTGTGTTTGCGTGAGCTTCCTCTGGATACTCTGGTTTCCTTCTGCAGTCTAAGGATATTTAAGGTGATTCTGTGATTCTAAATTTCCCGTTGTGTGTATATGTGTGAGTGTGTGGTTGCCTGGGGGACAGCCTGTCTCATACCCTGTTTCTCGAAAACAGGCTCTAGATCATGGGTTTCCAATGTAGGGATCAGCAGAGTTTTCATTTGGGCTGCTTACCAAATCTGATTTGAAGGGTATTTAAAAAAAAAAAAAAAAAAAAAAAAATTGGGATGAAGTATGTAACACTGAAGAAATTAGTAATATAATCTGAGATTTGGCTTAACATCCTCGCTTGGTCTGCAAGTTTTCATGGGAGGGTCCTCTTGTTGAAATCAATTTTAAGGAGTTGGAATATAAATGTGCTTGAGACTCTGATATGTATAACGTGTAAAATAAGAGTTCCTTGGGAAAAAGACTTGGGACCTGTTGCTCTACAACACTACACCCATGCATTGGTCAAGTACCTATTAATAATGAAAAGATGGATGGGTTGATGACATATGTTTGCAGGTGTTGACTTTTGAGCTCCTCGGCTGATTTTACGTTCTCCTTTTGTTCTACCCTCCTCCCCAGTGTGTTGGTCACCCACAATGACACTGTGAAAATCTCTGACTTTGGGACCTCCAAAGAGCTCAGTGACAAGAGCACCAAAATGTCCTTTGCGGGGACGGTGGCCTGGATGGCGCCAGAGGTGATCCGCAACGAGCCCGTGTCTGAGAAGGTGGACATCTGGTGAGTGAGCTTGGGGCAAACTTTGAAATGTTATTGCAGTCTACAATTACGTCAAGAGTTTTTGTAGACTTTTGAACAGCTACATATAGGTACTTCATAATCAGCAAGGTAAATGGGTCCCATTTCAGGAACCCCGGATAAGTGGGAATATTGGCCCTGTGGGGGATGTTATCTTCCTGCATTTTAATGGCTGTATAATTACTAGAGCAATTCAGCTTTAAGTACCCTGCTTAACAGTACAGCAGCAGCTCTATCCTCCATGCAGAACTTCTGCACACAAACTGCACTTAACTCAAGTAGCTTTTGGCATTTGCTGTGTCATGTTATGCAGCGGGTAGTGCAGTGATCACAGAACTTGACTCTAAGCCTCATGGGCAAAAGTTTAGAACCTGCTATATACAGGGATGTATGAAAGATGAACGTGTGACATACCAATACAACACAGTTGTCTGATCCGTCAAAGCAGCAGATTGCGTCGAGATTGAAACCTGGGACCTGTCAGACCTGAGGCAATCTCACCTCCTGTTGTAGTACTCTTGAATACGTCACTTTTGACCTCAGTTGCGCCAGTAAAAATGACCCCACCTATATAATTGGGTGAATTTTAGTTTCCTGGTAATGCAAAACTGTAAGTGGTTTTATGGAGAAAAGCATCAGCGAAATGAAAAAATGTAGACGTAATCTGTCTATTGTCTCCCTCATAATTGAGATTGTTAGAAACGGTACGATTTAAAATCTATACAATAAAACCTATTAAATCAACAAAAATTTGCTACATGACGTACTGAAAAACAAAATGAAAACTATATCCCAAATTTATGAACTCTATGAAAGTAGTTTAAAAGGACACTTATCACACTAACTGCACCACTTTATTGCATTATACATCATGAAATGCATTAAAAGTTGTAAAGGTGGTTAAGTAGCATTAAACTGAATATATATTTGAAAAGTCAACACCTATTATAAAATGTATGTGAGACGCAACAAGAAAAACGCCACACAGACAAGTACTGGAAATAGGGGTTGCGGTGTTTGTGTACATTAAAGACATCTGCTGCTTATCCATAGATTAAGAGGATGCTATAAATCTCCAGGGGTTGCTTTAAGGAATGGGTGTATAAGCCACTTTACTCTCTGCTAAGGAACTGAATGGTGCCAATGATCTTTATTATGGCAACGATGGCTTAACCTCTCTCGGCCAGGTCATTCGGAGTGGTCTTGTGGGAGCTGCTAACGGGAGAAATCCCTTACAAGGACGTGGACTCTTCTGCCATCATCTGGGGGGTGGGGAGCAACAGCCTGCACTTGCCTGTGCCGTCTACCTGCCCTGACGGCTTCAAGATCCTCATGAAGCAAACTTGGTGAGTCATGGTCCCAATCAGCTGGGTGTGATGCTCCAGCCTGCTGTTTCCAACTCTGCCTTGGAAGCAAGCGTCTCAGGTATACCAGCTTGCTCCATGTGGCTCTCCTTGACCTGCTGCTGTGGTTTTATAGGCAGGGGAAGCCCAGGAACAGGCCCTCTTTTCGGCAGATACTCTTGCACCTGGACATCGCTTCTGCCGATGTCCTTGCAGCCCCTCAAGAGACTTACTTCAAGTCCCAAGTAAGCTTCTGAGTCACACCTTCCTTTCCCTAGTGCTCAAGGTAATTGTCAGGCAAGGAGTGACAGAGCATATGGGTACCTTTGGAGGATTTTAGATAAGATTCCGTAAAGAAGCACTGACTCTGTGTGTGCAGGCGGAGTGGCGGGAGGAGGTGAAGAAGCACTTTGAGAAAATCAAGAGTGAGGGTACTTGCATCCACCGGCTGGATGAAGAGTTGATCCGCCGACGCAGGGATGAGCTGAGGTAAAGGAGACATCCTGCACACCTCCACTTCCCCCATTGTCCTCTCTGCCTCCATTTCGGTCTGACCAGGTCTGTCCTACCCCCCCCCCCCCTCCCANCTCCACTTCCCCCATTGTCCTCTCTGCCTCCATTTCGGTCTGACCAGGTCTGTCCTACCCCCCCCCCCCCTCCCAGGCATGCACTGGACATCCGAGAGCACTATGAGCGAAAGCTGGAGAGAGCCAACAATCTCTACATGGAGCTGAGCGCAATCATGCTGCAGCTGGAAGTCCGCGAAAAGGAGCTCATGAAGTAGGTGGTTGCTTCCCCAAGAGCTTGTCCCCTAACCCTTACCGCAAACTGTTCTTCCAATCTTCACATCTAGCTTTTGCTGCCTGGACTGTGAGACTTAAATCTCTTGAGACCACGAAAAAATCTTGTCTTGCTGTCATTTTTAGTGTCAGGAACATTTAACTTGTCTACCAAGCATCACTTGGTGGTGCTAGTGTTGGTGCTATTGTTGTTCTTGTATATAACAGCAGTATAATTTTTGCAATATCAATTTGGGGTGAGTACAGTAATGCCTTACTATAGTAGGATCTGGGATTCAAGCTTGGATCCTTCGAATTATGATGCAGTAACTATAGCAACTACACCACATGATGCCCTCCCCAAGCTATTATGATATCTGAACCCCCATTAAAATATTAATGATTATACACGCATTTGCAAACTTGTGTACGTTTATATGTGAACATAAAAGGTGATTTACAATATGAAACAGAGGCTGGAACCTCAGGTTCTTGAGAGCCACTTGGGTTTGTGGTTTTTTTTTTTTTTTTTTTCAGTCAGTTTAAGAAGTTAATTACTTTATTCAAGTGACTATTTGGATGGAAAACCACTGGACCTGGTGATGAATCAGATGTTAATTGGGATGTAATTGTTTTCCGAAACCTGCACTCCTGCCCTCCGGGACTGGTGTTACACATTCTCGATTTAATTTGATGCTGTATTGCAGCTGAAATGGTCCCCCTTTGACTGTGCCGAGAATGGAAACTGTTACTTGAGGACCTTATAAATGAAACTCTGTGCTCGGTAGGGATGAGATGTTGATTCACTGAAAAGCCAGGATTGAACTAAGACTGAATTACAGTGTAGCAGGTAGCACTGGTGCTTTAAAGTTCCTAAGCTGTGGGTTCAGATTGATCCAGTTTTTTATGTTCTCTCTTTTGCTCCCGCAGTCCGAAGATATGTGTTTCAGGTGAATTGATAACTGTAAATTGCCCTTAATGTGTCTTAAATAGTGTATGTAATTCCCCTTTGATAGATGGCCTGCATCCTGTATAACATGTACTCTGCCTCACACCCTGTGTTTCTGGAATACACTGAACCAGCTCATCCTCCACTAAACAAGTGGTTACTGATAATAGGATGGAACTACAATGTTCAAACAAAGTGTCTTTGAAAATAAAATAATGAGAGAACCGTGAGAACCATGGAAGATTTATGCTGGATCTTAATCTTCAAGCCTAAGCAACTTATTTTAAAAAATCTGGTGACAGATTTTTAAGCTCCAACTTGTGTTATTGCTGACCCACATTGATATGCCCTGTGTAAAAGTTTCGTTTTTCTTAAGGACAGTTCCTGTCAAAGTGACTCGTTCTGGTAGTTGATGTGAAAACTGTTTGTGTGTCTGGCTTGAACTCCACCATCCGTTCCCGAAGGTGTTGTTGCAGGATTTCTGAGCTACTGCTCCACTGTGCCCCCTGCAGGAGAGAGCAGGCAGTGGAGAAAAAATATCCTGGGACATACAAACGGCACCTGGTGCGGCCCATCGTGAGACCCAACGCTGTAGAGAAGCTCATCAAGAAGAAAAGCAGCATGTCTCATAAGCCGGGGGTCCAGACAACCAAAAGGTCAGCAGTCACAAAGCAAGTGTTACCTCAAACCTATAGAGAACACACACTCCCTAAATACTGTTTTTGTTTGTTTACATTTTAAATATGTGGTCTTCAGGTTCTTAATTTCACTTTTAAAGGCCTGATATAAACATATTGTATAGATTATATCATGCATGAAGCAATGTTGACCTCTGACCTGGTCTTTCTGGCTGTGTTCCATAGACCGGACCTCCTTCGCTCTGATGGGATCCCCAGTGTGGAGCCATTGCCATCCCCCTCACCTCTGTCTGGTAGTCCCAAAGTTTCAACGCCCCCAAGCAAGGCCAGGTACCGTAGTAAACCACGCCACCGGCGAGTCAACAGCAAGGGCAGCCACAATGAGATCACAGCGGTACTCAAGAGCGGAGCTGGGGCTACAGAGGAGGAGCAACCTCTGCAGCAGCAACGTTATCACCACCATCACCATCACCATCACAATGACCATCCCGCGTACCCACAGCCCCCAGCCGAGGGCCCCCTCCTCCCCCTGCAGGGCCGTGAAGTTGCAGTGGCCGACTGCGCCAACAACCTGCGGTACTTTGGCCCAGCAGCTGCACTCCGCAGTCCACACACAGACCACCTGCAGCGCCGTGTCTCCGGCTCTGGACCAGACCTTCTCTCCACCACCGTTGAGGCCGACTCGCGCCAACGGGGGCCCGGTCCCCTATGCCCCTGTTGCCAGGCACACCCCTTCCCCGGCTGCATGCGTTGCCAAGAAACAGGGCCCGCCCCTAGCCACCCCCAGCTGCCTGCTTATTCGCTGCTCAGGACCTGCGAGGGAACCCCACCAGTCACCCCCCGAACCCCTGCACCATGTCTCGCTCCAGAGGACGAGCTCCAGGACAAGGGGACACAGCAGGATCAGAGGTCCCCTACACACTCGTCCCCTCCTGGGCTGCCCCGCACTCTATGGCCCCTGAGGAAGGTGAGGACTTTATCCAAGGTTTTCTATGTAAAACAGCCTTCTTGTCAAACACACCTGAGTGTCACATCTGTGACTGCTCTCCATCAACTCCTAACAAGGATTTGTGTCCAAGGCAGATTTACAATGCAGTGCATGACTAAATTAGATGTAGCCCACACATGTACTTCGGTTTCCTCAGATGAATCCATACCTACAGTACTGTGCAAAAGTCTTAGGCACCTGTGGGAAAAATGCTATAAAATGAGGATGGTTCCAGAAATAATGCCACGAATACTTATTAATCAATAAACCTACTAAAAAGTGCAGTAGACAAAAAAAAAAAACCTCAATCAGATCAATATTTGGTGGGACCACCCTTTGCCTTTAAAACAGCATCAATTCTCTTATGCAAACTTGCATGCAGTTTAAGGTAGAGGTTGGTAGGTTCTTCCAAACATTTTGACAAACTGGCCACAGTTCTTCTGCAGACTTTGACTGTCTCTGCATGTCCTCCCAGACTGACTTGATCATGTTGAGATCGGGGCTCTGTGGGGACCAGACCATCTGTTGCAGGATTCCTTCTTCTTGCTGAAGATAGTTGTGTATGACTGAGATTGGGTGTTTGAGGTCATTCTCAGGCTGCAGAATGAATTTGGGACCAACCAGAAACCTCCCTGATGGTAGATAAGAATCTACCTGTACTTCTCAACAGACATTGAAGTTGCATGCCTAAGACTTTTGCACACTACTGTATATCTTGTAGATACAATTTTTTTTCTTTTTTTTTTACTCTGGGTCCTTGTCTTATGACCTGTCACATTAATTTTCAACAATTTTTAAACACTTGTTAATTTATTCCTTTAAAATGCCATTTTTCCACTTGCCGTTTTTGAACATTACTATTTGTTGTGCAGTGAACGCAACCAGCATTTATACCCCCAGGTGGTGGGCATCAGTAAAGAGCACCCACACAGAATAGGACTGTGGAGCTGCCTTAATTCACCTTCAGTGTTTACAGCTTGGAGGAATTTGTGGAGACAACACATTTTTGATGTCTTTTATTTTCAGTTAGTTGTGATTTTAATGTTGCTTGAAGCCAATGCTTCAATAAAAGCACCTCTATAATTTATTATGGCTATATTCAAGATTTTTTTTTGGAAAGTAACTCATAAAAGAATCAGGAAATGCATATGTTGTAAAGCTTTGTTGGTTGTGGCTTTGTGCTTTAAATGACTGCAATTTGTTAAAAAAAAAAAAACAAATTGGAAACAGATTTTTAGTTCTGGTTGCCGAGGAGATGGCACTAAACACAGTACACTATCATACACATGTGAATATTTTGAGGAGAAACACTTCTATTCCGCGGATGACATTTTAATGTAATTTTTCTGGCATGAACTTCAACCTCGGGTGTATTTTGTCAGGGCGGAGATGAGTCTTCTGAGGAAGAGGAGGGGGAGGTGGACAGTGAAGTGGAGTTTCCACGGCGACAGAGGTAACAGACGACCTCTCACCTGTCAGTCATCACTTACCATTTACACTGTTTAAAACCTGATCGGTGGAGCTCGGTGCGATCTTGTAAAGCATATAGAAAGGAAAACTGTATTTTCCCCTCATATTTTATAATTGTTTGTAGGCAGTAGGATAGCTATAGGGTAATTATTTATGATATATTCCTCTTCATTTAGAGGCATACATGTTATTATAGGCATAATATTTTTTCTGTTTTAGTTGCATGATTGGAGAGATTATATAGATACCACGTGACTGCTGACTTTGTGTCCTCCCTTCATCTGTCTACCCCTCTCCCAATGGAGGCCTCACCGCTGTATGAGCAGCTTCCAGTCCTACTCCACGTTCAGCTCAGAGAACCTGTCTGTGTCAGATGGTGAAGAGGGCAACACCAGCGAGCACTCACACAGCGGCCCACTGGAACGCCTCAGCGCTAGCCAGGAGGAACAGCTGGACGAGCTGCTGTCACACACGCCTGACATCCCCATCGACATCTCCACACAGTCAGACGGCCTGTCTGACAAGGAGTGCGCCGTACGCCGCGTCAAGACCCAGATTTCCCTGGGGAAGCTGTGCACCGACGAGCACGGCTACGAGGTCTGGGTTCTCGCTGGTCCACGGGCACACAGCTAGAAGTTGTGCTCTAGTGTAGAAGTTGCCAGTTACTAAAGTTCGGTAGGAACCAAACATCCATTTTGCATTTTTATTGAATTTCACAGTGCTGGTCAAAAGTCTGGGTACATCTGCACGAAACTGCCAAAAAAGTCAGAAGCTGGACACTTGAACAGTGGAAGGTAATCTTAGGAACGAATAAGTCAACGTATGAACTGTTTGGGTCCAGGTACCAAGAATTTGTAAATTACAGACACAGTCACATCATTATTTGTGGCTCTGAGGTTTCTGCTGTCCCACATGGAGGTGGCAGTGTGACAGTGTGAGGCTGCTTTGGAGTTGGAGTAGCAATCCCCACAAGCATGGCCATCTCAGCATTCTTCAGAGGTGTGCCATTCCGCCAGCTGGGCGGTCCTCCATTTTTCATTAAGGTACCAAACTGAAACGCACCTCAAAGTTGTACGAGAAGTGCCTGATGAAGGAAAATAAAGGAAACTCCTGACCTGGATGCAAAACTCTTAGCCATGAGAAAGGTGTACTCAAACTTTTGACTGCACTGTACCTGACACCCACCCTTTAGCATGATGGAAACTCTAGTGCATTTACATCAGCATATAAACAGCAGTAACCACGTGAGTCAATGTGCGTTAAGGATTCATGTTGTCACAGCTCAGATACAAACTGCAGTTCCCCAGCTTTGCCACCAGATGGCTTTTTATGGTTGTGGGGATGCATTCCACCATATGATTAAAAAAAAAAAAAAAAAGTTTAATTTTACCTTAGTGGTGCAGTGGTAGATAATTTATGAAAGTTGTTTCTTGCCAGGTAAAGAGGTAGTAATGTGAGAATAACGTGTCTTTGCTCCCTGCCAGAACCCGCTGCACTTCGGTGAGTCGGACTGCGACTCCTCTGAGGCAGAGTGCTCAGACGCCACTGTGCGGAATAACAAGCCCTGCGGTGGCCCCTCCACTTGGTGAAGACCCATCCAAAACCCCAACCTTGGCTGAGCGCTGTCCCTACCCCTCCCCTGCTACACCCGGGAGCATCCATCAAGAACAAATGGCAATAACGGAAAACCCACCACTGCGATAAGGACCACCTCCACCCTACTGTCCCCATCCCTGGCGACTCCGCCCATCAGCAACCTAAGGCAGGGATTCCGATTTGTTAATACTGTAGCTAGTGTACTATTCACAGTTTATTTTTGAGTTGAATGAGGAAAAAAATACAAGCAACAAACACTGTAAACATGATAAAAGACTAGAACCAGACTTTGCGACGTATGGCAGGGAGTTGAGTTTACTGCAAAACAGGAATGCGGCACAGCTCCAGCCAGCCAGGGAACGATGGTCCGACAGGTCAAGCTGTCGGTGCCGGCCAGGGATCCTGCTGCTCAACGGCCCCTTCTTCTGCCCTCCGTTCAGGAGCCACTTCAGGACACAGCTCCACCCGAACAAGCGGTACAGGGCAGACCATTCCAGTACAGGACCAAACGGTGGATGCTTTCCAGTGACAGCGCCGTCCTCTGGACCAACAACACCCGGCTCCTTTCCTTTATGAGCTGACGGAGTGCCTCTTCAGGAGGAAGTTGGGTTGGGGGGAGGGGCATGTAGCTTGAACACCAGCATGAACAACTCCCTCCTGCCCGAATTGCTGCCAGTGGATCCTTCCAGAACCTTCACCCAGCATGTCTACTCGGCCTGAGATACAAGACTACCTAAAAGAGCATGCGTGATGTTGTCAGGGAAACAGACAAACCGATTCCGTTGCAGAGCGTATGAAAAATGCTCTGTCTCAATCAACTGTGCTCGACTAGGCCAGATCAAAGTAAAGACTCGCCGCACCACTTCCCTACTTCCCTTTGCATCGGGATGTTTTATATGTCTTTATTTTAGGTCTGTATTCAGGGACCACGAAGAACCGCCGCACCAGTGTTGAACTTTCCTCCACCCAGCCTTTGTTTTCTTTCTCATCAGCATCCCCAAAACTAGCCCTGTGTGCTAATGTGGGAAGTGACACTATATCAAGACTCGCTTTACCGTTCGAACAAACTCGGCTCAGACGCTAGCGGAGGCCAAGATGCAGTACTCCTTTAACGATGTTTGTGGGTCCATGGGGCACATCCTGTCTCTGACGCAGGATGCACGTGTCCTCTCCTGTTGCACCAGGTTGCTATGGTAATGGGGGAGAACACTAAGGGACAGGAAAACAATGGGGGTATTGTGCCGTCCCTCCCCCCCCATGTGTGTGTTTGTGTAGGTTGTGAGTGTGAGAGAGCAATAATGCAGCTCAGGCTTATTTGGGGGGGAGGGGTAGAGGGTCGGCTGTCTGCTCAGGACTGTCTAGCAGGCTGGACAGAAGCACTGGCCATTTTTACAGGGAGACTTGACTTCATTGCTAGGTAAATGGTGCCACTTTGCCTTTTGGATGCTCAGGGGTTGAACGACAGGTGTTGCGGGACGTTTGTAGCGTTGCTAAACTTATCTGCTACAGCGTTCTTGTGTCCCTTTGATTTGGATTGTTGTTTTTATATCTTGTGTGTCCCGCATGTGCTAAAGGGGGGGGTACTGCATCTTTGCTACTGCTGTTGTCCTCATCATATTGGTGTTCCTGGTTCAGTAAAAGTTCATAGTATTCCTGGTTTTGTGGACAGTTTGAAATGAGTAAAACTGGGAAAGGGACTAAGGCTGGTGCTAGCAGCAATAGCAGTTCGGCGGAGTCCACAGTTTCGCTTTGGAGTTAACCCAAAAACCTACAGGTGCCTCCACAAGGAGTTTATAGTCATGAACAAGGCCATAGAAGACAAACATGGTTCTGTAAACTACTTCATGGGACCCCCCAGTGTTAGGTAGCGTAGACCAACCATCACCACCCAACAACATCTGCAAGTGAGAAGGGCTAGAGACCTGCCCCTTGCCCCACCCCCTCTCTCCAGGCCAGAGCTGATTGGTTGACTCCAATAAGGTCACCTGTGAGTGACGCGTGTCTCAGAACGGGTGGTTTGCGAGCACTGACCTTGGGTATAGCAGTCAGTATGTTCTGTTCGAGGTGTTATTGTACCATGTTTACAAGCAATTATTTGTTTTGAACCAATCACTGGAAAATCAGCACAAGGTGTGTGAAGTGAAGGACAATGTATCAGGGGCAGAAATACTGTAACATCCTGTAAATTACAGTACAGTTGATTTAAAGTATTTGTTTAATTTAAACTTTGTTTAATTTAATTTTTGTTTTTGTTCTGTAGCTGGTCTACATGATTGTCAAATTAATTTATGGCGTAAAACCTCTCCTTGTTAGCGGTAGATGAGAATGTCCCGTTGATGCTGTGCAGCGTTGGAACAGTCCTGCATCCTGTCCACGTTTCTGGAGAAAGAAAACAATTCAGATGCGAAGTCTGTCAAAGAGTGCATCTTGAGTGGGGCTGAAAGGAGCTGTTGGCATGTGTTCGACTTCCCTTGTTAATCCTGTCCCAAAACCGCCCTCCCATTGGATACGGCCCTCGGCTGCTGAGAACAGGGGGAGCATTATCTGTGCAGGGGGGGTGAACAAGAAGGGGACAAACCATGTCGGTCCTCTCTCTCCTTCCCCTCTTCTGTTGGCTTACAGAGACACCCTTCTACTGTGACAATACGTTTTCCGTTCAAACGGCTATTATTCGTCCCACTGGGGCACAACTGTGGTCTTCACGGTCACTTTGGACTCTTGTCTTTTCCATTAACCCCTCAGCTACCCAACTGTATCTGCTGGCTGCCTGCTTCTAATACTGAGAGACACTGAATTTTCACCCTTATCTAAGGTGCTTAATCTTGACATGCTTCAGGTAATCTAATACTGTAAATGTACACACGTATGACTGAGTTAACTGCAAACTATGTGCTGAACCCATGACCACAGTTGTCACTCCAGTTTCTGGTAAACAGGACTTGAGGTTGGATGTATTTTTCAGGAGGTGAAGGACATCATACTTGGCTTCCTGTTTGTCCTCCAGTTGTACTCCACGCCTCACCTTTTTCTGGCTCAATCTGAGCTTGAACTATACTCCGTACATTTTCTGGATGCAATTTGTCACATGTGCCAACAGCTGCTTTGACCAACACTCAGGTTCCTGTGAAGTGGATTGGCTTCAAAGGAACTGTTGTAGAGAAGCAGAAATCTTTTCAATTCTCTCTCTCTCTCTCTCTCTCTCTCTCTCTCTCTCTCTCTCTCTCTCTCTGTCACTAGTTGTATTCCTCATCTTCCTGATCCACCAATCCCAATAATATCCTGTAGTAGCCAGTGTACAGTGCAGGGGGAAACCAGGAGGAATAAAATCAAAGCAAACAAACTGCATGGAATAAAAGCTGATGTACTGTACCAAACCGAGGCATCTTGTTGCTTCTGTGCCGTCCTTCTTGTGAACTTATGCACAAAACCCGAGCTGTGGTTTTGGACACGGGTTCAGTTCCAGGCTGGTCTGTGTGCAAGTCCCTGCATAGTCCAAAGACATGTGTTTCAGGGGAATTGGTGAGTCTTGTGTACATATGTGTGAGTGATATTCCCTGTGATGGGCTGGTGAGAAACCCTTTCCCACACCCTGTGATTCCAGAAGCGTCTCCAGACCACTGTCACCCGGCCCTGGATAAGAGGTTATTAATAATGGATGGTTGGACTTTGTACTGAAGAAGACTGTAGACAGTCATTTGTGACCTTGGGCAATATTAGATATAGGCAGCAAGTGACACAGTGTCAACAGATGTCTTTAGGTAGTTCCTGTGGCCTCAGTGTTTACATTAAAGAGAGAAAGGTGGTAACGAAATTGGGCCAGATATTGATCCAAACAATGGAATTTCCTCTGCAGCACAGCCTTTGTCCCTACGGCAAGGTACTGCTCGGCCTAATTGTGTATTGGTAACTCAATATTAAAATAAAAATAAATCACATGGCTGACAGCTGCAGCACATCTGCAGGATTTTGCAGACAACTAGAAAGGTGCCCCTGTTGATATTCAGTTTATTTGCCTTATGTATTGTGCTTATCCAGGGTTGGAAGCATGTTTGCAGTCACCACATTGTGAATTTGCTGTGGAAATGGGGGGAAGTGGATTTTTTACATCAGTCAAAAAGCCTGTGAGTAAACCTATAGAACCCATGTGAAAAAAATAACTGGCCTATTAAACATAACCAATCAGAATCGGGGCAAGAACTGAATATTAAAGTAGGTTATTCTTGACTTTTAGCGAAAGTAGCTTAGAGGTTTAGGGTTTCAGATAGCTTATGGTGAACCTCAAGCGGTGGAGGGTGACGGTTTCATCTAAACTGTACCACCTGAGTCACGGGAGTTTTACTAAAAAAGAACACACACCCTGGAGAGCATTGGGACATCAAAGAGAAAATCCACAAAATGCAAAGGAGAAACATCTGTGACACCTCCTCTCCTGCAGTACACGACAGCCTCTTCTGTGTAAAGTAATCTGGTGAAGAGCCACGTGTACCAGGGTGCACCAAGATGACATCTGATTTATTTCCAGCTTGGCAGTCAGGCCTCCCACTGCATATGCAGGAGTTGAACATACAGTATCTCCTGCACACAGCAACAACCTGTGGGTCCCTCACACATCACTGAAAAATTAAACAGGTAAACCCTGCTATATGTAACTTTGCTATAACAGCTAAACTTTCAATACCAGCTCCCAGTTTGCACAATAAGCAATTCTCTCTAAAGCAAAACCGTAATGCAGCACCAGAAGTTTGCTAGAAGTGAAAAAAGTTCACAAGTAGCTTGTGCAACAATGCATTGTGACATAATATTGCACAGTATGGCAAGCTGTAAGGGACATGCTTAGCTAATATCCTTACAGCTTCACATTTTAATCTGATAAATAAAGCAGCATGTTCTCTGTGTGTGAAACATAGGGTTTTAGTGACATTTCAGAAAGTTGGTTTGGAGGGGTGGTTTTAGATGGACGTTATTATTTTTCCCATTTAAAATAATCCAAAATAGGATCCTGGTATAGCTGATTTCAGTTTGTGCAGCTTTTTCAGGAACAAATGAAGTGCATGAAACAGGGTTTACGTGTACACTTTCACTCTGTCTAGTGCCTTACTTTTGTAAACTGCAACATTCCACTTTTTTCCCCAAGGTTTATGTGTTTTTGTCCACACACTTAGTACACCCCAGCTATGTGCAGGCAGCAGATGATAAATTGGGGGAGGGGTGTGGGTGCTCATGGTAAACATCTCCCATCCATCATCCACCTCATGCAGAAGAACTGCAGTGGTGTGAAAAAGCGCACAGTAGGACACTCATTCCCGCTACTCAGGAGTAAAGAGGTTCATTTATGCTCAAGTGGTTTAAATGGCCTCTTCTGCTGGCTCACTTAGTCATTTTCTCAGCACCAAAAATAGCACTTAAATCACATTTTATTCGACAGTCAGAGCTTGGATAGTTACTTGTACAACAAATAAAGAGTAATAAACAGGCTGCTCTTTTCTGCTCTACCACGCTAACAGGGATGGAAACGTGCATCTCATGCCAGAAGTACATTAAGTGGGGTACCCCCCTCAAACAACGAAAAAAGTTGCTAACGTTTCCCTCTCATACCATCTTATTAATATTACTGACTGTATTGGTCTTTTTAAATCTCATTTGCATATTTCCCCGATTTCATTCCGTAAAGCAAGATGTGTTAAATCTAGACTAAACCCTCATATGTTTCTCATACGTCTTCAATCTGTTCCCCACACATCTTCAAAAAAAAAGTTATAAGAATATTTCTGGACTTTGCAGTGCGTTTGTATGTAGTTTCAGCGAATAACACGTAATACGTGCTTGTGTTTTAATCCAAACGCGAGCGCAGCTCAGCGGGGGGCAGGACGGGAGGCGGGTCCAATAGCCGCCCACTCCCACCGCAGGCGGCGCTGGCGAGCTGAGCGGACGCCCCGCGCAGTGTGCGCACACCGAACGCGGGTTGTGGGTCGTGACCACCGTCCCGCAACATTATCGCCGCCGCCATGAAGCACCTGGAGCTGGAGAAGCTGCAGAGGACGGGGGCGGGCAGGGCTATCGCCGTGCTCACCAGCGGCGGGGACGCGCAAGGTACAAACGCGCACGCACGCGCGTGCACCGTGTCACGCATCCATCCCCGCATGGCGGGGCGGTCGCCACATCCCTCACTTCATTATTCACGTCTTCATATCAGAACATGTGGCGGGAAAAAATGTTCGCAGATAAGGAGCTTTTTGGGTTGCGGAGAGAAACGCTGTGGCGGGAGGGGGGCTTTTAGAACCTTCCAGCTGCTTGAGAATTATGAAAAGGTGACATTTGAATTGACGTTGTTTGACGCTCGAGCAGGAGGAGTGCGTACGTGACATGTTACACATCTGGAGCTGAGCAGGTGAAGGGGGGGGTTACAGGTCAAAGGTTAAAATGAAATGAACCGTTAAGGGGGGGGGGCAGCGGTTGGAGCTGCTACGTTTGTAAAAAGAGGTGAAAAATGATTAAATTGATTAAATAAGGTCTTTCTCTGTCCCCCCCTCCCCCCGCCTGGCGTGTGGACACAGGGATGAACGCGGCGGTCCGTGCCGTCACCCGTATGGGCATATATGTTGGAGCCAAAGTGTATCTCATTTATGAGGTAGGTTTTAAATGATAAAAAAAATTAAGCAGTTACAACCACAGCTCTGGCCACACGTTGGTGACCGTCCACTGAGGCTTTGTCTCCTCCCCCCAGGGCTACCAAGGACTAGTGGACGGTGGCGACCACATCAAACTGGCCAGTTGGCAGAGTGTTTCCGACATCATCCAGCTGGTGAGCCAGCCTATCGGCAGAGAGGATCGTGTCCACGTTCCCGCCTTTCTGCCACTCCTCACCCAATAGCAGGGCTCCGTTTCCAAAGGGGGGTTGCAGTTAGCGGGTTTACTTGCTGAGGGTGCAAACGTGGAGGTCTGTTTAGTTCTCCGTGAGGAGGAGCCGGGTCTGTCAAGGGTTACGGGGCACGACCTGAAAGTTTTCCAGCTCGGACCCTGAGGACGGAACCTAAACACCTATGGGAAATGCTGTAAAATGGGGCCAAAAAACACCGTTGGCTTCTGTGCAGCGAATGGGTGCTGGGTAGTAAAATGAGGGCACAGCGGAGAGGTGCTAAGGGGGGGATGTGGTTCGAGACGACAAAACAAGCAGGGCTCTCGGTGTGGGCTTATGTAACGCACCGCTGTGGCCCCTCAGTCTGCTCTGGGGCAAATCCCAGTTGATCTGTTTGTGTATGAAGGATTAGAGCTCCCCGTCTAGGTTTGAACGCAGAGCAGGAGGCCACTTCATTCTTCTGGAAAGAACATTAGCTGTGGTGAATATGTAACAGGGTGGAGAGAAGCTAAACAGCTAACCTGCTGTCATTAAGCAGTATTAGTTTTACGTATTGTTACCACTGATGTTACCCTTTTGCAGCTGATCTCAGTGGGCAGTGTGATTTAGAAGGTTTGTACATTAAGCTGCAATTACAATAATTTATTAATTTGTACAACTGGCAGATTTTTACTGCATCAGACTAGTACAACCTTGACCAAGGTTACGACACTGGGGGGGGGGGGGGTCTGAAGCCAGAACATTGTGGTTGTAAGGATGATGACAAATCAACAGATCAGTGCACAAACAGCGGCGTGTGTAATATTAGTGACGGTCCCGTAATGACGGGATTAATTCAGTTGTGCTCTAGTGCCAGGGGGCTATCTGTTGGGTCACGACACCAGCTGTACGTGGGTAACCCTCTACTGACATCTGCCCTGCTTCACCCCAGGGTGGCACGGTGATCGGCAGTGCCCGCTGCGAAGACTTCACCAAGCGGGAGGGGCGCCTGAGGGCCACGTTCAACCTGGTGCAGCGTGGGATCACCAACCTGTGTGTGTGCGGCGGAGACGGCAGCCTCACGGGGGCCGATGTGTTTCGCAGCGAGTGGCCGGGCCTGTTGGCTGAGCTCGTTCAGGAGAGTGAGTCAGACCACCGTGGGACAGTCTCTCTCTCGCTTGAATTTCTGCCAGAACAGTTTAAATTTGGCTAATTGTTACTTATCGATTGCTTTGCCGCTGGTGACGCTTGCCATGTGTTTGGTGTGTGGCAGAGAGGATCACAGAGGCGCTGGCCCAGCAGCACGCCCACCTGAACATCGTGGGCCTCGTGGGCTCCATCGACAATGACTTCTGCGGGACGGACATGACCATCGGGGCGGACTCGGCTCTGCACCGCATCATGGAGGTCATCGACGCCATCAGCACAACAGCGCAGAGGTCAGGAGAAGCCAGTGAGGGTTGCCTCAGGAACGCACTGTGGTGTAATGCTGTCACACTGGGGGGAGCTGTGACATATTACACGTGCTTGTTTATTTGTTGTTGATGTCACTTTACAACTACACTGTAATTGCAATATGATGTTAAGGGAAATTCCTCCCCCACATGGATTTATGGGCTCCTCTAGGTTTCAGGTATCTTCTCCTGCAGATACGAACCACAGATGGAGACTACGGGGTTCTTTTACACAATTGCTGTGATTCCTACAAAGTTACTAAATAACGAGAATAATTATAAGCTTCATATAAAAATCATTGTCTACTTTTACAATAAACATCAGCAGGTGGTGTAGTGGTTAGAACCACGGCCTTTCACTCAAAGGACCTGGGTTTAGATCCCACCTCTTGCTGTTCCTTGCCATAACAAATGGTCTGGTAAAAATTACACAGCTGCATATACCGTACTTGAGTCCCTCAAAGTTGTGCACTGCTAAATAATGTAAATGTAAAAAGGAACATATACGGAAAGTAAGAAAACAAAAGTAATAGTAAAAATCTGCATGATAATAAAAGTTAAGACAAAAGCTAAAAGCACCACAAAATAATATTAGCAGTTAAAAATGTCATTATGAGCAAAATATTTTCAGATGTACTAATATATAAATGGTTAAAAATCATGAGAGGAAAAAAAAGCAGTGTGTTAGTAAGGTAGTTATGTAAACAAAACTCATCACACTTGCATCATATCTGATGCTAAGTAAATGTTGAAATGAAGAAAATGCACTTGCTTTTATGTGAAGAAGAGCTTTGTGTGTGTGTGTGTGTGTGTGTGTGTGTGTGTGTGTGTGTGTGTGTGTGTGTGGGGAACCAGAACCAGAGCGGCATTGTGGGATGGCAGTAGGAGCTCTCGACGTTGCCAGTTGTCCAGGCGCCGGTCCTGGCCCCTCATTACCCCGCGGTTGGAGCCTTTCCCAGAAGGCTGTGTGCTGTGTTGCTGTAGCAGTGAGAACAGGAAAATATCTGGTTGTTCCTGAGCTGCCCCCACATATGAACACCCCCACATATTCAACTCCTCATCTCTATATGTGGCCTGAATTGTGATGTAAAACCCGACTGCAGAACAGATGTGTGTTTATGTGTTGCTCCAGCTGCAACTGTGTGTCCCCCACTGATCCAGTGGGGTAAAGTACTGCCCTCGTTGAAATGCTGGCCGTGTGTTTGTCCTTTTCAGCCACCAGCGAGCGTTTGTCCTCGAGGTCATGGGCCGACACTGCGGGTAAGCTTTTTTTCCCCACTGTTGAATGTGGCCTGGTTTCTCCCTACCACCTAAAGACATGTTTTTAAACTGTGTGTGTGTGTGTGTGTGTGTGTGTGTGTTCCGCATACCACGTGCCTCCAGCATAGGCTCTAGAGCACTGTGACCCTGCGCTATTGATGATGGATGGAAGGATGGATGTTGATCGACTTCCTGAATACCTGGCATGCAGTGGGTTATGACCACTATTGTCCACATTGTGGATTATAACATGACGGTTGACCGGGGGTGTTCAGGGGCTTATGACCACACTCTTTTGGTTGTGACCTGGCGTGTTACAGCCTCACTAATGACCGTACTGTCACACTCTGTGTTCTGTGGGTTAGGCCCTCATGGTCAACAGCAGTCTGCATGCAGCCTTTGTCCAGTGTGTCGATCCTGAGTCACAGTTGATGGTTGTCATTGTGCGTGCGGTCAGGTACTTGGCCATGGTGTCAGCACTGGCGTCCGGAGCAGACTGGGTGTTCATCCCAGAGGCGCCGCCTGAGGAGGGCTGGGAGGACCACCTGTGCGACCGCTTGGAGGAGGTGAGCCGTAGATCTGTGACGGAGAGTGGGTGGTAGGGTGGTCTTTGCAAGCACCTCACCTGCACTGTTTTCTACTCAGAATCGCAGCAAGGGGTCCCGCCTGAACATTGTGATCGTGGCAGAGGGGGCCATTGACAAGCACGGCGATCCCATCTCCTCCAGCTACGTGAAGGACGTAAGCATGCTGGCCCTGCCCCTCTTCTCATTTGTATACAGCAGCAAATGCACGGTGTCTGTTCACGTTAGCGGTTGTTCTTTCACTGGAGTAAGTGTTGTCAGGAACATATAAGGTCACATTTCTGCTTCATTTTCATTGATCAGAGTTTATATACCAGGGCAAAAGGGGTCTAGTACCTGTACCTTTGAAACACAGCTTATAATGCCTCCTTTGGTCATTATGTTTAATTTTAAACCTCTTTACTTAATGAATACTTTAAATGTTATTGCGCATTTTTAGAAATGGATGGAATAAAACCAAACTCTAATAAAAACCAAAAATGTATACAGCATAATCAAAAAACAGATGAAAAGCCACACCCCAGGGCACCAAATAAAAAGGGAGTGTACCACGGTAACTCGAGGATCCCGTTTTTCCCTCACCTTTCTTATGCCCTCACGCATCTGTGAAAACATCCTAGGACATGGAAACACTTGACATAATGAAATAATTATAAAACAGTTAAAAATAAACAATCCCAGGCAATAACTAAAGAGCGGTAAACACAAAATATGATAAATATCCAGCACACAGGTAGCCATGCATTATGTACACAGATGGCTTAAGTAAAGTCTGAGTGAGTGAATAGATCATATTTAAAACCTTTCATTATTTTAGCTCTTCCAGAAGCTGCAGGGGGGAGTGTGAAAAGGTTAATGTGGGAGTGGAAGAGGGTGGATGGTTCTGAGGTTCATGGCTAGATGACTGATGCTGTGAATCTGAGCTTCATTTCACAGCTGTGAGGGAAAACGTGGTAAACCCATATATACAGCTGGGTACTTTTTACTGTACCAGTTCAGGGTAAGTGGCTTGCACAAGGGTGCTGCAGCAGGAGGTGGGATTCAGGCCTGGCTCCTTAGGGTCTTACAGTGGGAGCCCTAACCATTCTCCACCTGCTGCACCATCCTTATCAGAAATGTTCCAGACACCCAAATTTGGGGGTGTGAGATGATGGAAAAACATGGTTCCTCTTAATAAGCAAAGTAGCAGCAAAGCAGACTGATGCCCCTCCCCCACCTCTGTCTCGACCTCCAGCTGGTGGTGCAGCGGCTTGGGTACGACACGAGGGTGACCGTGTTAGGGCACGTCCAGAGAGGGGGCACGCCGTCCGCCTTCGACAGGGTGCTGGTACGTTACCTAAGTTCCTGCTTCCATACCCTCGCCTTATGAACACGGGACTACACGCCACCTGCGTGTGTGACAGAGATTTTCTCTCTGCCGCGATGCTAAATGTGTGTTTGTTGTGTGTGACACCCCCTGCAGAGCAGCAAGATGGGCATGGAGGCCGTGGTAGCCCTGCTGGAGGCCACGCCGGAGACGGAGGCCTGTGTCATTGGCTTGTCGGGCAACCAGGCCATGCGGCTGCCGCTCATGGAGTGTGTGCAGATGGTACGAGCAGAAACTGCACGTGTGTTCGGAACACGGAAACGCGTAACGGGACACGTGGAGCAGCTCTGTTGGGAATGAGGGGAATGATGTGAGGCTCCTGCTCTGTGTCCGCAGACCAAGGAAGTACAGAAGGCCATGAATGAACTGAGGTTCGAGGAGGCCATTGCACTGCGTGGGAAGTGAGTCCCTCACCTTGTCCCAGGATGCACCTCTTCCGTGGGTCCCGTCCTGCACCGGATGACGGCTTGTTGTGTCTCTTCTGCAGGAGCTTCGAAAACAACTGGAACACCTACAAGCTACTGGCACACCAGAAACCAGCCCAGCGCCAGGTACTGGGCACTGCTGGGGGGCACAGTTTCACATTTACGTTACATTACCTTTGCACGAGGTCCTGATTTAATATACATAATCATGTATATTGAAAAGAACGATTTTTAAGCATAATATAAAGGAGTATTTATTTATTTATTTATTTATTTATTAGCTTTTTAGTGCATGAGAATAGTGTTAAACAGGTGTAGTACTGTGCCTCTAAAATGAACCATCCAAACGTCTTCACTCCACTGTAGAGATGTTCTTATCAAACCGTATTGGCACCTTATTCAACGCCCCCCCCCCTTTTTTTTACATAATTCACCGTACTGCATGTATGGTTGTTATAGTGCTGATTTTATTTGTTATTATTAGGCACGTTACATGTTCGTTACACATTGTGTTAGATTATAAACGTGTTACTGTAGTACACGGTGCAGTACTGTACAGTGCCTTAGTTAAAAAAAATATATATAGTTTTTAATTTTCCGCACCTTCGCCACATCCAGACGCCCCCTCGCAAAACCTGGAAAATGGACTGTAACAGCTTGATTATATAATACGGTATAAGGGGATTTGTGAACCCTGTTGTAAGTGATGGACCATCTGTAGTCATTTTTCTCAGACTAAATAAAAGTGACTTAGTCCGGTACGGTGCACATTACAGAACTGGCTGCGTATGGACTGTGTACCGGACAAACTAATCGTGTTGTGCAAGTTTGTGGAGCAGGTAGAGGATCAGCAGGGACCTGGGTCTGAAAGTCATGACCTGAGAGACCTCGAGACCTTTCCTGCATATTGAGAGGAACTCAGCAGTTCTGAGTGACAAACGGAGCTCATTCCACTACTTCATAAGTTTTGCTAAGGTGCTCACTGGTCATTTAAAAGTAATTTCACACATTGTCATCCGTGGGCAGAGTAACTTCTCCATGGCGATCCTGAACGTGGGGGCTCCGGCAGCAGGAATGAACGCAGTGGTCCGGTCAGCTGTGAGGATGGGTCTGGCCAAGGGCCACAAAGTCTACACTGTCCACGATGGCTTTGGGGGCCTGGCCAAGGGGCTGGTGAGCTTCTCCTTTTGTTATACAGTATTTTTATGTATAATATTACGGCTTTACACCACCCTTGTGTAGTAATTCAGGCAAAACTGTGGATTAATAATTGTAGATATTTTTAACAGCAGTGTTTTCAGATGTAAAAATTTTCATCTTGTGCAATTTCTGCTCCACAGTTTGTGATGAAATCAGAGTGAAAAGCTGTGATGTTTGTTTATGGATTTGATGGTTTCGATGCTGAATGTATAAATGGCTCTGAAAAGGCCTCTTTCACCAATTAACTTCATCTTGTCCACAAGATCAATGAGGCCAGTTGGCATGATGTGGGAGGATGGACCGGCCAAGGGGGGTCGCTGTTGGGGACCAAACGGTGAGAACAAGGGCAGCACTGCGGGTAGGGGGGTGGGGGGATGTTTAGTGGTTTCCAGTTTGGGAAAAGTCTGTAAGCTTCTGCTTATCATAACTAGACCTTAACCAGCCCTAGTTTGCTGGATCGTCATGATGTGGACTTTTTCTACTAATTTATTTTTAATTTCATTTCCCTCCCACCAGTTTTATCTATGAGTGTGAAGAACAGTAGTGTGGAGTTTGCCTCAGTTCAGCTCACTTCCACAGTGTTTACAGCTCATGTCTAGTGTCCCTCAGTGTTGCTGATGGGTCATAAGAAGAACATGACAGTTTTTTTTAAAAATATATTTTTGATTTCTCTCTTTTTTTCTGGAATAGTTTTTCAATGGCCCGTGAAATCTGTGAGCCATACAACCGAGGTCCATAAAACTGAGGTTATCTGACATTGTGACACCATAACTCCAGCACTAACCCTGTGTAAAGCTTTTATGATAGTGACTGAGTAGGTAAAATAAAACTCGTTTTAAAAAAGATTCCCAACCCCAGTTGTGCTCGTATTTTGAGAAACCAGTGTGTATTTAATAATAGTAATACTAGTCTCCTGGATCCAGACTGGAGCTTAAACTAACATCCTTCTGGATATAAATTGTTGCCTTAACCACTATGATACCTGCTGCCATAAACAACTGCTTGAAGAAATTTCTATTTTTTAATCTGCTGCGTTTAATAGTTGGGTGGTTTTGAGTGAAAGTTGTTTCTCTCCCAGGACCCTTCCAAACTCCTGCATGGAGGCAATTGTGAACAACATCAGCCAGTACAGCATCCAGTCCCTGCTGGTCATCGGCGGGTTTGAGGTAAGGCCCAGCGGCAGGGACGGACATCCTCTGTGTGTCGCAGTCTAGCGTATGAAAGTAGCCCCAGTGGCTTAGAATGCCCCTTGTTGGCTTCTCTCCGTCTGATGTCACCTCGTTCCGGCCCCCCCAGGCATACGAAGGGGTGCTGCAGCTGGTGGAGGCGCGCGGCCGCTACGACGAGCTCTGCATCGTCATGTGCGTCGTTCCCGCCACCATCAGCAACAATGTTCCGGGCACGGACTTCAGCGTGGGCTCGGACACCGCGGTCAACGCAGCCATGGAGGTGAGGCTGCGGCCCCGCAGCTCTCGCCTCGGTCTGGATTTCTGGTATCTGTGTCAAAGTGGCACAGGTTTCCCCCAAGAGTACGAGATTTTGCATATATAAATAAAATTAATACCCTTTACCAAGTTGTGACCAAATTTGGACCAGATTTTTCGTATGTGTGAGTAACAAGAACCGAGTGTGAGGGAATTTTGAATGTTCTTGCTAGCAGTCACCCTGGTTCTTGTCCATATTTAATGGTAATTTATATGTCCTACTTATGAACCGATTTCCAAGAATACATTATGCTTGTAACTAGGAAAATGCCGCTATTATTGCATTAATACTACCGTTATTCTTCGTTTTAGTTAGTTCATCTATAGTGACTTAATATTTCCGTAATAATAACGTTGTACTCATTTATACAGTGTTTTTGGGTTGTACAGGTGAACGTGGTACAATAGCAGGTTCCTCCTGGGTCCTCAAAGACCGACATAGTAATAATACTAATAATAGAAATACTGATACTATTATGCTTTATCTGAATTCTTTGTCCAAGGGAACTCCAGCAGGAGGGAGATTAGAACCAGGCAATGGCTCTAAACACTTCGCCACCTGCTGTCCCTATTTGGTAGTGCAGGGATCATCGGTTTGTAATCTGAAGGTTTCAAGCTCAGTTTTCTGCTGTTGCTGTAATACCCCTGTTTAACAGTCTTAGTGCTTTAGTGAAAGTCTTTTTAATACCTAATGCATACCTAATTTTTTTGTGTCTATTATCCCACCACAGAGCTGCGATAAGATCAAGCAGTCCGCCTCGGGTACGAAGAGACGCGTGTTTGTGGTGGAGACCATGGGCGGGTACTGCGGCTACTTGGCCACCATCACCGGCGTCGCTGTGGGGGCCGACGCAGCCTACATCTACGAGGAGCCCTTCACCATCCACGACCTGGAGGTGAGCTGACCTCCACAGCGGTTGCCCTGCCACGTTCTATCAACCTCCGTTCTTTGGAGGCCTTCTTGTAACCGCTGATGGTGGCGTTGACAGGCGAACGTGGAGCATCTCACGGAAAAGATGAAGAACGACATTCAGAGAGGTCTGGTGCTCAGGTGAGTGTGGAACCGATTCACCGCAAAGGTAGAAGCTGATTTGTGCATCTGTGTGCGTGAACTTGCACGTCTGTTTCCAAGTTGTTTTTAGATTTAAAAAAATGTTATCCGCACATGTTGTCATGCATCCCCTTGAGACCAACGTTCAGTTTTGTCCACTGGAGAGGATGTTGTGTTTTTAAAGGCTCCCCCTCGCTGACTATAGCCGTGGTTTTACCTGATATCAACATCCTTTCAGGAACGAGAAGTCCAACCCCCACTACACCACCGACTTCATCTACAACCTGTATTCGGCTGAGGGGAAGGGCATCTTCGACTGCAGGATGAATGTGCTTGGACACTTACAGCAGGTAGGGGGCGCCAGAGGACAGTAAGGAGCAGCAGATGCCTTATTGCCTTCACTTAGGCGTACAGTGATGGACGTTTAACTGTGGCCGTTGCCGCTGTTGGCAGAATGACTCCTTAATTTACAAATTGCTGCGCCTGTGACCTTCCACCCCCGTCCACCTCCCAGGGAGGCTCCCCCACCCCCTTCGACAGAAATTTCGGCACTAAGCTGGGTGTGAAGGCTGTTCTGTGGATCACAGAGAAGATGGAGAAAACCTACAGACAGGGTAGGGCCCAGAGAGGAGTTTCCCCAGCTTTGCAAGCAGCAACGGGAGTGAACTTTAACAGTAAGTTTTAACCATGGTGGTGCTTCTGCCCTCCAGGCCGCGTTTTCGCCAACTCGCCGGACTCGGCCTGCGTGATCGGGATGACCAAGAAGGTGCTGACCTTCAGCCCCGTCACTGAACTCAAGGAGCACACTGACTTCGAGTGAGTGCCGACTTGAGCCGTTTTGTTGCTTTTGTGAGATACTTTTTTCTTAGCTTTTCCCCTCTTGTGCAGCTGGGAATGTTCTGGAACAGTTCAGCTGAGGAACATCTCTCAAAATTGCAATGGCAGGGACCCCCCCTGGAACTCATAAGTGTGAATCTGTAACTTCAGTAGAAACCGGACCACTCATCCTGTGTAGCTTTCATTCGGTAGCATAATTATTAACCTTTATTATTTACCGCATGCTGGGGTCTACAGAGGGGCTTCAGGGGGATTGGGGGTGGGTTCGAAAGAACAGCCTCCTTTGAAAATAACTGATTAATAGTATTATTATGGTGTCACTGCCTGTGTAAAGATAGTCAATTTCCAGACCAGCAAGCAAGATTTTGTCTGACTTTATTTAGTGACACTTTTCTTGGAGGGGCCCTTTACTTTTGTCTTATTCTTGAAGGTGTCAGTGGACAGAAAAGTTTCAGACCGTATCATTTGTATAGCACGGTATTGGCTCTGTATCGGTTCAGGGTAAATACCATGATCAAGAGTGAGGATGTGAACCAGCCATTTTCAGATTGCAGGGTAACCACCATACCACCTGCTGTTAGTATGTAAAGTAGCAACTGAAGGAGGACTTGGAAATGTGGGTTCAAACCTGCGAGGTGAGTCTTTGCAGGTCCTTACGCTGTATGTCTCCCCGCTTCCCCACAGACACCGCATGCCAAAGGAGCAGTGGTGGCTCAACCTGCGGCTGATGCTCAAAATGCTGGCCAAGTATCAGACGAGGTTCGAGGAGTACGTGACGGGCGAGATGGAGCACGTCACACGCCGCACCCTCAGCATTGAGACGGGCTTCTGAGAAGCGGCCGCAGTCCGGTCCTCCCTCTGGCCCCCGTGCAGAACAAACCCGCTGCTCCATTGTGCCTCAACTAACATGCTTCCTGTAGTTTTGACCCTGTGGCAGTCACACCCCGACACTCCTCGGCCATTTCTAGATGATCACCTTTTGTTGGTGCCGTGATCGGTGTGTAGTGCAACGTTTTGCATCCACGGACTGCAGGAATGCTGGGAAAATAACATCACGAAATAGTAACGGTGTGGAAAAGGCAAGGCTGGGTCATTGTTAGTTCCTTTTTTCATGGTATTGAAGCTTTTCTCAGATACTGTAGTGATGTTTAGTTGTGTTGACATTTCAGGAATAATTAGCGTTACTTAATGCAGCGATCTTGTTATGTAAAAAGGACAGTTTTGAAATAAATGGAATTCACTTTTTACTTCTGCTGGTGCTACGGAACAAGTGAGCACACTGACCTGGAAAATGTGAATTTTTGCTACGGTTATGAGTCACTGATGTTCTCCTTTGTGAAGAGTCCAGCTGGGTTGTTTCACAGGTAGATCTGTTAAACAATTTCTCTTCTGTACGCAGAATATTTGTAACAATTCATTGATTTAACAACCATTTTTCCTTCAGTGCTGGAAGGAGTTTTTGTGCATTTTATACCTGTAATGCTCTGCAGACTTTTCATACTAAAAACGTCATAATCAAAGAGACTTGAGTCCAGATAACATTTCGGTTCATGTTTGTTACATTTTTCCTTGGCTGTGAAACTTGTGTCCCTGTTCAGTATTTTGTAGTGTGACTCTGCTTCCTTATTTGCCATAAAACCTAAAGTTTGATATGTCAAACATTTTATTAGTATGTTACAATTCAGAATAAATCACTTAAAACCAAAAAATTATTTTTCATTTGTCTGTTTTTACTAATAGTATTTGAAGTTTAATTTTTCAAATTGTCCCCATTAAATATTTCTATTAAAGACATTTCAAAGCTTTAAATTGTCTATTTTTTATATATATATATATATATATATATATATATATATATATATATATATATATATATATTAAAAAGAAGGTTCCCTCACTCAGTTTGTGTTTATAATGCCAGTAATGCAATTGTTAACACTGAAATACTGGGATATTTGCATTCGGGTGTGTTAGTTTGGACTTGTGGTTGATGTTTAAGTGAAATTTATCTCCTTAAAATGCCTCTAAACTAACTGTAGTTTGCACCATATTGTGCAGAGTGAGGAATGTTGCTGCTTCACAGCACCTGGGCTGTTTGGGCTGTGGGATTGAATCCATCTCAGCCTGTGAAGTTTCCATGTTTTCCCTGTGTGTGTGTGGGTTTCCTCCTCCTTTCATTCCACAGTCCAAAGGTGTGTTTCAGGTTAACTGGTCACTGAATTGCCCATGGTGTCTGTCAATCACAGGGTGGACACACATCCCATTCAGGGTGTAGTTTCACGACCTGGTGGCCAGTGATTACAGGGTAAGTTTAGGACCTCCGTGACCCTGACCAGGATAAAGCGGTTAAAGACGATGGATTATAATACGTCATTTCCGCCCTCAGGTGCCGGCTATTTTCCTTGGAGAAAAAATTATTAAATTTTTGCTTAGATGGCCTCGCCAGGGAATTGATGGAGATGCCACTGGTTGAAGCTCTGATACCGTCCCTGCAAACATGAGTTTAAAAAATGCACAGCGTCCCTCATTTCTGTAGGATGAGCAGCTCTGTGATAAATGGCAATGAGATGCAGGATGCTGGAGGCAGAGAGCAGCGTATGAAATTACACCTGAACAAATGGGCATTTCGTTACACAGAGCAGCTGTCATAATGAAAAGGCCAGAGCACCATAGCCTGTCTGTTTCATGCCCTCTCAGGTTGGGCAGGAAGGGCTGCTGTTCTTCTGGAGGCTGCAAGTCACTGCTGCCAAAGCCAAACCAGAGCACAAGCAGAACCTTGGCAGAATTGCCAGAAAATGAGCTTCCCGCGGAGTTAAACAGGTGCACCTGTACAACACAGTAAAACCTCGGTTGACCTGTTTCGCCTTAGTGCTCTTTTATTTTAGCCGTTTCACTAATTTAATATAATAACTGACCATATTTTTCTGAAAATATTTTGAGTTTTATTTAAATCTTTATTTTTTATCCATACAATAGATTTTTTTCTGAGTTTATTTGCTATTGTTAAGGGTATTGCTGATCTATTTTGTTTTATGTTGTGCACACAGTTTTTAAGCTCCATTTATGCAAGATACTGTATTAATGACTACTTATAACACCATTTCATTAAGCTCCATTTCTCAAGATCACATCTACACGTCTAATTGTGTTATTACTGCATGTATATTCATATCTGAGGAGGGTCTGCCTTGTTTCAGTATATGTGTGTTTTAACCGGAAAGGTTTGTACTGTTCGGCATGCGAGCATGAAATGCACACACAAATATACAGAGTTGTGTTTAGGCATTTAGGGAATTTGTCTCGGCTGTTAGAATTTATTGGTTTAATTATTTGTAGTTATTTGGGTGATTTAGATTGAACAATTTCTGTGCTAATAGCAATTTAGAATGCTATTTAAACATCAGATGGGACCGATAGGACTGTGGATGGATGTTATTGTTTTGGGGTTACAGTGTGTGTGTGTGTGTGTGTGTGTGTGTGTGTGTGTGTGTGTGTGTGTGTGTGTGTGTGTGTTTTCATTGGGCCAAATGGTGTAAATCCAGCTGAAACTGGGGTTTATTACCTCAATGTGTGTGGGTTGTAGTAAATGTGTCCAACAAGACTGAGATCCAGCATATGGGGCTTCTGCTCCTGCAGCAGAAAAAAGGGCTCATTGCTCAAAGAAAACAAATGTTTAAAGCAGTTTATAATTCAATTTTTTTCCTTAAAACTTGAAAAATTTGCCTTAAAATGTTTGATAAATACAGCTGCTGACAGTCTTAGTCCTATTGATGTACCAAAGAACATAGTGCAGAGAGGTCTGGACTCTGAATCAATAGGTTGGCCATGCTGGTATTTTAATTTAAAAAAAGCACCTTTTTGCCATTGTTTGTCATACTGCCACTTCTGAGTGTTAAATCCACTGTGCAGAGATTAAACCCAGACAGGAGTGCGAGTTGCTGAAAAGATTAACTGAAGACTGTTGGGTCTCATCCAGTCCTGACATGAAAGCAGCTTTTCCGATTAAGCGCCTAACTGACATTAGGAACATATCTGGGTTTTTATTAACCATGAAAACCAGGCCGCATTAAGAGCTGTCAGTGTCACAGTTTTTCATCTTTGCCGTGAACCTGTTCTTACGGTAAAGCTCTTTATAGAAGATCTCCTGCTGCACCTTAGTGGGAGTAACTTTACTGGGCAAACAGTGAGGGTATGTTTACAATTTCCCGTATTGCAATACTATCTCTAGCACGTCGCCCCATTAAAACTAAACACTAAATTAATTTGAAAACAACCGAATAACCAATGTATGTCACAGATTCCTTTGTTTCAGTAAAATGCCATTTATTAAAACATAAATAGCAAAAATGCTTTATAATAGGACAATGAGATCATAATAATATCGTTATTATAATCTAGTGAAAATGATAATCTTAACAAATTCACCAAATCTTGCAGACATACATATTAGTTATGTTCAGTTTTTTGGTTTGCATTTCACCCGCTTACACAGTTGGGTGTTTTTATGGCAGCAGTTTAGATCGCCGCAGTAATACTGTAAAGTAGAATTTAATCCCGGTTACAGGTCCATATTCTTAACCAATACGCCACCTGCATGCCGCAAACATTAACTTGGTTTTTTTTCTCCCTCTGAAACATTTAAGATAAACATAAATTATTCAGGATATGCATAAAACACCCACTTTGTGAAGACTACGACATCTCTATTCGCCTTAAACACGCCGAGCGGGCCGGCAGCTCGACCCGGACTGCATACGTCATTTCCGCCTTCAGGTTCCGGTTATTTTCCGTGCGAGGAAAAAAATGGTCGACATCATGTGACTCGGAAGCCCCGCCCCCCGGGCACGATGGCGGCGTCCAGCGTGTTCAGAGCGGGACTCTTCAACAGCCGAGTGGCGATAGTGACAGGCGGCGGGACGGGCATCGGGAAGGCCATCTCCCACGAGCTGCTGTGTCTCGGTCAGTATTTTCCCTCAATCTCGACTACATTTTATTAACGCCGATTCTCCTGTTTTTGGCTTTATCAGAAACACAGTATCAAGGGTCACCTGGAGGAAAAAATGTGAACTTTAACCCAGAGATTTGCTTTTACCGTCAAAGGGTCCATACTAACTTACCAACGGTTCTTAAGCAAAAAAAAATGACACAGTTGCTAAGCACTGACGAGTACTTTTACGACAGGTGTCACAGTGGCTGAAACTATGAATAAACTTGCCGGTCATGAGAAATAATGCTGCACAGTAACTGGATCTTTCACAGTGATCGATAATTTCAGCGGTTAACATATGCAGATCACAGTCGTGAATCTGAGTTTATATATAACTGAAAAACCAAGTATACAGCCACTTAAAAAATACGATATTTAATTACTTGACAACCTGCCACCCTGAACCTTCCTTATCCAAACCTTTTCTCCAAGGACACTTACAGCGTTAGATGCGCAACATTTCACCGATGATCCATTAATACAGCGTTTTTACTGCATCACTTCAGGGTTAGTACTGCTAATGTCTACAGCAGCAGGAATGGGATTCGAACTAGGAGCCCTCAGGTTACAAGGCGAAAGCCCTAAACACAAAACCATCTGCTGCCTCGTCGATTGTCAGCAACCTGCCCTCTGTCACTGTTTTCTTGTTGCCAGGGTGCAGTGTGGTCATTTCCTCCAGGAAGCTGGAGCGGCTGCAGCAGGCAGCCAAGGAGCTGTCGGAGCGAATTCCCCCGAGCAGTCCGGCTAAAGTGACGGCCATCCAGTGCAACATCCGTAACGAAGACGAGGTAAACAGGGTGGATGCGAGGTGTCTTCATCAGTTTGAATACCGCGGTGGACGATCCACTACTGAACCCCCTGCAGTGACTGACCCACTCTGCCCCTTTCAGGTGAAGAACTTGATTGAATCCACCTTGAAGCTTCATGGAAAAATCGACTTCCTGGTCAACAATGGAGGTGGCCAGTTCTCCAGTCCAGTAGAACAGATGAGCACAAAGGGCTGGAATGCTGTTATCGACACCAACCTCACGGGGACCTTCCTCTGCTGTCGTGAAGGTGATGATCTCAAAGAGAGAACATTACAGTGGGGGGGGATTTGCATGGAACACAGACCTGGATTTGTGATTTACATGTGCAGTGCAGGTGCTTTTATTTATACTTCTCAATTTGTTGAGTAGATATATGGCAGCAGGTTGCCTGGTGATCCAAATACCTGGATTCTGATCCCATGTCCTGAGCAAGTAACATTCCCTGAACTGATACAGTAAAAATTACCCAAATGTAAAACTGGGTAAAACAGTATCTCAGTACAAACTGAACATTTAAAGTGTTGAGAGACTGAATTGAAAAGCAAGGATAAATAGAACTTGTGAGGTAAATGAGGACAATTGAAAGTCCTTCTGTGGGGTGGAAGTGTGTTTGCGAAGTGTCCCACTGTGTCTACAGTGTACAATGCCTGGATGAAGGAACATGGGGGTGCCATTGTGAACATTATCGCCGACATGTGGAAGGGCTTCCCCGGCATGGCGTAAGTAGCTGGCGACAGCGTGGGCACGAGCTGCACGCTGAGTGACGGCTGAGCGTGTTCTCCTCCCCTCTAGGCACACAGGGGCAGCAAGGGCTGCAGTGGACAACCTGACCAAGAGCCTGGCCATCGAGTGGGCGTCCAGCGGCGTGAGGATCAACTCCGTAGCGCCGGTGAGCGCGTCAGATCTGTAACCGCCACCGTAAACTGTGTGCATGGGAGTTCTTCCCCGCCTTAAACAGCAACAGTGGGAGATTTTGAATGTCTTTGCTTTCTTAGGGAACAATAATTTCTAAAACTGCAGTGGCCAACTACAAAGAACTCGGCCCAAAGTTGTTTGAGATGTCCGTACCCTTCAGTCCAGCCAAACGACTTGGGGTCCCAGAAGAGGTGGGTCATACACTGAAAACATGTGCCTGATGTCCAGCCTACATTTTTTCTATTACTACTCTGTTATTGTGTACATGATCTGCAGGCATGGTTATTTTTTAACTTTACCCATTTTTGTATTCTGTGATGGACTGGTGTCCCATCCAGGTTCAATGTACCCTGTCCCACACGCTATACTTCAGGACAGGGTCTGGACCACTGAGACTCAGAATTGGACAAATAGTTATAGATGATGGATTATAATATTAATTTGCTGTTTAGGTGACAGAGTTAATGAAACAAGTTTACATTTTTACGCATATATACAGCTTTATTACTCAGTTTTTTTAACACACAATTCCAGGTTGATGTCTTTCCCAAAATTTCAACATTGGAGCTCCTGATTGGCCTTTAAACCTTTTTACTTACCTGCTACCTGCTGCCCCTGGTTGGACAACGGCATATTTACCAAGGGAATCTAGGCTGAGTTGATTGTGTAAGGGTGCAGCCGGAGCTCACGTCCTATTGAATTTGCCACTCGGAGGTTATAAGGAGCGTTCCTTAGCGACTGCTGTCTCCAGTTTGAAACACCCCCACTTTGTTAAGGAAGTGAGAAGTGATGTTCCCCCCACCTCTGCCTGCTAGATCTCTCCGGCTGTGTGCTTCCTGCTCTCTCCTGCTGCTTCTTACATCACGGGAACATCTCTGAGGGTGGATGCTGGGCAGAGTCTCTACCGCTCCATGTGGGACATCCCAGGTACAGTGTGCTGTGTATCAGTGTGTATTAATCATCACGAAGGCTGTAAGACCCCCAGGCCGATTACTGTGATTACCTGTGTTCTGAAAATGCTAATAATATTTCACTTTCAGAATGATGAAGTGTTTGTTATTTACAGAGAAAACATCCTTTAATGCCTCCATGGTCTTTGTTTGGGTGCACATGAATGGTGCAGAATTATGGGTTTTTCTGTGTGCCTGAATGCTGCTCTTGTTTTTGGGATCGGAGCCATGGAGGTGGTTTAGCTTCTCTGTGTTTGTGTGTGCATGTGGGGGGGGGGGATATCAAATTTAAACCTATTTTCAGAAAGGTGAGGGGGGGGAGCAGGAGACAGATGGCGCTGCCTGGTGAAGTGATGACAACAGGACAGGTTCTCAGCCTTTCAGAATCTCACCGGGTTTCTCTGTGTTTGGGTTCAGATCACAGCGCCTGGCCAGAGCCACCAGAAGGGGACAACACCGGGATCCTGAAAGAGGTCATGAGCAAGTCCAAGCTCTGAGTGAAACACACACACACACACACACAACCTGGGACAAAGAGAGACTGCAGCCACAGTGTCAGCTTGTGCTGTGTGTCTAATGATCCCAATTGTTCATAATTTTGTACTAATATGTCATAATTTGTATATTCATTAACATCTCATGTTGACTTTGTTCATAGAACCCGTTAAAACACCCAGAAATAAACATAAAAATGGTCACTAATGATATGGGAATGTGTATTATTTCTGTGGGCCGGATTGGGGAAGTGAACCCATTCACAAGTTTAAATATAAATAAAAAAAATTATATATATAATCTGAGGTGGTTTCAAGAATTAAATTCGTGGAATAAGTAGAGGATTTAATGCACGTGCAAGTTATTATATCTCATATTCCGCACGAATCGTTTTGTTCAAAGGCAGAATGAACGACTGACACGGAGGTTTGAAGTGGATGCGGTTGTTTTAAATTTAAATATCTGCCCCCTGAATGCGTGTGTTTGTGCACAGCCCCCCCGCAGCGGTCCAACAGCAGGGCTTTGTCCTCCCCCGGCGGCACGAGACCGGGGGAAGCCCGTCACAGCGCGTTTAAAACGTACGTATGAAAATGAGGATTTATTAAAGTCGCCGGGACTGAATCGCCTTTTCTGCTCGTCTAGTCTAGCGCGGATTTCGGGGGGGAAACGCCGTTTTGCGGCTGTAGACAAAGGGGCGTTTGGGTGGGATTTTAAAGGGACAGAAGCAGCTGATCGCGGGGAGTGGCGAGGGGACCAGCGATTCGGATCCTCGGTCCACATCTACAGAACATTTCTCCGCTCGTTTCGGCGACCACTGGGTGAGACAGCAGAGGCTCGGCGCTGCTCTCCATGTTCCTTCACATCCACTTCTGTTTTCACGCGCGATTCTCTTTCTCTTCTCGTCTCCAACGCGCAGCGCGAGCCGCCCAGCTGTGCGCTGAAACGCTGCCCCCCCCCCCCAGAAGCGGGGCGCGTTTTGCGGGTTCCTCACCGCAGCCAGCAGCGGCACAAAAGACGCTTTTCTGCTGGATCAGTGAGACAAAACGGCGTTTTTCTCTGAACGTCCGTTTCTGGACGCCGGGCTCGGAATGTTTGCGTGGTGCTGCTCGTGCGATTCTGTAAAATTCACTGTGATTTTGAGTGATTCTGTGTGATTTTAAACGATCCTGCAGCTGTGCGTTTTTCTGCTGACCGGGTGGCCGTCGCGCGCCGCCGCCCAGCTGCGCCCCGTGTCCGCAGCGACCCCCCCGGGCCTCCGGACTGTTCTTCTTGCTTTACTTCAGATTCTGTTTTGTTACATTATGTTTCATGGGATTCAGGCCCGTGTTGATGTTCTGTCGTTACGTCTGACTGTCGCCTCCTGATCTTGTTAGAACTTGTTTGCTTTGCACACGTGACGTCGCGACATTGTGGTAAAGTATTATTGTTATGAATGATAATAAACAATAAATATCCTCGGGCTGCATCGGGGTCGAGCGGTTAGTACTGGAGGCTTTGAATCCACGTCAGTCTGTGTGGAGTTTGCCTTTCACCCCAGTTTGTCCTCCAGGTGCTCTGGTTTCCTCTCACAGATCAAGGAGGTGTGTTTCAGGTGTACTGGTGACTAAATTACTCTGTGTGTGTGTGTGTGTGTGTGTGTGTGTGTGTGTAAACTTACCATGCAGTGAACTGGAGTTCCGCCCAGGGTTGGATTTCGCTGAACAGTTTACCCAGGGTGCCTTGCCTTGCCTAGAGTCTCATGAGACAACAAAAATTATTTTTAATGATTTTTAATCTTTTTCTCGCACCTCCATCATCCCCCCCCCCCCCCCCCCCCCCCCCCCCCCGCCCCCCCCCCCCCCCCAGGNNNCCCCCCCCCCCCCCCCCACCTGCTGTGTGCAGCTGGAATGGACACAGGAGACGAGGCTCCCACCCAAAGCCAGCAGTAGCTCCTCGGACCCAGACGGGTGGGATTGACACTGATGCAAGGAGAGAACATGCAGGCGGGTCTCAGTATGGAGAGCGTGGAGCCTGTGGAGGCCACCCCCACGGACCCCCCGGCCACTGCTGAGGCCGCGGGACGCCCGGCTGAGGAGGAGGACACAGGAACCTCAACCAGGAGGAAGAGGAGGAAGAAGGAGCCTCGCCCAGAGTCCATCATCGTGTACCGCTCTGAGGTGGACAGGGTGTCCACAGATGACCAGGGTGGAGACGAAGGGGTGGAGAAGAGCTCTGGAGAGGGAGCGAAATTCCTGGCCACCCCCACCGAGGAAGGTGAACACGGCTGAGGCGTCGCTACCCTGTTTGTATGACACGAGGATTTCCTCTGCGGAAAGCTGCCGTTTTCGGACGGTCTGCGAGCAAAGAGCCGCTTTTGTGGTTTTCGGTCCCGTCTGGCTGATGGTTTCAACCAGGCATCGTGATGGTAGACTGGTCCTCATGGGAGGGACACAGGGACGGGGGCTCTGAATTCGGTTTGGCTTTTTTTTTTCTCAAACGAGAGACCAGCGAGGCTGATACCGGAGCTCTGGTCTGCAGTCCCTCCTCTCTCTATTTAACAAGGGGGGGGTGGACATAAGGTCATATCTAATACTGTAGGCAGAGTTTGAACCAGGAATTCTGGGCCCCCTGATAAAATATTCCTATAGCTCCTAACCCAAGATAAAATAATTTGTAAGTTTTGGGCCCTTAGAACCGTCACCCCTATTTACCCTCTAGTGACGACCCAGGCTGGGGGTTTAAGGTAGTGGGTGAAGACCTGAAACACCCCGTGGCCCCCTGTCTGTGTTTGGTTTTTTTTTCCTTTTCCTACCACAGTTCCCCCCTGTAGAAACTAGGGTGACTTCAAGGATCACTGGGCGTTAACTGGATGGGATAAGACCCCCAGTTGCCTTGCCCTTGCGAGGGAACGAGACAGATTAACACAGGTGCCTAGTGTAGAAATGCGGAGATTTGAACCCGTGTCCAATCGCATGCGTATCCATCATATTCAGAATACCCACGTTTAACGGGTTTCTGTAACAATGCAGTTTAACCGGCCTATTAAACATCTATAAATTAAATGCGGCAGATGAGTGTGTGTAGTTTGTAGCCTCATAATTTGCATAAGTGAGTTTTTTTTCAAACTGGTGTATTAATTTGAAACTGTGGTGTTAAATTCCTTGCGTAGATGGTGATCCTGTGCGTAGTTTATGTGTAAAGTGTGTGTGTTGCCTACAAGTACGTATGTACTGAGACTGGCTCTCTCTTCCCTTGTACTCCTCGCTGACCGTCAGGGGCCTGGAACCTTCCACCGGACAGCCGTTACGTGACCCTGACAGGCACCATCACGCGGGGTAAGAAGAAGGGTCAGATGGTGGACATCCACGTGACCCTGACCGAGAAGGAGCTGCGTGAGCTGGCCAAGTCAAAGGAGCGGCTGGATGCCGAGTGTGAGGCGGCCGCCGAAGCCAAGCACTCCTGCGGCCTGGGGCTGTCGCAGGGACCCCACGTGGTGCTGTGGAGCCTGTCCTGCGCTCCGGTGGTCTTCCTCCTCTCCTTCGTCACCTCTTTCTACTACGGCACACTCACCTGGTACAACGTCTTCCTGGTGTACAACGAAGAGCGGACGTTCTGCCACAAGGTCACCGTGTGCCCCTTCCTCATCATCTTCTACCCCGTGCTGATCATGGCCGTGTCGCTCTCGCTGGGGCTGTACGCGGCCGTGGTGCAGGTCTCCTGGGCCTTCAGCCGCTGGTGGGGCGCGGTGCGTGACCTCGAGAAGGGCTTCTGCGGCTGGGCTTGTGGCAAGCTGGGCCTAGAGGACTGCTCCCCCTACAGTGTAGTGGAGCTGCTGGACTCAGACACCCTGTCCGGAAGCCTGCAGGGCAAGAACCCCGGCGAGAACCTCCAGACCACCTCTGTGTGACCACCACACGGTTTGTACCCACTCTGACAATGGGAATGGACACTTGTTGGGAGTGTAGAGCAGCACTTTCTGGTCTTCTTACACACCGATTTTCCACGTTCCGTGTCACTGCACTCTTTCCAGGTCCTGTTTACTGAGACCTTTCGTGTTTTTCTTTTTCTTTTTCTTTTCTTTTTTTTTTTTTTAAGCCTGAACCGGTCATCTCAATGAGGGCCTGTGAGGAGACCCCCCCCCAAGCCAAACTGAAAGCTTTCTTTTTTTTTTTTTTTTTTTTTTTTTTTTAAAAGGGGGG
>UFQX01000516.1:342748-450601 GCA_900497675.1 Arapaima gigas
TTTTTTTTTTTTTTTTTTTTTTTTTTTTTTTTAGAAGTGGAGCACATTTTGAAGTTCTGCTAGAGGGCAAATTTGCCCTCAATTTTTGTAAGAGCCAGGTTTATTTCAAAAAGTTCTGAGTCTCGACAGATCACTTCTTGGCTTATAATTATTTTTTTCCACACTTTTGTGAGACTGGACTGACAAGGCGTTGATCTTTCACGCTTGTTTTGACTCCCAAGCGCAGTCTCATTCTGGACAATCTTTCTGTGCGCAAAACCACATCACGCGCAGCCCAGCTGCAAAGGACTTGTGGAGTGGAGATGCTTTTTGTATTGTGGATTTAGTTCTTTGTTTCCCCGCTGTTTTATTTGTTATTTATTTAATTTATTTGAGCCGGTGCCGCTTGGATGAGCCGTTCTCCGCAGCTGATCAGATTTGCGTTCTGCTTTCGCCTGAAGAGGAGCTCGGCTCAAGGATCAGCAGAATGTGCTCTGCTTGTCCACAGCGTTTGAGGTCCACTTTCCCAGCAGACAAACTGCGGCGTGGCCACACTGGGGTGGCGTCCAGAGCCTGAAAATGGAGCCGAGTATTTCAACATCTGTCGGTATTTGCATAAGTGTTTTTGTTTTTCTTCCCCCCCCACCTTCTTGTGCTGAAGAACACTGTAACATTAACCAGCATAAACCTGCTGGCCACTTGGCAAAATTTAACTTAATCTGTAAGTGTGAGTTTTTTAAATGTGGTTTCTCATATGTTCCAATAATTTAACAACCTTTAACTGCCGACTGTAAAACATGACGCAGTGAATCAGTTTCACTGTATCTCACGGTCTGTCGTATAACATGAATTATAATTAATTTCAGCGCCTTTTGCTAATAACCGATTGTAATAATTGATTTGTCCCTGATGTTTATATATTTATTTGCTTTTTAAAAAACACTTTATTTGCTTTGATAATCAGTCTGTCTTGTTGTTGTTTTTTTTTTGCATCTTTGTTATTCTATTGAAGTGATGAATCAAAAGCTTTTCACAGTGATAGTGCGCACCCTTCACACTGTGGTTTGTGTTCCCATCCTGGGAATACGGTACTAGTTTGCACACTTACCGTAGTACCGCCACTGAACACACACTCTGTGCGACAGTCTGACGCTGCTTTTATTTCCTTTGTTTGCAGTAGGACTTGATGTGTGATTCTTGACTTGTTTCTCAGTCCCCCGTGTATCTCAGCCCATGGTCACGTAATGAGTGTTTATTTCTCGATCATTTACTGAAAAAAAATGCACTTGGACGCACAGTTTAAAGCCAAAACGCACAGTGCTGTCAAATGAAACGTACACTTATTTATTAAAATATTCACACCAGTCACCCCCTGGTTTGATATTATTTGTGAAAACAGGCTTAAATATGGCTGTATTTTGGAAAGTTGAATTAGACTTCTATGATTCTTTGTTCTCTTAATGCGTCTTTCATTTAGGTGCCGCCATGCTTTTTGTGAACATATGATGGGCAGCATCTGCTCAGGTATTCAGAGAACCTCTTTGGACCCCCTGTTGCCCTTTTTCCAACAACAACACTTGCTGGTTCTCCGCCTGATCCATTATTACCCTGCATAGTGTCAGAAGATGCTCACGATATTGTGGCCACGTATTTTCAGTAGGAAACTATACTTTGTTAAGGGATTTTTTTAGCCTCACAACCTCTTATGTACCACTCTACAACTTTATAGAGTGTCATTAACAATTCACAACTGTAAAATTTGTTTAAGGTCCGTTAAGCCTTATTAGTCAGACAGGCGTTTGTATGTTTATATCTCAGCAGCTGCCCCCTTTAGACTCAACTACTTGTGTTTCAGTTTTATCGGTCTGTATTTGTGCATCAGTGGGAACAACACTTGAAATTCGTAGGAAACTAGCAGCTGAAAGCACACGTTCCAGCACGTAAAACAGCATTTTGTTGGCTGTTTTCCTGCTTCTCTAACACCATTAATAATGCAAACGGTGACTGAAGTTTTGCTTTCCGTTATCTGAACTTTATTGGCCCTTTAACTGATCTTCAGTCTCTTCAGACCTATTATAACAAACCCCCTCCTTAAAAAAATCTATGAATTGCTCCACCCCCAAATTCAGCTTCTGCCCCCCATGGTGCCAGAGACTCGGTTTCTGCCTGCAGTAAGACCTGCGATCATTTCTGCAGTCTTGCTCAACCATTTTTTTTATGTGTGAAAGACTTGTTCTCTCAGGATGTGCAGAAATGGCACCCTTGTCAGTGACTGACTGTAGATTGTCAAATGAAAAATGAACGTCTTCAACCTGCTTCCTTGAGCCAGTAGCACCGAGACAAAGTGCTGTGTTGCTCAGTTTCTCCTTATTGTTGTCATTATTAATACATCCCCTCTGGTGGTGATCCTTGTGAATTTGAAGGAAGCTTTGTGGCCCAATTTTTTTAAAGGCTTTTTAAAGGTTGTCATCCCCACTTGAGTTCCATCACATTGTTCTTTCAGTTTAGGTGCCAGTCGTCTTAGTTTAACACTATCAGTGTAAGTATCTTCATGGCTGCTGCCTCTGCAAAATATCTTGTATTCCCTTCAATTGTGTTCCACAAACTCCACTTTTGTGACACAGCACATTTGCAAGTCTTTTGTAGAGCCGTTTATATAGGGAAGAACGGGCACACCGGCGCCTGCCTGCCCCTCCCGAAATGATGTTTGCAAGTAAAATCCAGTGCGATCGAGTCCAACTCGGCAACCGCTTGCTTGGTTTGTCACGGCCTTCTTAAAACACTTCTCAGACATCATACCTTCTCAATTCTGCAGGCTGTGTGGTGTCCTCAAATTCACTCCCCCGCCTTTTCATACAGCCTTACTGTGAACCAATTAGCATTTTTTAAACCTAAGCCTAAAACACTGAGTTTAAAGCATTTATCTGGATCTTAATGAAGCTCTCAGAACGGGGTGTGTTGCTCAGCTTGATGTCTTTAACACATTGACAGCTGCTGTGCTCTACCTTCTATGAGACTTTGTTCTTAGTGTCTATGGGTGTTTTTGAAAAGGTGCTTACAAATAAACCTACTGCTACTTATCAAATTGATAAATGCAGCAAACTTGTCAGCGTTCTTTATTAAATTAAAACGCGTCTAGCCAGAACCTAGAACTTACTCCGGTCTGCACCGTGGCCCACGGTATATCCTCACGGTATAGTTTTACACGCCTGTTTTAAAAACGGTTTCTGCTGTTTGTACCGTTAATTTGTGCAATTTATGTTGACTCCAACTGTTCATGTTTCCAGATCATTTCCTTCCATCTTAGAAGGACCAAAAGACACAGTATCACTGCTGGATGGTCCACTGCATTTGGCACAGCCTCAACACTGTGGTAAAACAGGTGAACTATGATGAGTCCTCATTTTGACATAGAATATATTCTAAAGTATAAGAAAAATGTCAAATTCACGGCCTTTTTTCGCTTTTCTTATATATTTCAAAGCATTCTGTTTGAATTTCTGGTAAACTGTATCTTTCCTTATTAGCAGCGCTTAATAATTAATAGTTGAATAATAATATACAGTCAGAGATCACTGAAGAAGAAATTGTGTTCTGACTGGAGAAACGTCTCGCTAAACTGGAAATGTGAGCAAAATCTGGAAACTTTTTGCAGACAAAATTTGGAAATGCAACCCCCTGAACGACTGGGGTCCCAAATAAATTCACTGGAGTCTTCAGCCAATCGTTGGCCACGTTTCAGGTCCGAAAATATCGCTTTAGTTTTTTAAATGCCCAAGGTTTGTTTTATTAAACTACTAGCAGATGATTCAACCATTAATACATTTTTCCATATATTTATTTTTTTAATGAATTTTTTAGTTAACAGACGTTGTACATTTTTCAGTGTTTAGTGTGAGGATTATGCACATCGTATACATCTCCAGGTCCCTTTATTGTATTTGTATTGTCCTCTTAAAACGCTGATATTTAAATAAGTAAACAGTGTCAAAATATTAAAAAAAGGAACTCAATGTGTAATTACCACAGCTCAGTTTTTATTGAACTAAAGCTTGAGGTCAAAAACAAGATCTTGTCTCTTTAGTGTCCAGAAGCATTAGAAGAAAATGTTACACAACACGGTGTACACTGAGTTTGGCTCTTACTACCTCACCAGTCCTCATGACATCAATATGAAGAGGAAAATAATATTTCATAATTCCAACAAACACACCTTGAGGAGACCAGTCTTTCTTAGAACATGAATTAGTGTTTCTCACATATGGAATATAATACTATAATAGTGGCTCACTAATTTACACAGGATTTTTTCCTAAGTCTGCATAACAATTTAGCAAAAATTCTGACTGGGCTTTTCAGTGAATTTTGTAACTTTTTTTTTAAGAAAAAAACTTGTAATTTGGAAAAGGAAAAATTAAAGCAGATAATGTGCAATTTATTGATACATGTAAACCTGCCCTAAATTAGCACCTTAAAGTACATACAAAATAGTTTTTATCAGTCACAGAAAGCCCCTTTAAAAAAAAAAAGAAGACTATAATTCTATCCAAATGAAACACAAAATAGGACATGGACTGCTGTGTATTTATTTTTTTTAAGAAACTGATGGATTTTCGTAGGAATCCCACCCCTGACCCACCATGATTTCTGCTTCCACTAACATATCCAGCGGATGAAGCGCTCGAAGAAGCTGATCTGGGAAAGCTTCGTGTAATCGTTCCCCCTGAATATGGCTGACCGATCGCTCAGCGCCAGCTTCATGAGCACCTCCTGGTCCACGTCGCTGCCCATGGCAACCACGGTAGAGACCCCGCCGTTCTTGCGCATGTTGCCGAGGCTCTCCTCCAGGCCATCGACGGCCGTGTAGCCATCGGTGATGAAGATGAAGGAGAGCTCGGCGTTCCGGCGAACCCGGTCGCGCGGTACCACTCTGTCGATGGCGTACGTGATGGCAGAGCTCACGTTGGAAGCGCTGTCTATGTAGGTCATGGTGTTCAAGCCGTTCAGGATCACGTCGACATCGTGGGTCAACGGGAAGACCTCTCTGTGGACGCTCTCACCGAACTGCAACAGGGCCAGACGGGCGTGGAGGGTGTCCGAGGCATCCTTAGCCAGATTCAGTCTGTGGGCCACGTCCTGAATGAAATTACGAGCGTGGTTGAAGTTGTCCTGACCCATCCGCTCTGAGCCATCGAGCATGAAGATGATGTCCACAGGACGCTGGATGCAGCTGCCCACAGAAGTGTCTGGTGGAACAAGAGTCAGGTTAGAGTCTTAACAACAAAGCCTGGAAGAGTCATGGAAATAAGTCATAAGATCAGCTCGGCATAGATGGTGAATTAAAAATATGTCAAAGAGGACTATAAATAAAGACTGGGTGTCCTTTACTAGTGACTGGTTAAACTTACTAGCTTAGCTGCCTAAATAGTCGTCAAATGAGTGATGCAGCGGGTTTTAAACGCTAAAGAACAATTTCTTATGCATCGAATTATTTATTCAAAAATACAGTCACAATGCAGCAGCAAAAGATCACAAAAATGAATATATTAAAAATGCACATCTCATTATTTAAGAAAAACTCTTCCCAAATAATTTTCCAATGAGATTTCCTTTGGATTAAATATTCCAGTCACAAGCATTATGTGGCGGCAGTTTGAATAACTTCTGGTGCAATAACGTAATTTTAATACAACTGCAACAAATTTATAAATCTTTTAAAATATACACTTAAGGTCATGATATATTGTCCCTGTACTTTCTATATACTGGTTACATCTTTTACAATCGGAACCTGATACAGCGGAACCATCACACTATTATCTCACTTAAATAAAATACACTGAGTTCAGATAAAGTTGGTTTCCTTCACTCCGCTCCTTTTTAAAATTTAAAAAGACCCTCAAAAATTCGATACTGTCAAACGGTGGCTTTGAGGGGACATACAGACCAGCTTGTAGGCAATAATAATGATCACCGATCATGTATTTGCTAGCAAATGCATACCTGGCACAGCTCAATGTGCAAAACCAGCTCCAGTAATAAGTTTCTTTAGCTAATTTTTAGCAGTCAGTTCTGACTGATAAACGTCTTCAACTTGAGATGTACTTGAGAATTATACTTTACCAAGTTCCGCAGCACAGGGTTAAAAAAAAAAAAAAAAAACACAGTTGGGTCAGCATGGGGCAGAACACACACTAGTTTGTTTCCATCCAGCTCAGTTGACTTCCACCCTCCTTCAAAATGCACTATTTGGTTATATTTTATTTTATTTTATTTTATATGATTGGTCCTTTCATGGTGTCTCTACAGAACTATTCACATGTGAGTCAGGAATGTCACACTGTTTTTATAATGCCCTGCAGTAGTTAAGACCTGTCAGCCTTAATCTCATGTAACAGTAAACTGAGCTGCTTCTTAAAGCGTCACATGTTCTGTCTCATACTGATCCAACTCGGGCAACTTCTTAATCCAGCATTTCTTCGAGTGCGTCTAGATGATGCAGTCAAGGTCACTTGCTGCAATCAGGTGTTAGTGGTTCTAGGTATTAGACACCAAGGTCCATTATTCTGCTCAGGTTTTTACATCTAACACAATCCAGGGGCCTTGTTGGGGTCGCCCACGATGCTGCCGTACACCATCCGGAATGATTCAGTGAACAGCTGCGCCCACTGCTGCCTCTGACGCTCTGCGCTGAACTTGGCCCGCTCTGCTGTGTAAGCCATGGTGGCCACCATCTTGTTGAAGGCTTTGGGACCCTCTGGCTGGTTCTTGAGAGAGGTGAGCCAGTGTGAGATGTCCAAAAGCGAGCTGGGGATGGGGTTACCAACCCACACATCTGGATGGGCTTCAGATGCCAGGAACCCACTCCCGAGGACGGCTACATCTGCAAGTGAGCGTCAAAACAGGACCGGCACATACCCCACTGCAGGCAAACCAGCGATTGGCTGACAGCTCCCGTGAAGGCAGCTCAGGATAGCAGTTCACACCCTGTAATGGCGCCTATTACATTCACCTGTTATGGAAGCCTTGGTCACAGTTGGTTTGGATGCAACCAATATGTTTTGACTACGTCCATCTAATTTTCCTGAAAGAAGAGGCCTGATTGGATCAATAAGTGGCCACTGCTGAGAGATCAGTGTGGTACAATGTCCCGAAACCCAGTTATTTTTTTTCCCCACTCTGAAGGACATGTATTTCCATAGATAAGTGTTTCTCCCAAACTCCACAAAGCTGAGTCCTACAGCACTTCATGAAGAACATTCTATTATGTTAAATTATGTGTGCGCGGAGGTGGAGCAACTTCCTACAAACCCTACATATGTCCAAAAACCATTTTTTAAGCCTTTTCTATGGAAGATACACAGGACTGTCGCATTTCATCTGCTTGCTCTACATGCTGTACATAGGGTCACCTAGACTCAACTTCTGATCTCAAAAGCTCACGTCCTGAGTAGCAGCACTGTTCAGCTATCATTCTTCCCTGTTTTCATTTTCCAGCTCCAAGTAATGAAGAGAAAATGAGTATTTACAGTGGAAAAATCAAACCTGTGAAATGTGCAGCTTTAACATGTCACAGGCTTTCTGGATGTTTAGAGAACAGCTCTCTAGTTTACTAACTCAGATGAGAAAGTGGAGCCCAGTGCTGGAAGTCTCCCATGAGTGTGCCAAGTTGCAAAATAACTGTAAAATGTGTCATGGAATCTTACCCACTTGGCAGGGCAGGTCTGGACACACAATTAATGGATCTGGAATATGAAAAAAAAAACAAGTCAAAGTTAAGGGGACGTCCATATGTAAACATTTCCAAAGGATGGTAAAGTATTCCTAGACGCTGTAGTGAGAGGCTGCTTTAAGCAAACACTGGAACAGTTTTCTTTGGCCCCGACTTTGTTGGAGGAGGATATCTGGCCATTTGGATGAGGGCTGATAATCCTCTATTAGGACATGGTGGACAGGAAACAGTGGTGGAAACAGAATGGAAGACCTCTGCAGTCGACAGCTGATACAGATCCAAAAATGGGCCATTCTGAATAAAATCGGTTTATTGTTATGTGGTCAATGGAGCTTTGTCCCTGACCTCCCTCCCAAAAGGATAAAATAGCAGCCAGTGTATGCTTCTAGGAAAGCTGGAAGTGACAGGGACAGCTGAGGTGGCTCACCGGGGCAGAGCACGGTCTCGATCTGGTCAATGAAGTCCTCTGCCACCAGCTCGGTGAAGCTGCTCAGGGACTTGACCCGGTCGTTCCGGTTGCACGTGATGGACCTCAGGGTCTCGGTGTCCTGGCCCTGATGGAACATGTCGCCAATGCCGATGGCATTCACATCCACCTCTGAGGCTTGGCAGAGGTATCCCAGCAGGGAGTCATCATCTCGTGGGTCATAGCGGCCGTCTGTGATCACCACTGCTGCCACCCTGGCCTTTGCCCGCCGGCTGCCCCGGATCAGGTTGTCATAGGCGAACTTGAGGGCCGACGGCGTCCAGGTGCCCCCGGCGATCCACTCCAGGTTCTTCACTGCCTCCTTGAACGTGGACAGGGAGTTGATCTTGGAGTCATTGAGGTGGATGACCTGGAAGGTGCCGTTGTGACTGTACTGAACCACACCCACACGGGTTCCTGACGGGGAGGGGGCAGCACACAAGACACATGGAGACAATTGTAAATCGAGAATCAAAAATGATCTAAAACTCATCCTGTAAACTTACTCGCAGGCGTCGCCGAAGACACAATTTATTTCCCAAACACTTTCCATAAGGTTTTTATTTGCACAAAAATGGGGATACGATAAAGTGCTCCATAGCCTAAATATGCCTGAAACACACTTTTTAATGACAATAAATACATTTCAAAATTTGTTAATGGCAGGGATTTCCGTTTTTCCACAGCACCAGAACACACCTTAGCAAACTTCTTATGTCCCAATGAAATGGAAATAGTTAAGGATGGATCCTTGGTGGTGCTGAAAGAGTTTAAGAGGAACTTTCGGCAGATACTATATACTCTTTACAATCTGACGGCCGGTGCATCTCTACTTGTACATGTGCTCATATGCACCACTTAACGGATCATTGGACCACTGAAGATGATTTACATTTATTAAAGTAGTGTAAAACTACTTACAGGTATTTATGCTTTTTTACAACTGTGTAATTTGTACGGGAACAATTGTACGGAAACACCTTTATCAAGGGTACTGTAACGGGAGGAGGGATGCAATTCTGGGTTCTTGGAGTAGAAGTGGGGTGGTTTGAACCAGTACGTCACGCTAAGTTGCCCTTAATCACTCATGCGAACCATGACTTCTGCTGACATTGGACGTGACCTGTCTTCCCACCTGTCTCGGCAGCAGGGTCCTTAGCGATGGAGCCCAGCCTGTTGAGCGTGTTGATGACAAAGTTCTTCTCCAGGGTGAAGTTGGAGAGGCCTACGCTCTCCGAGCTGTCAATGACGAAGACGATGTCGAGGGCCCCGCAGACCTTTTCGCAGTCTGTCGGAGGGCATTACAGGGAAGAATATAGAAATGTAGTACCCCACTGTACTGTGCTGTTCACCCCATTCCTGAGCATTCAAAGAGTACTTTGCAGATGATCTCCCTGAGAAGACACGGATACTCACCACAACAGCCGCACGTTTCCCTGACGTAGGTCATAACATCACATTCCTAGGAAAAGATGAGATGCATTTCAAATGTTACACTGCTGTGCGCATATTTATTTCTTGAGCAGCAAGGTGATGACTATACTCACGGTGAGGCCGGTGTCACCCTCGGGGCCAGGACCTCCCTGAAACATAGAGCGTCAGATGCAGCGTGAGTGCTGTGCACATCCTGTATAACTAAACAGCATCGTCCGCCTCTCCTCAAGCAGCTTGAGGAACTCACATCTCTGCCAGGATCACCCCTGGGTCCTCTCTGTCCAGGCTCACCTTCAGGTCCTGGCTCACCCTAGAAGACAGTTGCAAAGCTTCTTCAGACAGTAGATGCTTTTCAAGAGGGAAGTTTCCCTCACGGGACCCCACAGACATCTGGTTTTCCATCTCCAGTGCAACAAAGAGCACTCACTGGTTCTCCAGGCAGCCCTTTAGGGCCAGGTTCTCCTTTCTGTCCACAGTTGCCTCTGCCCCCACGGTATCCAGGCTTTCCTTTTTCACCCCGATCCCCCTGTAGGCATGAACAGGCGAGTCTTTATTTCACTAGGTCACCTGACCCTGATATTCAGTTTCCGAGTGTTTTTGTCACATTTGAATAAAACCAAGGAAATCTGATTTTCCCAGCTTGGATTCTGTGCTCAGAACATCTGCAACTTAGATGCAGGAAAGCATGCTTTTGTACCGTGGGTCCTCTCGGTCCCGGATAGCTGTATCCAGGTCTTCCTGGGTCACCCTATGAAAAGAGTGATTAGATCTCAGTGGTGGACACAGAATCTGACTTTAACCCTCTGAGATGCAACAAAAACAGTTTTTGGACATATTTCTTGGATTTATAGGCAGTTGTCAGAGCCCCACCCCTAAACATATAATTTAAAAACATCGAATGCCCTCTCTAAGGAGCAGTTAGGACTTAGGATTGTTGCATGTACAGTTTGGGAGATCAGCAGTCCACTAGGGAGGACAAAAATGGATGCTTAGTCTAAGAAGGATATGAAGGTCCAAAAATAGAATAAAGTACAAACTAACATCCAGAATTGCCATGTCATGACACAAAATGTAAAAAACAAACAGGTAAAAGTGATTAGTCTTCACCTTGGGTCCTTGTAAACCAGGGTCTCCTCGGGGCCCAGCATCGCCTGGTTCTCCACCGGATCCCTGAGATAGAGTTGAAGTACATTAACCCCACAGTTAGGCCAAGTCATGATCAGGCTTCTGTGCCAAAAATCTCACATCTTGCTGGGAGATTAAAAAAAGTCTTTTAAAAAGTCCATTAAGCTGCTGCTTTGGATGAACTCTGAAGGATTGCACTGGCAGTACAGGTGTGGAAAACACTTCTCTGATGACCACACCGTCTATGAAGAACTTTTTGATGAGAAGCATTCAAGGAATCCCCACAAGTCCCAATGACAGAGCAAAAATTTTGCCCCTTCACAAAATAAAGAAAAGGCTGGAGGCACAAAGGTTCTCAGAAGGTACAATTTTCAGAAAAAGAGCACTTTTCAAGAAGGATATGAGCATTCGTCTGAGCTCACATTTTTCCCCGGTTCCCCTGTGTTTCCTGGAGGTCCCCTGGGTCCCGGCAGCCCAATGTCTCCCTGTCAAAGACACAAGTTTGTCACGTTTCCTTCAGGCATTTCTGCTGTCAAGATGAAGATTTTTCAATAATTCCGTTTTCATTCAGGGGCACCTACATTTTACACCCATGAAATAATTCAAACCAATAAACCTCTTTAGAATTGCACGTTCACTTTTCAGCTCCTGACCCAGGGTCTCACACACATTGCACTGAGATTCCATTTTTGCAGCTTGCTGTTTTCTTGTATCCATTTTGCCATCTGTGTACTTAGTCAGTGTCCTCACTCCAACCCCAGCAGAAAGCACCCTTGTGGTGTCACAGCCTCAGTCTCCTCACCTTGGCTCCTTTGGTTCCAATCTCCCCTGGAAGTCCTCTTTGCCCTTCTGACCCCTGCTCGCCCTGCAGAAGAAGAAATGGGATTCACACAGGTCGACCATATCCTCTGCAGCGTGTCCACTGTAGACCGACCGGATGTGCACCGTTATTTTCAACTGTTTAGATGCCTCGGCATAAAGTTTCCACTCAAACAGTGAAGTTCTCTGCCAAAGGACTCAAAAGCAGTGTCACCTTGAGACCTGAACCCACAATTTCTCGGTAAGGACAGTCAGTGAGTGTACCTCCTGGCATCCACTAGATAACACACAAACTGACATTCTGTTGGCATTTTGTTATAGAGTTTGAGAAAATATAAAATACTATACCATACTTTCACTGCCCTTCTTTCCCTTGTGTTACTGAAGTGTAATTTTCTGTTATTTATTGGAGTCCTGGAGTAAGCAGCTAGTAATGATTCTCTGCTGGGTAATGTGAGCATAAGTTTGTGTTGTGAGTTTTCTGCTATGACACAAGGCACTAAACGCTGTGTTTTCACTGCTTTGATGATGAGCTCCCCTCTGGGTGGGATCGTCCATAAACCGTCACCACGTGCGTCTGTGACCAGGTGCCACAGTCACCTGCTCTCCTTTCTTTCCTGGAGGTCCACTGCCTCCCTTCGTTCCTGGGTCCCCCCGTCTACCCTGGTGAGGACAAAAGTGCCACAACATCTTGGAAAACTGAAATGACTCTGAGTGACACGTTATATATAAACACACAATACTGTGAAATGTCACTTTAGAAGTATATATAGCAAGAAATATATAAAAGTTTTCATACAGGTTCTCCTTTTGGACCTCCTTCTCCTGGAGAACCCTGAAAAAATAGAAGAAGCAATTATGTTAACCTGGCAATGGCTAGTTAATTAGCAATATGCATTATGTATGCATATTAATTAATACACAATTAATTATGAATTAATTATGTAATCGCTACTGTCAGGGGATAAAACAGGTGCTTACATTAGACCCTTTTTGGCCTGGGTTTCCTGGTGGTCCTGGGGTTCCTTTCTCACCCTGTAAAGGAATTTCATGATTGTTTTTCACCATTTCATGTGTTATAATGATACCTCCACCATGTCTCACTACTTCTTGTGGACACAGTCACAGAGCAGTTGTGTGATGTGGTGCTATTTCTTTTTCTGCACCTTTGGTCCTCCTTCGCCTTTTACACCAGGGGCTCCTGGTTTCCCGGGGCGGCCTCGATCCCCCTGGGAAAGAGTTGAAGGTGATGCTAGTTGTAACTTCTTGGTTACTAATCAATGTGTTCATGTTCTTCAAACTTCACTGTGCATCTAAACATTTTTCATAGTGAGAAGTTAGTTTAAACAAGTGCAAAGGTGTGATACGAAAAAATGAACAACCAGAAACCCTGGCAATGGTTCACCAAGGACTGAAAATGCACAGCTCTTTTGCTCAAGTGAACTGAACTCTGGGAGAAGTCACAATGTACAGCCTTCTAGAGCACAGCAGAACATCTCAGAACCACAGCGGGGAATAGACAAGTGCAGTCTTTGTGAGAAAGACCTTTTTTCCACTTTCTCCAGGCAATCCGTCCTCGCCCGGCTCTCCAGGATAGCCATCAGGTCCCTTTCAAAGACAAAACAAACACCCCCCTTTGTGAATTCATGCTGTTTATAGAGAACAGAAGAGAAATTCCATCTTATAGATGTATTTCTTGGATCATTGTATACACACACACACACACACACACACACAGATAATTATTTATTTACTCACTCACTCAGTGTCAGTTATGTCTATTTATTTAGCTGATGGTATAACAGAAGTGTACAATACACCTGTATTGATTTTATGCAAAAAAGGCATAGGGGCAGCAGGTACAATGTATGATGACAGCCTAAGCTGAAATATTCTTCTGTAGTGAACAGTAGATCAGATCTACAATTAAAGATGTTTGACCAGATCAGTGTAACGAAACTCAAGGTATTGCAAAGATAATTCGGCTGCCTGCACAGTGAGATAAATGTGTTGGGAAAACCCAAGTAAGAGACACAGTAGATAAGCTAAATAGTGCAAAAGTGTAGTGAGAAGAGACACCTGTTCAGAGAGGTGAGGCAGACCTGAGGTTCAGTAGAAGCTCATTGCACAACCTGGGGGCTAAAAGAGGGGGGTGATCCTCTCCACTGAGTCTGGGAGTGCAGGATGTAGGCAGAGATGATAGTCTGAAGGTAGTGAGGAGAAGAGCCACGTACGTATCAGCAGGTCAGGGTGAGACCCTAGCAGTGATGGGGAGGCAATGGAGAAGCTGGAGCAGCACACTGGTGTGTGAATAGTGAGGAAAGTTATACATGGAGCATTTTGAGTGAAATGGAGAAGATGGATGACAGATGCAGGAAGCCCTGCCAACAGAGAGCTGAAGTAGTGAATGTGGAGTGAACAAGAACAAGGCTGAAGATGGAGTTGAGTAGTGATGAATGGGCCAATGTGGGGATGCTGTAAAGGAAAAAGCCTCAGATCTGGGCCAGTGAAGAAATGTGATGATTTTAGGTGAGAGGGCATGAGGGATAGGTGTTGAGGCAGAGTGCACTTGGACCTCATCAACACAATGCATCCCTTGTGAGTAACTACTTTTTCCTGGCCAGGGTTGTGATGCCCAGAGCTTAAACGATCCTGGAATCATTGAGCTCCATGCTAGGAATCAACCTTGGGATGGGACACCAGTCCTTCATGTGGTGGCCACACTGACACACAGTCACACACACACACTACCTTCAACTTAGGGCCCAATTGATCTGAGATGCACATCTTTGGACTGTGTCTGGCTACCCACGCAGACATAGGGGGAAAATACAAATGTCACACAGACCGAGCTGGATTCAAACCTACCCCTGAATGGCCCAGATGCTGTGAGGCAGCAGTGCTACTTTGCTCTACCGTGATGACCCTATCAGAACAATACTATAAACTAATATAAAGTGAGAGTGAATCCAACTGCATACCTTGTCGCCTGGGTCGCCTTTGCAGCCAGAAGGTCCAATTCGTCCAGGTTTGCCCTGAGGAGAAAAGTAATGCCCATGTTTAATACTGTGCTACCTGTCCGTGTAAACCCTATTCAGTGTGCATGCTGGCCTTGATTCCAATTGTGCTATTAATTCATCTTTACTAACTACTGATGCTTTAAATAGTCTTCTAACATGAACTTGAGAATCTTATACTTTCTAATCAACACTGTGTTTACGGCAAACAGAAGAGTCTCACCTTCTGACCATCAGTGCCATTTCGGCCTAGTTGCCCGGCCACACCCTAATAATTGGAAAGAACAACGGTATTAATTCAGTTTTCCTGTGAATCATTATTATACTGAATTGCTGGCGTAAAGCTTCAATCGTAGTAAACCAGGTTTACCTTGCTGCCTTGAAATCCAAAGTCACCCTATGGATGGCAAAAAAAGTAAGATTAACAAAATGTTTCAATGAAAGCTGTGTGAAGAGAATAAATTCAAATGCAAAAAAAACCACTTTTTAAATTAGAAATACTCTGAACAGCATGCTTCATGGCTTGTCGACACACTATTATATAAAAACTGTTGTACCTTTTCACCTTTGTGACCAGGTTCACCCTAGAACAGAAAAAAGAACAATTTGTAGATTAAAACAGTTTTTAGATGAGTGACATACCAAATCAAGATGTTCTGGATGAAATCAGGATACTAACCTTTGAACCAGGTCGACCAATTGGACCTTCAATACCAGGGTCACCCTGCAAAGTACAACAGTGGACAAAATTCAGAGGTAGGGAGCTATACAGACCAGCACCAGGCTGTGCTGGAATGATGTACGTCAATGTTTTAATCCTTTTTATATATTTAAAGAATATTAAAATATCAACTCCAATGCTTGATTTTGTTGCTTTGTGATCTTCCTTCTTGGCTGGGAAGTGTGTTGACACCAGTGGTCCATCAGCCTACCTGCCGACCCTTTTCACCTTTGGGCCCAGTTGAGCCGCTCTCCCCTTTGGCGCCCTGCAAAAAGCCAAAGAGAAAAAAATGAAACCGTTGTCCATCAGCAGGACCACTGTGACACTGTGGAAGATGTGTTTCTTCTCTGGGTTAACACTCACCTTCTGACCTTTGTGACCCTGTGGTCCTGGGGGGCCTTCCTGCTCAAAGCATTTCAATCTGTAGCACTACTCCGCGGACGGGCAGGGGCGCAAGTGTTAATTGCAGGAGACCGAAGAACAAAAAAGAGAAAGAATACAGAAAAGTCAACCCTGTAGTTGGTTTTCTTTTGTTTCTTTGTATTATTGTACAATCTTCCAGATGATTAGATTAATTAAAACTCGTGCCCACATACGCTGTTGAATGTATACACAGACACAAATACACACAAAATAAATTTTAATTAAATTGTATAGTTCTATATTCTTATTAAATATATACACTGCTGTTAGTGTTTTTGTGGCTGTCTGAAACCAAATTATTTTTTTGTGAAAATCTTAGAGAATTTTGTAATAATACACGTTGATGATACAAATTTAAGTAGGTATATATGGTTTATGGAGACTGAAAACAGGGCCAGAGTTGTCCTTTGTGGGGTCTCACCTCTTTATAGGCCTGTTGAAGCTGTGGAGATAAACAAAGGGCAGCACATTAGTATCATGCAGAGAACATGGAATCACAGCAGTGAGATGCAACTCAGGTACATTTTGCACAGCAGCAGCTTTTCCTGAAAATCTTTTGCCAAAAAATGAAAAAAAAATACATTGGAGGTCATATGGGACTCAGTCAAGAATTTAGAGAATCAATATATCATGATCAAAGTGAGATGACTGTGAGGTTAAATGTTGTTGGCTCTCTAGCGGAGTCTGGGAAAAATGCCACAAATTTAATTTTGTTGTTGTGCTAGACCTCAGAAGAGCCCATGAGGAATAAAGGAAACAACCTAAATGTTTCCTTCCACAATGTGTTCATACGTGATCTTGAAGCTACAGCCATATCACAATTTACATTCTTGATCTTTCCCTGAAAACTGGTCTTAAAGCAGGAAAATGTAAATACGAAGCCAATTTCCCACTATTTTTACACAGGAAAAATTACAATCCATTCTGCCCCAGAAAAACAACCGTTTACTTGATCACTGAAACACTGATACAACTAACAAACATAGTCGGTCTCACTCACTCTCTCCTCCTTGGGCAGCAACAGACATTTAGGAATAACGTTCGTAAAAAAGAAGTTCAGACTATTTAAAACACACAGAGGAATTTGTTGAACTGTTACATGCTGTAAATGTAGAGAAGACTTAACATGTGCAGTAGTAAGAGTGGAGGAGTGTGGAGTAGATGATGAAGGAGTGTGTGTAAAAGATGTGAAAATGTGCATCTGAGCAGCTGGCTGGACACGGAGCTGCAGCAGATCCCTCTCAATCATGCCTGGCAAGCTTTTTAAAACTTTTCTGCCGCTTCAGATGTTATGGTGGGTTTTCTGAACTTAGATAGTGTAAAATATTGTGCGATATGGACGCAGGCACAGACGACTTCATTGCAGACCAGACACGGTGGATGCCCAGCGTTGAGAATACAAGCAAGACACATAATCAAGTGTCGCCTTGCAAAATAAATTACAGTCAGTTTTTAATGTCGGTTCAGCTGGAAAATGTTGTATCAAGCATTCGGGATGTAAATAGGGTTTTTTTTTGTACGTGGTCAAGCTAAAAAAGCCTTATATGCGAAGCTCAGGACTTAAACCAAAAATTCCTGACCAAAAATGGAGCAAGAAACTGGATTTTTCTCAGGTAGTTTTCATCCACTCTGGTCTTTCACATCTGTACTTGTGGCTGTTCTAACTGCAAGGGCTATAAAAGTTAAGAGGGAATAAAAGATAATCAACAAACAGGAAAGACTTACATAAAGACTGTTACACCCCAGCACCGCACCGGTCATACGTCTATATTCCGGCTGTGATCTTTTTTCAGATACCGTGCAGTTGAAAGTATTACTCCAACCGTGTTTATGACCGAAGCAATGCCATTTACTAAGAAATTGATTTAATACTTTTACCCTTTATATGAGGTCATATAAACTGCTATTTAATTAAACAAACTGAATATTCATTACGTTTTTGTCATTGATACTACTGCATTGAGCTACCAGGGAGATTTTCTGCAAAATGTCTTTTATTTTTGAGATCTGACTGAAATGCAAGGAGCAGCGAAGAGGCAGTGAAGGAGCGACAAGGAGAGGAGCCTCCGAAAACCGACTCGGTCGACAGAAAAATCACAAATTCTCACCGGAGTGAAACACTAAAGAAGCTGTACTATTAAAACCACAAAGCGAAGGGTTTTTGCCTGCGGAGCCGACTTGCTTTTAGATGCCGAGGCGGCCTGCAGCTCGGACGGTGGGCCGGAAACTGCCCCCTGCTGGCAAAACGCCTCCTTGCAATCAGCTGACACAGCGGGTGTGGCATTTACACCCTTGGTCAGCAGAAGACAGTCTGAGCAAAGCAATAATATCAACGCTTCACACCGACTGGACAGGTCTGAAGGGCTATTTCTGTGCAAGTCAGCGGTATGTTTTGTCAGTTTGATGCCGTGCTGTGTGAGCAGATGATTCATCTCAAACAAAACAACAGCAGCAACAACAGAAGCCACAAGGATGATCCTTACTATTCTTTTGATGATGATATCGCTGGTTGAATCCATGATCTTGGGGCCTCTCCCAGAGAAGGTGACAGCAATGTAATCGTCGCGGTAGAAGTCGACCGGGGAGCTGGCCACCTCTCTGAGTCCCTGCTCGTCTATCTTCTCGCTGGCTGCTACCGAGAAGAGCTTGATTCCCTCGTCCCTCGCCCGCTCTGCTGACAACTTGATGCCGCCGCAGGGGTTGCCCGTCACGTGACCGTCCGTGATGACTACAGCAAAGTCAGCCGTCTTGTTCAAACGTATGAGATCGTTGTCGCCTCGGTGGCTCACGTGCCGCCTTTGTCTCACCATCTCACTGGCCATCCTCTCCAAGGCACAATCGGTGTAGGTGCCCATCCCCTTGTACACAATTCGGTCCGTGTTCTTGCTAAAAATTTCCGGGGAGGTAAACTGACTGAAAACAGTTTGATCTTGGGAGTAATGCAGACCACCCACAGACCAGGTGATCTCCACCTGTCCTTTATAAGTCTGATTTTGCAACTTATCTACAAATCCCTTGGTGAACGTTTTGATGCTCTCTACCAGGCTGCCTGGCGGAGGTTCCTGCAGCGCGATGGTCTCGGAGGTGTCAAGGACAAAGTACAGGTGGATGGGACACTCGATCTTCACTGGACAGACAGAACAAGCACATAACACAGAAAAAAGCATGTGAACCACTTGAACTGGAGGCTGAGTTTAAGTTCAAACCTTTCAGCTATAGGGGTGCATGGTGGCAGTCATAAAGACTGATAAGTTACAGAGAAAATGGTTGAAATACCATTTTCCGAGCAACACGGTGGCATAGCTCGTAGCAATAATTTGAGCATCGGTTTGAATCCAGTTCAGTCTGTGCAGATATTGCATGTTTTCCCCCAGGGTGTGGGTTTCCTCCCACAGTCCAAAGACGTGCATTTCAGGCTAATTGCTCACTCTAAAATGCCCATAGTGTGTGACTGTGAGCATGCGTAGCCACCCTGCGATGAACTGGCATCCCAACCAGGGTGTAGTTTCACAGCCCAGGACCCAATGATTCCAGATCACCACAGTCCTGACCAGGACAAAGTGGTTATGAATAATGGATGGATGGATTAAATTATTTTATTGCATGTCCTGTTCATGTAATACCTACAAAATAACAGCAGCCATAGAACCCCTCCCACCCTCAACAAACTCCTCAGTTGTGTTTGCAGTGCATGTTGGATCTTTTGTGTTTGCAAATGTAAAAACATATACACATTGATTTTCTTGAGGGCCGACTACCATTCCAATGCTCATTGTTCCTCTTAGAAGAGCTTTTTATATGTATCAGGAGGTTGTTTTGGCTCTAGAAGCTCAGTGATTCTTCCTACACTGGCATCACATGTGTATTAAGGTACCAAAACAACAAAAGGTGACATTGTCCCCCTTTAATTTATATTCATCTTTCTGTCCCACACCCAAATTGCTCAGGTTTCCAGCAGAAGGCTTCAGTTATGTTGTCCAGTCTCTTATGGATCCCACCATACCTCCAATGCACGGTGTTTTTGTCTGGTATATTTTCAGCTAAATGGCAACACAGTGGCACGCCGGGGGGGGGAGGTCACACACTTACTGTTGCATTTTCCTTCTTCTAGCCCCCTCACGGCCACCGCTAGGAGGACACTCAGATAGACGATGCTTGGATGCATGTTGTACCCACTGGCTCACAGCAAGACAGGACTGGGATAAAGAGAAAAACTTCATCAGGGTCAGAAGCTCCTCCGGTGCCTGAGCGCCACCAAATACAGGAGGAGCTTTTGTCACGATAGATCAAGACAAGTGTGTGTTAACATGAAACTGATACGTATGCATAAGGCACCCGAATGAACATGAAAGTAAACCGACAGTACAGGGGGTACTTGTTCATTCAGCACCTAACTGAAAATGCATCAGAAGAAGGATTTCTTGGTGGGTCTCCTTATATACAGTGGAGTAAAACCCTGCTTAATGGTGTGTGTGTGTTTCCCTGGCTCCTGGAGACAGTTGCTGTGGTTATTACAATAACACCGCGAAGATGCTAACCAGCTGAGGAGGAGTACTGCTCCCATCTTACCCTCCTTTTACTGCATTTTTACTTGAAACTGTCTTTACAGCGTTTCAAGTATCTGTCGACATATTTTAATGGACACGAGCTACACAATTACGAAGAAGAGTAAGAAACAACTATTATGTGATTCCGATGAAAAGGTCTTCAGTAAAAGTTCATAACAATCTGGCTGTATTCTTGTTTCTGGAAGATATAATGTTAAAACGATCCTGTCTCTGCTGCAGACGCTGCACGCGCTAACCGAGTGCAGAGGACTGACGCTCACGCGCGCGCAGCGCGTGTGTTGCATCACGTTCATGACGTTTACTTAGACACTGTGCATCATGGGAAAGGCCTGTAAGAGGTCTGACAGACGACAGGCGGGTGGATAAAACGAGAGGCTGAAAAATATGAAGTTCTGTTAAATGAAAGTGCTGTGATCTGTCAGACACGGAGGTAGAAGTGCTGGCAGCTGCTACATGAAGTAATTATCAATAAACACACTGACGGTTTATGTTATCGCAAAAAATCTAATATTAGTGGCACGTGTTATACATTTACTCTACAACAGACGCCTGCGTTTACATCGAGGTCAGGCTGTACATACTGCACAAGTGCTAGTGGAGCTATCATGTCAGATAAGTTCTAAAAGGCTGTTGTCAGCTACTCGGAAGAAAAGATGATTTTTTTTTTAAAGGTTAGAACATTGACTTATTTTCATTAGTTTGCCAATAGATTAATTAATTTTTGCTATTGACCTGTAACGTAGCGCCGCTCGATTCGATGACGTCATAGCCGCCCGTTCGCTGTGGCGAGAGGTGACGTCAGGCCAACGCGTGGCGCAGCGCCGCACACCGTCATACAGGAGAAAAGCTGGCGGGGACGAGATTCAGCGGCGGATCGCGGACGGCAGCGACTCACGTTATTATTGTAAAACAGTTAGATGACGCAAACAAACATTTAAATACAAAGACTTTTCAATTGTACAGCAGGGTGTTGGAACGGCATCAGTTCGGGGTCAGTATTGCATCTGAAATCGTGTGTCTAATTTCCTTTTCTCATCATCGTTCTTTTCCAGAAATGTCCGTTATATGAATTACTGTAGAAAACGTCACCAACTACCGGGGCAGCCGTGGGATTCGAACGAAGCACCTTCACATCGTCCATTGAGCCCCTGCAGGAGGGCGTTTATAGACCCACAGTAACAGGACCCTGAAGTTTCCGCTGAGATTTGACAGGGTGATTCAAAAAGATTTAAACACGTCAATAAATGTGTTAGTAAGTTTCACACGAAACCAGTTTGAACTCACCGTCGATGTAGATTTTTCTTAATCTTACTCAGTATACTACATGTTCCTGTAATCCTAAAAAAGAAATTTATAAAAAGTTCTTTTTGAAACACACGCATGTCTGCACACTGGTCGTAACCAAACGCGAGAAAATCTGTTTTCCGTTAAAAAAAGCGCAGAATTTATACGGACGACTCGATGCTGCACGAGCAACATCAAAAAATGGTTTAAAAAACCGAAAGATTCGTTACTTCGTTGGAACGACCGAAGCCGAGGAGCAGGTCAGCTCGTTGTGTTTTTACTGTTTACTTTTAAATATTCGCATTTTTCGACCAGCGCCGGAAACAGAGCAGTTGTACAGGATTCATGTACCGCAAAAAGGCTCATTTTTACACGACCCGCCTTCAGAGACGTGCAGTAAAATCACAGTAAAGTTCATGCTGAGACTCGCCAACTTACATGATCTAAATGTAAACCTACATAAAAAAATTCATTTAAAAGTATCTCACTCCTCACATATCAAATGCAACTAATTTACACGAGACAAACATTAGTTTGTTGTCGGAAAAATAACTGCAAATTACTTTTATATGTTATATTTACCTCCACCGTGTTTCCTATTTATATTCTAGTAAAGGATTTTTGCGGTTTTAAGAGGGAAAGTGCGCACTTACCTGCAGTATGTTCACTTGCACATCCCGAGGAGTAAAGTCCAGAGAGTTAGAAACGTGAGTGAGGAGCGTGTCTGCAGGTCTCACTCACACACTCCGTCTCCCTCACACACACTCACACTCGCACACACTCAGTGGTCCCTCCTTACAGCAGACCGCCGTGTGTGGCACGCCGACCCCGTCCGCAAGGCGGCGCTGTGCACCAACATCTCCTGGAGAACTTCCCAGCTGAGAAGAATCAACCATTTTTCTGTCGGACCGCAAATTTCGCAAAAATTTCGCGAAACCCTGGGGGCGGAGGACAAAATTCAATTAAATCTGAAGGAATGTAATAATATCCTGGAAGGGTTTTTAAGGTGGCTTCACAGCACCTGGGCTGTTTGGGTGTAAGTTTTGCATAATCTCCTGGTGTCTGCATGGGTTTCCCCCACAGTCCAAAGACTCGTGTTTCAGGCGAACTGTGATTCCGAGAGTCTCCAGACCACCTTGAGCGGGATAAAGCGCTTAATGATGGATGGGAATATATAACATCTCAAAACCTCACATTTGGAGGTGTACAGCACAGAAACCTCTCTCATCCAGGCATTCATTATTAATAACCGCTTGGTGCAAATTTGACACCAGTTGTCATATCAGGGAAACATCACCTATGACCTGGTGTGGAAATAAATCTCTGGGTGAACTTAGAGACTATCCAACCTGCACGTTCATCTCAGCTCATTCGGACTCTGCCGTAGCATCCAGGGATGGGAAATCTTACACCACTGTGTGTGGTTTCCACCAGGCTCATCTGTCTAGTTCTTGTGTGCTAAAACTGTGAGCCTGCAGCATGTTGAGAACTTTGGTTCCTGTGCAATAGGAGGGTGACTGAGCTCCTCACCTTGGTGTGGACTCTGAGCCCGGCGATCTTGAGGAGAAGCCTCATATATTTGCAGTCTCAGTGTTTCTATCAACACCCAAAGCTCATGGCTGTAAGTGAAGATGGAGATGTAGATTGAACTGAGAGATCAGGTCCCTCTGCCTCAACAGATCAGTATGAGGTGAGTCCATCTTTCAGTTCTTTTCCATCACTTGTGAGCAAGACCTCAAGACAAAGGTTTATAGCTGTACAAGCTACAAGTCCTAGAAACCTTTTTTGACTCTGGGATTTCAAGTGTAGTTTTGCCCTCCCATTTCCACTGGCCTATCCAGGACATTTGCTCCATGCAGTATCATACAGTAGGTTGCATCCTCTTCTTCTCTAGAACCAGGGGTGTTTCTTCATCAAGGAGATGAAGCTCGAACATATCTAATTGTTGATAAGTTCTTCAGTGAAGTTCTTTATTTGTTGGTATTGCTGTGCTTGATGGCTTATTGTTCTCTTAGAGCGTCTCTAAGAAATGCTTTTGGGTAGGGAACCCGATCCAACCTGAACCTGATCCAATGTTCAGCATGTGCACCCTGTGCAGCAAGAGTAACAGTGGCCCAACCAGAGAACCTCCTTCTTGATGGACCCCATTCAATTCTTGCATGAGTGGCAGAGGTCAGTGTCATGGCCTCAGCAGACACACGCAGGCTAAACACAATATCTTTTGGCACGCTTTAAAGTCCAGGGCCCTGTCCTTCTGAGGAATTGGAGCGCACAAGCAAGGGGGTCAGGTGGGGTCAACATTTGCGTAACTCTTGTGCTGAAAGTGGGGGAGAGGAGCACATATCTGAGAGCGCTCTTCGGTTTTGAAAAGGTGATTGGTGGCTTCCATGGCAATGCTTATCTCTGTTGGCTTGAATCACACTTCAGGGTGACTGTTTACGTTGTTCTCACCAGAGTCAGTGCAGTTCCACCCTCTTTTGGATAGACTGCAGATCACCTGGTCCACCTTGGTGTGCCATTGCTGAGGAGGTTTGACGGTTTCCACATTTTCTCTTTGGTAGAATTCCTCGGCCGTGATGCCTCTGGTACAGTTATGGTTATGAACATCTACCCATCCATTCATCCATCCATTATCAGTAACCGCTTGTCCAGTGCAGTGTTGGTTGACTGTGGTGGTCCACAGTCTTTTAAGGAAGCAATGTGTGTAAGGCAACGTGGACCCTGAATGGGATGCAGGTCCAATGCAGATCAATCATACGTACCTGAAACACGTCTTTGGACCGTGTGAGGAAATGGTTGGAGATGCAAAGTCTACATTGACCCCACATCCCAATTCAGGGCTGAGTAGCTGTGAAGCACTAGTGTTACCCACTGCACCGTCCTGCTGCCCCTGGGTTATGCAGTGCAAAGCAGAAGAACTTAGAGTGAGCTGTGAACTTGTGGGCAATGTGGTCTTTTTTTTGCACCAATTAATTCAATTCCGGTTCCTGAGAAGCATGTTTTATAATAACTGTTTCTGTTCTGAAGAAATCTGGTTTCATGCCAATATAAAAAGGGTTTTTGCAATGAGCGCATAGCCCTGGACTCAGAATCAAAAAAAGACCTTTTCATGGCCGAAGGTTTAATATGTTACAGATTTATACAGCACAGTTTTATTTTTCTAGAGAACGTTTTATGTTCTTTGGCTCGGAACTGAAAAGACTTCCATAGAACATTAGCGATTCAGTCGAAGAAAAACATCACCCATTGATTCCAGACAGACACATTCCTTGCTTCTCTTCATAGTTTTGTGCATTAGCCGAGGTGATTGAAAACAGTTTCGTGAAGTTATGTTTATTTACTCACAAACATATCAAACCATCCATCTGATTGTTGCCATAAGTGCATTAAATATTATCTCACTGTAAAGTATGTCCAGGACTGCATGATGGTGCAGCAGGTTTGGCGGCAGGTTTGAATCTGTCTCTGTGGGTTTGCATGTTCTCCCCATGTTCACAGTCCATCCTCCCGGGAATTTAATGAATAAAGCAGTCGTGCTAAATTCTCTGCCAACCTACAAAATCAGGCCATTTGGCGGTGACTTTCCTGAACGGTGGAAAACCTTTTGTTATACTCTTCCAGTCACTTCAGATTGAGAGTGTGACCTTCTAACATGCAGAGGGCCACCTGTAGGTTATATTACTGCCGAACGTCTTTCGCCGTAGTAACTGGGGACGGCAGAATGTTGGTGCTCTTTGTACGTGAAACGTGGGTTGAATTTACAGTGCTGTGCAAAAGTCTTAGGCACCTGTGGAAAAATGCTATAAAGTGAGGATGGTTCCAAAAATAATGCCATGAATACTTATTAATCAATAAACCTTCTAAAAAGTGCAGTAGACAAAAAAACCTCATTCAGATCAACATTTGGTGGGACCACCCTTTGCCTTTAAAACAGCATCAATTCTCTTATGCAAACTTGCATGCAGTTTGTAGTAGAGGTTGGTAGGTTCTTCCAAACATTTTGAGGAACTGGCCACAGTTCTTCTGCAGACTTTGACTGTCGCTGCATGTCCTCCCAGACTGACTTGATCATGTCGAGATCAGGACTCTGTGGGGACCATACCATCTGTTGCAGGATTCCTTCCTTTTGCTCAACATAGTTGTGTATGACTGAGATTGGGCGTTTGAGGTCATTCTCAGGCTGCACAATGAATTTGGGACCAACCAGAAACCTTCTGATGGTAGATAAGAATCTATCTGTACTTCTCAACAGACACTGAAGTTGCATGCCTAACACTTTTGCACAGTACTGTCCCTCGAACCCAACTCTTAATCATAAGAAGCATCAGTTACTGTCAGTAATAGGATATAAATCAGCATCTATAATGACTTAACTCCTGTTTATCGATGTGATGGATGTGCCAGAGCAAAATAAAATCCTCAGTCATGGATTATGCAATGAGTTTGTGTAGATGACTGAAAACTAGAACTAAACTGCTGACTAACAGAGGAATGGACGGCCATTACTGCTCATGTTTGAATCAGCATCTATCTATCTATCTATCTGTGCTGTTCATTTTTTGTCCAAGTGAGCAGTTTTTGGCACCTTTGTACTCTATATTTACCACCATATTTTGTTTTGCGAGATATCAGTTACTAACAATTCCTTTCAAAGGCGGGAGTTGGACACATTTTGCGACAAACTCTTATTTGACAATATCAGACACCCAGTGCGCTTCTTTTTCCAAAAAGAAATAAATATATAAACGCCCAAGAATGAAAGGGGAAGTGCTTCGTCCCACGCAAATGAGAAATCCTTCTGGATGTTTCTAATCTAAATTCAAGTTGACACTGCATGCGGTGTTGTGAAACTGCTCCTCGGAAAAGCAGCAGAGAATATCAAACCTTCAACCTGAAACGCGATACCTGGATAATTCGTGTGCTTTATCTTGTCTCGTTCGCTTTATTATTTGGATATAGTGACAGTATGTATTTAGTGGTTAATATAATAGTTACTTGACCAGTTCTTAACACCACAGAGAATGCAAATATTTTAAGGTGTACAACTGAGAGCATATATTACATATTAGTCAGTGAGGTTTTATTAAAAATTTTAGATTTTTATTTATCAGTACCCTCTGTTTCAACATATTCTGAAACAAAAAGGGTTGGTTCTTAAGGCTTAAGATTATAAAATGTAAAATGAACTTGGCTCACATTACTGCCGCAATAAAAGACACTAGAACTGCAGCACCTGATTTATTTGATGTTAAATATTTACTTAAAATATTTTTATTTATTTTTATTCATTTCTCTCATAATGTGCAGAAAAAGGTATTTAGTTTTTCCATGTTAATTTTTTGTTTTCCTGGAAAATTTACTGTAAAATGCTACACGTATAGAAATTCTCAATATGAAATAAAATTTGATTGACTGGTCGATAACTTGAAGCATCTGAATGTGACGTGGGAAATCTTTACCTGCATTTATCTACTTCGTATTCTTTGTAAATATTATTGCTCTAAATGTCGGTGTGTGAAAATGAAATGAAAATTTTGAAAAATGGGGTGAAGTGTTTTTGCCCGTATCTCCCACAGACCAACACGTTATGTGGTATAACACGGTAAACAGGGTATCAGTGAACGGCATTTTGCATCTTCTGCCCAGGGGTGGATAGTGGACTGCCCCCCCTCCCGTTTCCTGCCACATTCTTCCACCAACCTTCCCAGCTGCCCGTCTCCCACAATGCTTTGCTCACAGCAGCTTGCTAAGCAGTGGCAGATGGTCCTTGTAATGGTATAGACATCCAGTGTGTGAGCTGAGTATGTAAATGTTTACATATCGCAACGGAGGAACACTGGGCAGAGCGAAGGCCGCCATCCAGATCCCCGTCCAAATGCAAAGGGATTCAGGGGGGTTTAGACAAGTGTACACTGTAGAAAAAAATGTGCTTTTGTTCCTCATTTCTATCACGTTCTGCCTTTCTTCTCAATTTCATGTCCACTTTGACTTACATTTCAGATTGGAGCAGATTTTGAAACGCTGGCTTGGCAGTCCCCCGTCCCTCACCATCTTTCAGCTTTGGCCCAAACTCAGATGGGTGCATTACACAGAAACCATTTGTAATGACCGTTTGGAACAACTGCCTTCGCTGCGTGGCTCTCTCTGGCTCGGGAGGGAGTTGGGGGTGGGGGTGGAGGTGGGAGAGAAAGCAGAAATCCAGCTGATGGCTCAGTTATGCCGACTGGCTGGTTTGTTAGTGCTATCATAGCCTGGGTGGGGCACCAGCCCTGAGCATCTCCCAGAAGAGCGACAGCAGCCGGCTGTTGCTGGAGAGGTCTTGGCAAGGACTGTCTGTGTCCTTAAAAAGGGAAAAATGTATGAACGCAGTGTCTGCTCTTTCTCAGGAGCTCTGCGATGAGTCACAGACCAGGAATAACCCCACTGCTCCTCACCTCTCCTCCGCTCTCCTCTCCTCTGCTGCAGACACACCCTGGGCTTAGAAAGCAGCTCTTTTTGCCTCCCAGCAAAGAATACACTGGAAAGTACCTGCTTGTGTGGTTTTCCTTGAAAGGCCTGCAGGTCGCTGCATCTTTAAATGTTACAGAACTGGATTCGTGGCCAGAAAGGTTGTAGGTTCACATCCCAAGAGAAATGCTGCTGCTGTCTCCTTGAACAACCCCCTGCAGTACAGCATCAAGGCATAAAAATAAGATGGAAAGAATTTAATTCACATTAGCTTGAACCCAGTTTGATGCAAAAAAGTGGGGTGGTGTAAACCACAGCTATGGGGGAGCAGAGAATAGCTGGAGTCTGGGGCTGCATCTGAGGTCATGTGGACAACTGTTTCTCCTCAGATGGTTCCATCACACTACCCAAACAGGACAGCTTTCTTCAATATGGGCAAAAGCCGGTTTAAGACACACGCTTTTCCAAGGCGCATCACTGCCCCGTTGTCGTAAAATCAGATACAGTCAATGACAGTCCTGCCTCCGTACTGCACACAGGGGGAGAAAACTGCAGGAGAAAATGATGTCATTTGATGTCAAGACTGGCAAGAAAACATTAGTTTTTGATTAATTTATTCAGATCAGGTAAACATTTCCAGATCCTGGGTTTGCATCCATATGTTCAGTCTATGGAGACTACTTAGCTGGTGGATTCATTTTAATTCCCCTCTGTTATCCACATTATTGAATATATTGCAGCTGCACACACACTCCCACCCATCCACCCACACACTCACACACACATTGTCTCAAGATCTGGTGTTTCAGCCAAGGTGTTGCCCACATTGTGCCCTTGGCTTCCAGAGGTTGGTTCTTAGGCGGCCAGTTTGTGCCGGTTCCTGTATGTGATGCTCGCTGAGTTAAGGCTGCCTGGTGCCCTGCAGTTTTGCAGATCACGTGTTTTCCGCTCAAAGTTTGTGGCTCATTTCAGCCCGAAGTTCCTGTTGCTGCAGCTGTTCTTTTCCCAGGTGGATTGAGTCGACAAAAATGCATTGACACGCAGCCAGGACCAATGTAATGTTGTCTAAAGCACTATTTTCTACTAATCCACCATCTGTGGAAGAAAGTCCTGTTATTATTACTCCATCCATCCACCATCTATAACCTCTGGTGGGCCAGAACCTGTCCCAAAGTCACTGGGCTCTTGGCTAGGAGATGCTGATCCATTGCAAGGATGTAATAATAATAATAATAATAAAAAAAAAAATAATATAAGAAGAGGAGGAAGAAGAAGTTTCTTGAAAAAACTAGAATGCTAATGACCAAAATGACAAGTGATGAAATACAGAAGATCAGGGCACACAAATATTGTCTGAACTGACAAGTTGCTTCTTCACAGGAGGGAAAGGAAGGCTGTGCAGTGATTATGTTTTAATAGAAAATCTGTCATTTTAATGGAAATCGAGTCCCGATTAATGTCACTGACTCAACTCATGTTCCCTCACGCCGATGGAGATGATGTGGTGACGCATCCTCAATGGAGCCAGTTGTCCTTCAACTTCTTACCACCTTTTTACCCCACATGCTCACAAAGTAAATTGTGTTTCTTTTTGACTAAACTGTTCTTATTATGAATTATTAATGGTGCTGGTGTGTATGTGTATGAAACCTATTTCTGTGCTCTTTGAGTCATGTGTGAGTCAAAAGCCACCATTAGAATGCATTTATTTTTCTTAGGCTCAGATTGTTTTTTTTCCCTTATGTTTGCCAAGGAGCGATTTAGTCAAAATCGGGGGGGAAATTTCTTTTTACCTGGTAAATAATGTGACCCTCCTGAAAGACCACTTTTCCCCACCCAACATCTCTCACCAGAGCACATGATGTCACAGGGGAAGAACAGACGGCTCTTTCAGTGACAACCTTCACTGTGAGGAAAAAGTGCCTCAGTGATGGGTTAAAGTGGGACCTTCACAGCGAGCGACCAACTGCTCCGATTCAGTGAGCAGACGCTTCCACGGAGATTTTTGGCGGGGTTCAGTAACATCCAGAGTGTGGTTGTTTCTTTGACTGAAGTCACCTTTTGAGTAACCTCAACTCTTCAAGTTCTGTCTGTGCTGGAAGACTGGAAAGACACAGTGGAGGATCATACAAGATCTGATGGCTTAGATGTAGGTGGGATGGTTTTCCATCAGACACGTTAACACCTTCACCGCTGTTTCTGAACTGGTCCCTCAATGTATTCGATTTTCTCAGAGGGCAGAGCCATATCTCTATCCTCTCCCAGATCACTTGCCTTCAGTTCTGTTCTTCCCTTTCCTTGATCCTCCTACAGTCATCATGGTCCAGGGACCACAGAGGAGAAATGCAAAGATCTGTGGGTCCACGGCTGTGGGTCTGCAGGTCCAGCTGTACACAGACTCAAGGCTCACTAGATGGCAAACAACAGTCTTAACAACAATGCTCTAGAGCTCCTTTCTCTCTGTACTCCTCTCCTCCTCTGAAATGTAAGGCAACCTACAATATGGACTATAGACTCCACCGTCAGCCATTCCATTTTGCAAAACAATTAATAATGAATTTAATAATATGATGGCTGAGGGGTGTTTACACAAACCTCAAAGATACACCCTATGTTGGTCTAACCCAAAATCTTGTTAGATTAGTTCAGTTTTAGGCAGCTTAAAAATAATTTGGTGGTTGATGTTTGACTCACTGTGTGATAAATTACTCAAAATAAAAGTGTTATTGTGATGCAGAGCTGTAGGAGGCAGAGCTATTCATGTAAATGTGTGGAAGAACATCTCTGCTGCAGGATCACTGGTGCTCCCCTTCAGTCAGCTGGGAACCATTGGCCCTTTGGTGCTCTGGAAGGATCTGGTATCACGGGGGTTGGAAAGTGGGGATCGAACATCCTCACTGCCACTTCTAGGGGGGCAAAGGGCAAAACTTGACCCCCCTAGCAGCGGCGTACTAAGAGGGAGTGGTCCTTTCCAGAAGCCAGGCAGCAACGGGGTGTTGGGGCTGTAAAGAATCGACTGTACAAGTGGGATAAAATTTTTGTGGCTGAATAAAACAACAGGTGATAAACAGTTATAAGACACAAGGACTAGTGTTTGCTTATCAATTGCAGCCGGAACAGAAACTGTATTATGTTAAGTTTAAGCTGCTTTGTGGATGCAGAAAGGTGACATCTCTGACAAGATGGCGATCTGGTTTTTTTTTTTTGCATAATTTCTTATGACTGTGACGACCTGTCAGGGTTATGAACAACCGCACTGTGGGAACACAATGCTTAACTTCTGCCATCATGGTTGTGCACCTATAATACACACCTCCCTGGGCATCAAGTCAATTTCTTGCCAGGGCCGACGCTGCCTTACTCAACATTGTAGCCTGAATGTGGGTTACTCTTTGGGTCTGTCAGAGAGCCACTGAGCTTAGGGTTTGAATCAAAGCGTTAAAGACAATGCTTGTCTTCAATTCCAAAAGCGTTTGGCTGCAAGGAGACCATTGTACATCTGGCAATAATGATGCATAACCTCAACTGTCCAACGTTTATGCATCCCAAATGTCCCCACGTTCCCCAGAGACGCTGGATAAAACTGAACGAAACCTTTAGACTTAATTTTAAGCATTTCCTTTAATGTTCTGGCAAAGGACAGACAGGGCGCCTCAGGGTGTGCGGGCCTGCCAGAAACCACCGCGCTGCCCAGATTTTGGGGCTAAGCTGACACTCCGGTGGGTTTGCCTGTTTCAGAACTTCCTCAGAAGTCCTCTTTCTCAAGAAACAGTTTCATAGCAGTAAAACGGTTAGTCATTTTTCACTGGAATCAAAATGGGTTTTATAATTTTTGAACAAATTATTTCAGAAATCGAAACAGGCTGCTTTGTGGTCAGTGGCGGAATGCTTCAAATCCCAGTCGCAGAAACAAAGGTTGTACAGGACTATATTTTGGATGAAAAAAAACTGACTAGTGGGATTTATTGAAGTCCAGGGCAAAAATCCATCCAACCTTTATCAGTAACTGCTTGTCTAATGTAGGGTTGCGGTGGTCCAGATCCTATTTCTAGAAGGGTTTGAAGCACAGTCCATCCTGGATGGAACAGCAGTCCATGAAAGAACAATCACACAGATACAGACACAGTAAGAGCAATTCAGAGTCACTGGCTCTCCTAAAACACCTTTCTGTGGACTGTGGGTGGAAGTCCACACAAACACGGGCATGAATGAGCATGCAGACTCTTCACAGAGAGCCAGATTGAAACCCATAGTTGAACCCACTGCTCAGGAGCTGTGAGCATTTCAGGCTTAAAGTAAATCATCTTCCATGCATATTTTTTCTACTCATATACAAAACAAAAAGGATCGACCACGAATGACCAGCATTCTTGTCAGCTGTGTACCAGGTGTTTTTTTTTGTTTATTGTTGTTTTTGCATGGCCAAAACCAACTGTCTGTGGACAATGTGCAAGTGGCTGGAGGAAAAAGCTCTTGGATCAGCAGTGGGAGCAGCAGGCCATCATCCGTTAACATTAGAGTCTTGCTTGAAGCTGGAGACCCGCCTGCAGTGAGTTGGAGGAGCGTGTGGCTGCTTGGGGGGGGGATAAAGGCCACATTCCAAGGCTAAATACTAACAGATGCATTATAATATAGATGGGGGAAGGGGGCGGGTGGAGACATATACAGCCACGCCCACACAATAGCTGGTTATTGTTACTGTTGTTACTATGCATTCTTCATTTTACTTCAACTTATTCAGTATCTGAGTATAGTAGCTAAAGCCCCATCATACTAGAGTTGCAGCTGCAGAGTCCAAAGGAGTGTTCGCTTAGCAATACACACACACACACACACACACACACACACACACACACACACACACACACACACACACACACACACACACACACACACACTCTTCCCTGTCACTGTGGGAGTCTCACACTGACTACAGTTCTACTGCAGTAAGAGTCTCCACCCTTGGAACTTGGAACTTGTACTAATTAATAACAGACCTATAAAAAAATAGAAAACACAAAGTTAATGACAAACCTCCATGGTACTTTGAGCCCCCCCCCCAGGTCTATTTAGACTACCATCACACACAGACATTAACAACCTGACTTGAGAGGCCGCTCACTCTTTCCTATTTGAATTTGTGCAGAAGCTGTGACTCACGCTGCAAACAGTGAATGCCCTTACAGAAAGAAATAATGAGTATGTGTTGGAGACTCCAGCAGGAGTGGGTGTCTGTTTGAGTGTGTGAGAAATGCTGTCATGGTGAAGTAGTGTGTCAAAGCACAGCTGAGGACGCTCTTTCCATTAGTCAAGTGCAACATCGTCCAAAAGCAGCTGCCTTTGCCAGGAGCATTAAGAATATAGAGTGGGAACCGCTGCTTCACCGTGCAGGACCGGACATAACTTAGATGTAATTCCTTCTCAGTTTTCTCTCTTCTCTTTGAACGAATGCCTCATATTGCACATTTAAAGTCACTCACTGAGTCTTCAATCTGTCCGACATGTTCACGTGTTTCTCTACATTTACCTTTTCTGTTTAGCAGACACTTTTCTCCAACATATGGTGATCATTATTATTCAGCTGCCGCCTTTGTCAATGATCAGGATCAGTACTAGTGCAGCAGTCTGATAAAATAAGTATAACAATCAGCCTTGTGCAGACAAACTGTGTTCTGTGTCTGACTACTTTTTAATTATATATACATTTGTTTTTGAACACAGAGATAAATGTCAGTGTGTCCTCTGTTTACAGTAGATCCTCCTCACATGGTCTTCCCATCATCAGATGTAAAAGGACCATCAGGAAGTTCATCAGCCTATTTCAGATTATCCCTTTGACTGAGCAATATTCTGGGCGTACAGTATATGTGTAAAGAGGCCACCTCCTTGCTACTTGAAAAAATATTCCATTAATATAAAAAATAAAACTGAACTTTTTTCCATTTTTCCAGCAAATGGGCACCTGCCCTCCAACCTCCAACATGCTCGATCTCTGCCCCTCTGATTCATAACCATCATGGAATCCCAACCATCTGGGAGCATCACCTAAGCAGAGGGTCGGGAGAGACCAGTGATGGAACTTGTGCAGGTTCTGAACCTATAAACTTGTGTGTGAAAGAATACCCAGAACAAAATGAAGTACCCATTGTGGGTTTATCCACTGGTTTGTGACAGTTTATTGATTTACCATCTATCTGTGGTTTCCTTCAGAGGATGTGCTAAAACATAAACATGTCTCTTATTGATATTAATCAGCATATTTCTAAGTAGGTCTGTTATTCACTGCTGAAATGGAGCTTTCAGAAACGTTACCCCTCACCCAGGACAGAAAGGGTGCCATTTAATGTAAGCCACAAAAAGTGCTTTCATTTTAAGGATCTCTGCAAGTACAAATTTATGGAAAACTCGCGAGATTGGCTAACAGAGGCATGAAAATAAAGCAGCTGGTTAAAGAAAACACAGAGTGAAATCTTGCAGAAATGTCAGAATCACCGCTTAAAAATAAGCTCACTGCTTGCAGCTACTGCGGATTCGGCTGGAAGAGCAACTTCATGCCTTGAAGTGAAGGCAAGATCAGCTCGTGTAGACCTTCAGATAAGGCTGTTTCTGTCAAGTTCAACACTCCAGTTTTGGTTTAAAAGATAGTCAGTATACCCCTGATACACAGAGAATCTGTCTGTATCTATTTCCCCAGCAAGAGCGCTGTGCCCCTGTACCTCCGGCTGCTTGGTGGTCCCACTCATAAGGAATCGGTAGATTCTCAGTTTTTTCTCTGCTTCTCAGAGCTGTTGAATACCTCCCAATGGTCAGAAAGGGTCTCAAAACCAGTCTTTCAGTCCCACGTCCTGATCTCCTAACAGGGACAGAAATTTGCATCATATCATCTGTCCTTTTTTAACCTTTGAATCTTATTGCTGATTTTGTATGTCTGTGAACTTGTGAACGAGAGCAAACATGTCACTTCTGAAACTGAACAGTAGGACTTGATGTCTGACTCTGGACTGTAGGCTGGGGGGAGTGAATGATGTACATCTGGAACTTCAGGGTTTCAGGTTCAGTATTGCTTGAGGGATGATGTTTTGTAGCTTTGACTCATGTGAGAAACCTGAATTGGTCCTGAAACCATCCATCTGTCCATTAGTAGCTTCTCCAGTATAGGGTCACCATAGTCTGGAGACTGTCCTGGTAAGGGACGGTACACCTGACAGGACACCAGTCCACTGAATCAGAAAATGTTTCAGAAAACATCTAGCCTGTAAAATGAACAACTATAGAATGTCACAGAATCCTGAATATAAATAAGTGAATGAATAAAGATGAAGCAGTGGCTGAAAGGACCAGACGGTGCAGCTCAAGGTTGACTCGGTGGCTTTTATTGAAGGAAGGAACTGACCATAACAGCAGCTCCGCAGCCAAGACAAACAGAAACAAGGAGAGTAACATAAACAATTCTACTGGTGACACTGGTTTCGTACAAGACAATTTAAAGCGACTTTTTTTTCCACAAAAAAAAGAAAAATTAAAGCCTGAGCGTACAATTTAAGCACCATCCATATATTTTAAAAATACGTAATTGAGGGTAAGCAGAATGAAACATGAATAACATGACTGCTTTTATTTATTTGGTACTGTTAAGCGCAGGGAGGTAATTCCGCACGTGAAAAGAAAACGTATTGATACTTTGACTGCATTTGTAATTTGTTTTATTTTTGTTTTTTGCTTCCAAAAAGTTCTTAGAGCTAGGAAATCAGGTAAGGTATTACATTAACAGCTAAAGTGGTTGTAGAGCTCCATTTGTGAAGTTCTAACTACCAAAAAAAAAAAAAGAAATTGTTCACCTTCAGACCCTGGTTTTGATCCTTCCAAAAAAGTCTGTAAACATAGGCAAAGCTGAACATTGTGGAGATCAAAATCTCACTTAAATCCATGGCTAAATACCAGCTTAATTATTGCATTCTCACATTAGGAATTCTCATCATTAGGCTCCGCATTGTAACACTGCTCCACTCTTTGGTTCATCTAAAAAAGAAAAAGCGTCGCCCCTCTGATGGAAAAAAAAAATCACCAACCCTACAAAGACTCCAACTATTGTGTTTGATTGAAATGTACTCCGTTACTTTTTCATGGCAAAAAGCAAACATAACAGGCATTCTTTGTACTACGGGACAGAAAATACATCCAAAAAAGTTATTTTGCCCACCCCGTTGTGTCTGAACTTCTGCTGTAGACGTGCTCCTCATAGCAATTCTACCGCACCCTGCCCCGTTTGGAACGATTGCCGGGCTCCTTTCACAAGGGAGATTCGCCTGGACACAGTCTGGTAAAAGACACCTTTAAGCAGGGAGGAATAGTCGCTGACTTTGGAGAGGTGATGGTGGAAGTAGTGGCTGTCGTACAACTGATTCCTTCTGACTAGAGCGTGCAGGACCTCTTCATTCAGCAGATTGCCCACGGCCATCACGTACAATTCGATGTTCTGCTTTTCCAGTTCCTCGGCAATGCTCAGCGCACCGCTCGCAGTCAGCCCCTGGGACCGCCCGTCGGAGAACAGGAGCACCTTCTTCTCACCTCTGCTTTTACTGAATTGGTTGATGGTGAAGCGGAGGGCAGCCCTTAAGTCTGTGGCATCGCCCCTGTATTGCATAAGATCGATAGCATCGGCGATCTCCTTGGAGTCTGTGGTGAACCTCACTTCTTGCCTGGCGTTAGTGCTGTACTGGCCAACAGATACCTGGACCTTTGGAGTTTTGTTCTTCAGGAAGCGCTCTGCAAGGCGCTTCACAAACTTCTTGGTCGTTACAAAATTGTTGGCACCTACGCTGGGGGAGCTATCCATCATTATCAGTATGTCGGTGTCCTTTTGAAACTGAACTGTGGATGGGGGGAAATGTTCATGTCATTTTGGATACAAATAATAGAGGGCAACAGGGCATGTACATAAATCATGGGTTTCATCAAACTTACTTGGACATTCGTACTTGGGGCATTTCTCATCTACAGAAAAAAACAAAAACACAAAAAAGTGAAAAATTAAGCCAAACCATTTGACTCTTAATTCAGATATTAGGATTGTTTCTAATTGAACTTCTTTCTTATACTTAGCATGTCACATTTTCAGCACACATAATATGTTTGAGTACAAATACATAAATACCGTGGAAAAACAGTTGCCAATACTTTGTTACAATGCAGAGATATTTAGCTAATTGAGGTAAATATAGTTGCAATTGTTCTTCTTTTAATTCTAGGTAGGATGTAAACTGCTCTTTTTGTTTACTGTGAGTTGTAAGTGGCTGTGGAGAGAAGTGTCTGCTAAAACATACAGTAATATGTCTATTAGCTCGATATGGTCTCAAGACATGAAAGAAACTGTTTTAAGACGTCTTTGATAAAATTTCAGAAAATGTGATAAACCTTATGAAATGTTATAAAAATATGATATGTTAAACTATATAAATCAAACGGCTAAACAGAAATATTGAATGCCATAGGGTGTAGCTACAATCAAGGCGTTACTGTAAGTGTGTAAAAGTGTTTGTACTCTTAAAACAAAGACCTACTTTCGCAGATGGTAGCAGTCAGGTTCTGCAGGAATTTTTCTTCAAGCAGCTCATCAAAGTTTATCAGAGAGCGGGAGAATCCTTGAACTCTGTTGTTCTGGCACGTCATCTGATCTATCTGCTCGGAGTTCGGGTTCCTCCCGGTGTAGTCCACAACACCCACTGCACCCACCTGCACAGTCCACACACACACACACACACACACACACACACACACACACACACTTGAACGGCTGCTCTTATATGACAAACAAGAGCTGTTCGGTCATGTTTCTGTGGCAGTTCCTGTACCGTGACCCCGTGTCCGCAGAGCACATCGAGCGTGACTGTGTCCCTGATGATGTCCGAACGGCCATCTGTCAAAACCAGCACCACCTTCCGGTCGGTCTTCATTTGGCTGATCATGTTCGTCAGGCTGAACTGCAACGCCTCGCCTGTGTAGGTGGCTTCAGCTATCCAGCGCAGATTCATCACAGCTCTAGATGCAAGAGAAATATAGAGGGGATTTGTTACGCTGTGTTCCTCACTTCTTGCAGTTTCATTTTCCCACCCAAAGCTTTAAAACTGTCTCGACTACCACTTGGTGTCGACGGGCCCTTGTTTGTTTAGCGGCTTTGTGGTGTGGTCACTTACTCTTTCAGGTTCCTCAGGGACTTGGTGTGCTCCAGTGTCACCATCTCCTGGGTCTGGTGCCCACTGTACTGCACCACTCCCACTGAGGACTCACTGCCGTCGAACTAATGCATGAGGGGGGAGTCATCATCAGGCCCCCGTCAGGCTAAAAGTGTCTCCCTGCTACAACATCAAGTGGCCTTACAGGTGACTCACATTGATTTTCTGGTCCTGCATCAGTCGGTCAATGACAGTGACAATAAAGCGCTTGGACTGCATGAAATTGTGAGCGCCGATGCTCTCTGAGCTGTCCACGACGAAGGTCAGGTTCAGTGGGCCGCACTTGCACTCTGAAGAACCCCGCCAGGGGCAAAAGATTCAAGGGACAGAGATCATCATTTACAGTGACCATAAGAACGATGACAAATGCAGCTCCTTACTTGGAAAAATCACTGCTGAGTCGATTCCTTCTTGTGTTAGTCATTGTTGATAAAAACAGAAAGCAGCAACTTTAGTATGGTTTATATGAAATGTACTTACCGCAACACGCTGTGAAGTAAGACAAAGAAAGAATTAAATTCATTTCGAGTATCTTTAAACTGTTTCCCGTTCTATTGAGGTAAAAGAACATACAATCTAGACACACTATCTACTCCATTCAACAATATTTGTACAATACTGTATAAAAAAATACTATTCAGTTGTATGTTTACATCCTATCTTCTCCACTTATTAATAATATATCAGTGCCAGTAAAATCTGTATGTTAATACAGCAGCACATACTTACAGCACATCCTCATGATGATGTCCAGCATCTCACACTCCTGTAAACCATGAGAGAAATAATCATTTATTAGCATAAGCTATTGTTTAACCAGAACCATTTATGTTATTTACGTACATTTTTCCATGTTGTCAGTAACTAAATCCTGTAATATAACAAAGTGTTTTCACATGGAACTTCAGTTTTCCACGAGGCTACATAGATCACAGATTTGTTCTCCAAGGCTGCAAAACAATACGGCTGACACCAGGTGTTTGTCTTTGACTGTAAACATCCTGGGAAACAGATAGATACAGTTCTGTAACTGTAGGTCCCTCCTGGGCGATGGTTCTGCATGCTGTGTTTTTTTTGTTACTTACATCGACACCAGGGCTCCCAGGAGGCCCAGGAGGCCCCTAGAGAAAGAGAGATACACAGAACACACCTGAGCGAGGAAATGTAAAGCTTTTACAGTAAAATGACAGTAATCAAATTAAAAAAAAAGACATTGATAAAATCACTGTCTGTCAGTTTAACAGGAGTGGTGGGGTTACTGAAGAGGGGCTTTATTCTTAAATCTGTAAATATGAACACCATGCCATGAAAATCGAGAGCAAAAACTGCCAACCATTTAGTATGGTCCATATTTTCGTATGATGTACATCAAAATATGACGACAGGAAGTTGTTTGCATAAGTCCACCTTGGCTTAAACTCTGCAGTTTACATTTTACAGAATCTTCTGCTGACTCAGCAGTATTCCAATTCCACTGATGACAGCAGACCGTCGTTTTTCTGGTTCAGCAACGGCTCCGTGCCATGATGATCCTCCCACCGTCATTGCTGACTGGGAGGAGAATCTTTGGCTAGAAAGAGAGTTTCTGGTGTCTGCCAAGCAGAACATGTTTTATTGTGGTGCTAAGGTTTAACTCAAATAACCAGAAGATGTTCTTCCAGCAGCCTTGTGAATCAGTCAGGACCTCCTTGGTGATCTGCCAGTAGTGACCTTCATAGAGAATGGTGGTTTTCCCTAACCAACCTCCCTGTCAATAATAACCCATGATGGTTGAGGGCTTAGTACAGATCTTAGCTGAGGGGTTTTCAAATCCTTAGATGATGCTAACACTGGAAGATTTTAAGTTGTTCTTGGAGAAATTTTGGCAGGGACTCCACTTTGGGGTAGGCAATGTGGTCTTGATTATTTTCCGTTTGTAGACGACATGACTGGTTGCATGTCTGAATAAGTGAATGGACAGATTCCCAGAAGTGTAGGAAAGGGTTTTTAACTCTCTCCAGACCAAAGACCATTCTTACTAACCTCCAAATATCACAATACGGCCTTATGTACTGCAGGTCTGCTTTTGCAGATGTGCTGTCCAGGATTATTTCCATCTTTAGCTGCTTGTCCTTATTAGGGTCACACCAATCTAGAGGTTATTCCGGAAAGACCAGGTGCTAGGCTGACAGGGCTGCATCCCAGACAAGATATCAGCCCATTGCGGGGTGGTCACACTTGCACAAGTTCAGCCACTATGGGCAATTTAGAGTGACCAATTAAGCTGAAACACTTGTTTAGATTGTGGGAGGAAACAAGAGCACCAGGAAGAAACTAAAGCAGAGTTGGAGAGAACTTGCAACCTTTACTAACCGGAACAGCCCAGGTGCTGTAAGGCAGCAGTGTTACCTGCTACATCACTGTGCCCCCTTGGATTATATGCTTATTACCCAATAATGTAAATATCTACTCCTGGCTACTATGGAATTAATCCTTGTCAGTACTTATTGTGACAAAAACAATATGTTTATTAATAAACAAGAATATCATATTAAGGGTTGTACCTGAACCACTTCCTCAGTTATTATTCTTCACTTGCTACGTAATGGAATCTGCATAGATTATTCTGCAAATCTTTGCGTTGTTAAAACGTTCTTGTTCTGGAAGCTCTCCACTGAGTAAATCTCTAATAAAGCTTGGTTCCAATCCTGCCATCATAGACGCATAACTCAAGTGCAGTATTTACAGAGGAGAAGAAGACTGGATCATGCAGGTTGACTCCGCAAGAGTAAACCAACTCCACAATGAAATCACCAAAAGCATACATCTGTTTAGTTTCTCCGTACAGCGGATGAGTCGACCAAAATCAAATCGCATTCCTCTGATATGTAACTGCTGTTCTAATTTAATATTTCTCAATGAACTGTGTGAGTTATGGAATGATCTAATCTCGAATCAAACAAATGTTTCCTACAGGTTCGGTTTCTTTAATCTGACTACAAAAGTAGCTGCAAGCATATGTTTTAGTTTTTCATTAAGTTAACCGTAAGAAATGCCCTGAATGGAATATAAAAAAGATACTCACAGGGTTTCCTTCCCGTCCTCTGTATCCCTTCGCTCCTTTGGGCCCAGGAATTCCAGGTCGGTTATTCTAAAGGGCAAACATGAAAACCGGAGACAAGAAAAATTAATTTTCATTTTCATTGTTCCTTTGCTTGGCTGACAATTTGATAGAAACATTCAGAATGACTTATTCATACAGTTAGATATCTCACTTGTTCTGGCAAAACAAAGTAGAGCACTTGAGAAGCCAAACTGGTTTACAACGCTTTGATAGAACATCCCACATGAACAAAAATGTGTGGGTTTGCACGTCTGTGGAGTCGCTGCTAATCAGTCTTTGATAATGATGTTTGCACCAACTACTGCAGACCTGTTCACAACTGTTAAACCTCGTTTTTTCTCCCTATATTGACGTCTTATAAAAATTAAAACAACACTCAGTCCCAACAAACAGTGGTTTGTCTGACTTCTGCACATCTACAGTCAGCATTGAAATACCCTGACATAAAAACTCTTTAGCATTTGGTGACAAACAGAAGAAAACTGGCTCTAGGCTCAAATTTGACTGTTGCACTTTTTAGATATTTAGATACTTTGGCAGATACTGCTGTGCCTAAAGGCCGACAAAATGTTTTGGGCAAATAAAATTAAACTGTTATTCTTTGCACAGCTGTGCAGGAGCAAAACAGCCGGAGTGGTTCTTGGGTCATGTCAAACTATCTATGAGTCTTCTCAGGCAGCAACAGCAAAACACACGGCGAAGATCCATCTGACTGGATACACTGCCATAAAAATGCAACTATAGGATCCTTCCGGAAAGTTTACGAGAGGCTGAGGCACAATCACAGCTGTATATTAACGGTGTTGCTCCAAACAGCAAAGTTTCCACTGAGACAGGTGGTTGATAATAACTCAAAGGGTCTTTCGAAGCTCTACAGCTTGAACTAGAACAGCTAGAACTGCATTGAGTGCAGTGGTATTTCGTCTCTGCAGCTGGGATCTGTCATAAGGGCTGTTTACTGTGGTAAATCTGCGTTCTAATGTCTGGTCTCACCTACAATCCAGTGGATGACAGACCTTGCCTTGCAGTGATGTGGAGAAGAAGAACATCTGCTTTTTTGCTCAACTTTTATTTGTCTTGTTGGGACAACTCACTTTCTGGTTTCACTTCCATGTAATTGCATCATAGGAGTGTTTTTAGAGATACTGAAAAAGGCAACATCTGAACATGTCCGTTTTACTGTTTAAAGTCATGCGAATGTGTGAATTCTGGAAGCCATCAGTTCTTCTACTTTGGACTGTTTGAGTGAAGGAAAGGTTTATACACAGTGCCTTTATAGACCAAACAGTGAATCACAGCCCTGCTGAAGAATCTCACAGGTCCTCACATGTTTCTTGAATTGTCAACTAAAGACATCCAGACCACTTTAAAGTCAGTGTTGAAAATCCAGAGAAACAGAACGAGAGAAACTGAAGGGTTGGAAATGATGAATTTCTGGAGGGAAGGATTGGACCAACCCCGTAGCCACACCCATCTGTCAACCACTTCCATATGCACATACGCATACCCTGCTACTTCCGCCCCACGGGTGCTGTTTTTCTTAAATCCGCCGTCAGCCCACTGCCACCTCTATCTTGTTCATGGAGCCCCAGCAAAGGGACTAAACAACCTCGCTAGACGGCAGATGCGAGCCCTCAAGCAGACTCCAACAACCAATGGACAGTATACCAAGCATCCAACGAAATGCTCAAACCAGCCTAATACTTCCGACTCCTGAAATGATGATGAATCAATATTTTCACAGGTTGTTACTATTCTCTTGATTTTTTATTAACCAAATCAGTTGAATTACACTTGAGACGCCAACACTGAGATGCTACCAAAGGAGTGACTTAAACTGAAATCACTGTAGAGCAACCTGCAATGTCTAGACAGGGTTTGTCCACCTTATTCTTATCCTATATAATAGTATTCTTATGTTCTAGTGTTTACACATAATGGCTTGAACTGAAATCTACACTGATTTGGTGTCTTTAGGCTGACAGTGTTTCGTTTAAGTCGTAGTTTGTCTTTCAAAGGGATAAATATCAACTCAGAGATATGAGTTCAAAAATGTTTTATAAGTGAATAGTTTTCTGCCACAGCCTGAATTCCAGTGCCTCGTGTCATTTTCAAATAAAGCATTTGGCTTAATAAAAATAAAACACAATGTTCTCTAAACCACACAGTTTTGTGTTTCAGAGCATATCTGGCTGTCAGCAGGGGTTCGCCTGCTACCCAACATTCAGTCTGCACGAGTCCTCTACATAAATATAAAATTCCTGGGATTCTGACACCACCGGATCAGACTTTTATATAGAGCAATTCCCAGAATAATACTGCATCTCAATATTAACACATATTAATGCTTCTTTTTCATTTATTACTAAAGCTAGTTATTGCATATATTTTGCAGTAGCTTTCTGAGGCACATCTTTTGAGAAGGATGAAAATTTCAGAGTCCCCTTTGTACATGTATGTCACAGACAAGTTCAGTTATTTGGTAAACTGACTGAAGATGACATTGTGACATTAAACTTAATGAACCAATGACTCCATTTGTAGGCATCCTTTCATCTCAGTAAAACCAAAAGAAGGCATGTAGCTGAGGCCACCCAAGTATATGACGTTATCGCCAGAAAAAGTTCAATGTCCAATTATTCATACTATCAACTTCCCAACACACACTTCTTGGGGAGCAGTACAAGCAATCCACATGCTGTACAACGGAGCTTCAGTAGGCTCCAGTAGGCTAGTGTTGGTCGTAAAGCTCCATCAAAACAACTGCATTTCATCCTCATGACGCACTTCTGCTTTTCCCTAGAACTTCACATTGTGTTGTCAACACAAATATACAGTATGTTGGAGTGAAAGAGTGTAAAACCCGATGTGGATGAGAACTCCTTTGCATCAAGCAATGGCCACAGTGGACCACCCACCAAGGCATGTGGTGGTGGGGGTGTTTTAGGACACAGCAGAAATCGTGAGGACCAACAATCAGGTTGGCACCAAGTCAAAATAAACATGCTTCTATAACTGTGGCTCAAAAAAATGACCAGTTGTCATTGGCTTCAAACTAGTGTGAGAAAATATTAAATATGCTCTCCAGGTTACAAAAGGCAATAATGATCAGGCTTCTGTGACCATGTTACAGACCATTGGCCTTTGGTAATATGTCATTAGGCATGGACAGAAGAAGCTCCCCTCTCAAGTACTGCAGACAAAACGGCCAATTGATCTTGGTCACCTAACAACTATAACAACAAATCCTTTCTGGCTCACAAGAAAGGAATAACTGGACCATAAAGGAAAATCACAATTTAAAAACTCTATAAAAACTCGGCAAAAAAAGATCAGTAAGAATCTATCTCTGTAACACGATGTTTGCAGTCAACAGTCCCTCTTATGAAAGTACCAGCAGATTTGTATTCCACAAATCCAGGGATGCAAATTATTCCAGAAATAATTTAATCCAGGGACACATTTTACAAAAACAAGTTGTGTTTTAAACTCTTTCTTTTTGCACTGGTTTCTAACTATACTGCTGAGTCCCCATAATTCGAAAAGACTAAAAAGAAGGACAAGCATATGGAGTATGAAAAATGAGCAGCCATGCTAGCACAGTTCCTTGACTCCTGTTCTCTGGGACCCCAATTTCCTTGTCCCCATGGCAACAAAGTACACACAGCTGCACAAGTTCAAAACATATCGCTGCAGTAGGAACCCTTTGTGCAACATTACATTAGAAGTGTATAAACAAAATATTCCTCTTGTCTTGGCAGAGTTTGCACATGACAAAGAGGCGTGGTGTTTTATGGGGGGGTGTTCCTTCAGAGGGACACCTAAACTGTATGCTGCTTAATGCAAAAAACTCATTTGTTCAACATAAAACAAAAGCAAAAGACTTATTACTCCTGGCAACTCACACAACTCCCTACAGTGACTCACATCTGGTCCGGGGTCACCTGGTTCTCCATCATCTCCTTTGGGTCCAGGAGAACCTTTGACTCCCTGAGGAAAATAAAGAAACTATGAATCCCATCAACTCCTTTGGTTAACAGCAAAGCTATAATCTTTAGGAAACATGGAGTGTCTTCTACCTGACAGTAATAAAGTCATTCAACTCCATGGAAAGGTCTTCTGGGTTAGTTCATACAAGTCATGGCAAGTAATGACTTTGATCTGAAATGTTAACATACCGTTTCTCCACCATCTCCTCTTGGACCAGGATAACCCTATAAAGACAAAGCTACATCAGCATCTCCGCTGCCATCGAACCAAGAGATATCACTAGGACATACAATCCCTTTGCACACATTCAGGTGATTTTAGATGACCTGGAAGCCAGAGCACCCTTCAGTTCCATTCCCTGGAGCGCCATCTTCTCCCTGTGGAGAAAAGAGGAGTGTGATCTTAAAGTAAATGCCATGTTCTGCTGCCTCAAACTTATTCCTCTTTTTAAAGGGTATGAGGCCTACAGCTGAACTTTGCTTGCTTTCCTTAGCATGATATCTGAGAAGAGGGGATGAAGACAGGCTCGGACTGGCACTAGGCCCAAAGGATCTTATTGCAGGTCTTGTCAAGAATGAACCACTTATCTGTCTTTACAATCCAGCACTCCACGAAGTTGAAAAACATGAAAGATTGCACAATTATAATGGTCCCTAAAGAAGTGGGACCATTATAGTGCCAGTCAATTTGATCACAGCTAGGTCAGCTGATCACAGCGGTTGAAAAGGTTTTGAGCAGAAGGACCGGAGAAACACACGTAGTCTATAAATGTTGAAATAAGCTTAACATCTGCTCCTTAGTGAACTGACCAAACGGACCTTTGATTTAGGCAACAAAGTTTATGGCTGAGATTCCCTCCCTTTCAGCACCTCTTCCTTTCCTTCCAATTGTATTCCTTAAGAAGACTGATTCACTTACCCTCCTTCCAGATTCCCCTCTGTCTCCTTGTGATCCTTTAATGCCCTTTGCCCCTTTAGTTCCCTGAGAAATGAATTCCACATAGGAAACTGAATTGTGAATAGTTACCATGACCATCATCCAAACAGAGCATTCATTTTATTTAAGATTATTAATAACACTCTTCCATCGGCAGCAATTCACACTGTACAGTTTTCCACTGTTTGTTTATATCAAGCTGTATATTTACTACAGCTGTTCCCAGTCTGGTATTTTGGGTTGAAACCTTTTATACAGAAGGCCATATCTCAACATATAAAATGAAACCTCACTTACAATATGTCTGAAAACTAACCTCAGGTCCTTGAGGACCCTCATCACCCCGATATCCCACTGGCCCGGGACGGCCTGGTTCACCCTGAAACATAAAAAGACTTATTCAAATTCAAACACACAAATAATTTCATTATTACACTATAGGAATTTGACTACTTATGCAAGCAGCATATTTCAGTTTTTCATGCGGAGACAAATAACTTATTTTGGCAGTTTAGTATTAGAGCATTAAGTTTACAGTAAAAACAATGATTGAAAAAATATGTGCAAGTGAAATTTGTAATCCATGAGATCTTGATANAGGAATTTGACTACTTATGCAAGCAGCATATTTCAGTTTTTCATGCGGAGACAAATAACTTATTTTGGGAGTTTAGTATTAGAGCATTAAGTTTACAGTAAAAACAATGATTGAAAAAATATGTGCAAGTGAAATTTGTAATCCATGAGGTCTTGATAACTTTCAAGAAAGCACTGCATGCACAAGAAATGTATATGAAAAGACATCTTAAAAACCTGAGCTGTAATTGTATTTGGCTATTTGCACAGATTTGACTGGTGACGGCTCATAGAGTTGCAGCTGCAGCCGAGAGCCTGAATGGATGTTTTTACCTTGAGGTCATTAAGTTAAGTCAGCTTTCTTTGGTCTTCTGAACAAGGTTGTGAAAAAAAGGTCTGTGGTTGGTTGCTATGAACAGTAAAACACTATTCCTTCTGTCATGCAATGTAAAATGATGTTCTTTTTCCCACTGGGAAATCTGAAACATAGAACTGAACAAAGCATAGAGGAGACGCTGGCTGCACACGGCTTTTCTCAAGAACTTCTTGTGAATTTAGGCTCCCTGGTCCAACGAATTTGATTTGTGGAGGAGCAAAGCGTTGCTACCTCCTACTCAAAATGGAAACAAATGCGCCTGCCAATAAAGTTCGACTGATCTGCTGTTAACTGCCAATAGATTCAGAAGGACCTCTGAGTCAGTGGCCCAGTGGAATTTTTTTCTTGAGAAACTGTTTATTTAAATGCAAAAAAAAAATGCATACATGCAAATACGTCATCTTGAAATGAAATCGACTAATTCTATATAAGCAGTGTTTAGATCAAAGGGTCCCCAGAGAGTATGCGGGAGGGTTGTAAAGAAGGAGCACATCTGTGGGAGGACGGGTCCTCCAAGCAGGAACAACAAAAAGATGCTGAGTTACACAGCATGGGCTTGTCTGCTGTGGTCTCCTGAGGTGGTTTTACAACCAGGTCAGTGGACAGAGAGGCCTCCACTCAACCTGGCTGATACGATGCCTAGTTTTTTCACTTGTATGGCCAGTAACCTTCCTCAAAAGCTCCTTTACTTTAACACATGGCTTATGAATGCTGCTGTGACCTTGAATAAAACTCAGTGGATTCATTTTTTGTTATTCTATCAGGTCACATTTACCATTTGATAATGTTGCTCTTACGACACCCTACATTTAAAAGGAAACTCAAGAATCTCTGGAAAGTGACAGGATGCTAACAGGTACAGTAAAGATTTCTTACTGCGTTTTCTTACCGGCTCACCATTGGGGCCTGGAGGGCCCTCGCGTCCCTGCTCTCCACGGGGTCCTGGTTCACCCTGTAGGAAAAGCAGTGTCAACAGCTGAATTAACTCCTCCCTGCAAGTGAATTTATTTAAACAAAAAATGATTGTTACTTAATAAAAGCTTGAGTGTTCTGTAACACTAATGTACCCTAACAAACTTGGTCAGAAAGGTCTCTACTAGATAAAGAAATGATAATGATAATAAAAATTTTCCCTTTTCGTTAACTGCTTATCATCACTGCTTATCCTGAGGCTATCCCAGAAGCACAGGGCCCGACGTGGGTATGCAAAGCATAATGAAAATTATGATAACCTGTGAATAATGATAACTGCTCATCCACCATGCCAGCCATTGGCATAAGTCCTAGGAAAGAACAACTATACTGGAATGATAAGGAAAATAAGACACAGAAATCAGACTTACAGGGTCTCCTCGAGGCCCTCGGTTTCCACGAGAACCCTCCTCACCTTTCTCTCCTGGCAACCCCTGAGAATAAGATGGACTTAATACCAAGCATCAACTCGTGTTTTATAATGGAGATAAATTTTAAGCTTTAGGCTGCATCTTTCAGCAACTTTTCTGCTTTTTCTTAAAACGATGATATCAGTCAGTTAAGAAACAGCCTACATTACCGGAAAACCACGCTCTCCATCTGTCCCTTGAGGACCCTGCAAAAAACATCACAGTTAAAAAAATGAAACAGGAATGAAGGTCAGGAAGCTTCTAAGGTACACTGTCTGTCTCATGGACAGAGAGGTGTGACATGTTCTCTGTGTCTGAAAGTCACACACGACACTAGATCAGCTGGGTAAGGAGCTACCCAGATACAATATCATAACTTTGAGATACAGGACCTGTTCTGTTCTGATGGAACCATTTTGTCACTTGCTGGACACATGCACGAGGCCCTCATCTCACAACTGAAACAGCCGAAGTAAATTCAGTGAAAAAAATGAAAGAACTTGCATCATCTCCTCTTTCGCCTTTGTCTCCTTTACCACCTCTTGATCCTTTGATGCCCTGCGAAAATCAAAAAAAGATCAGTTTTTTGAGACAGACAGAAGTGTAGCACAACAACCACCACCCTAGTGCACCTGTGATGCCCACTTTGACAGTCTCTCCCAAAGGTTGCCCATCAGCACCACTGGGCCTGCGAAAAGTCCTTTACCTTGAGTCCAGACTCGCCACTGCTTCCAGGTCTACCAGGTCCTCCGTCCTCCCCTCTGTCCCCCTAGATGAGAGAAAACACAAACGATCAGTCTACATAAAGCCTACTTTGTCTAAAAGCCAAAAAGCTTAGTCATCACCTTCCTTGGGCATTTACCTACATTGTCTTTAGCATTGAAAAGCTAACATCCTTTCCAGTTCAGTGACTGGTGTCCTACACTGGGGTGGAGTTTTGCTGTGAGTAAAACACATGAAAACAGAACGATCTAGACTCTTTCGTCAGTGTGTTCTTGTTTTTGACAGTAATGGGTATGCGGTGTGGGTCAGCCCAGCGTAAAGTTGCAACTGCTGTCAAACACTTGGACTAGTGTACCATATTGCTTTGTTGCAGTGCGTATATAATAAAAGGACGAGATTTAAGAGTAAGGCAATTTTGCGTTTTTACACATTTTCTTACTATTTTGAGAACTCACCCTTATCATCAGGGTTGTGAACGAGAAGATTCAAGAGTCCGGAATATGGGCGAAAGAGTTTAATTTTGTGAGTATGGTGACACCCAGAACGGATAGAAAACACTGACACACCCAGGCAAGGTCCTGAGCACAGTGAACATAAAGGGTCCAAAGTGCCCCTATAACCCCCCAAATTGGTTAGGCACCTATCTGTTTACACACATGCAGCAGCGGTGCGTAATGGGACCCATAGTGCTTTGCCGCTGCATATCTGTACATAGTTGTGTTTCACTGTTGTGCAGGGGGGGACTGACTGCTGGCCCCCTTACCACTTGACATGTTCAACAATTTTAGGGGCAGGAAAGCAAACACACAGCCATGAAACGAAAGGTTACTACGTTCTTACCTTTAGTCCTCTTCCACCTGGTCGGCCAGGATCCCCTTTAGGGCCTTGTGGTCCTTGAGTACCCTGGAAGTCAAAACAGACCATTTTAATTCCAACAAAAACTTCAACACTGTACTCAAAACAACTTTCAGCACCTTTACATTTTAAATTCAGTAAAGATAGACCAGAAGAGGGAAATTCGTGCAGTTTCCTTCGGGGTTCATAAAGTTCCAATAAACGATCTCATGAACCACATAATCAGTCCATCAATCATGTTTTTTTCGTGGCTCTTCATCTTCCTCAAATGTCAAGGTCAGTTACAAGTATAAATAAGCCTGTAGCGTGGTTCAGGGTGCATTCACGTAGTTCAGGAGTGTCATCCATATTTACCTGGAAACTGAAAAGCGTTTGCTTCCCACATGGCTTTTGTGGCAATTTATCTGATATATGAGCATCGTGTGAGGATCTTTTTGTCCATTTTCATCAAACACTTGTTCTGTGCACGGTCATAGTGGTCCAGGTCCTATCTTATATGGCACAAGGGTACATACTGGCACACAGGACTCCAGTCAATTGCAGGCCTGGATCTGAGGTTATATCTCTGCTACAGATGCTGCACTTTGGCCACAAACCCCCAGGTTTCTGGCTGCGTGCACTTCTGTAGTTAAGCACGAAGGAGTTTACCAAATGAAGTAAAGCGCATGTAAACAGTAAATCACTGAACAGGCCATTTGTCACCTGACTTTGCTGCAAAGCCGCACTGCACTGCTTCACCCAGGACAGAGCGATATACAGTATACCCAGGCTGCTGTTTGGTTAAGGCCTGCGGGCGGCCAAAGAGGGAACATGACTGTGTCTGGGGAATGTGGCTGACACGTGAGGGTGCTCATAAATACAGTGGCGAGGAGCATAAAAACTGTCATAGTGACATTCACTTACATCTTCGCCCGGAGCTCCTTTGCACCCTGACAGACCCGAGGGCCCTGGTTCGCCCTGTTGAAGAATGCAGGCAGGCATGAGTTCTCTATGGAATCTGGTGCAGCCCCTTTTGTTGCATTTTAATATTTGCCATGCAGAGAGCTCTTTAAACACATAGTTTTACAGATGTATAAAGCGGGAATTTATGCAGAAAGAGGAAAAAAAGGTGCTTTATGAGAAGAGCAGTAGATGCTCGTATTGTATTTCAGTCTATGACATAGTGCACTGTTCTAGGTAATGGTGCAGCACCTGTTACAACCACTGAGCTGCTGCGTGTGTGTGTGTGTGTGTGTGTGTGTGTGTGTGTGAGCATATTGTGCATATAAGTATATTTACGGTGCTCCGGTAGGGACGTTCACCTTAAGTCCATCAAACCCATCAATCCCAGGTTGTCCTTTGTCTCCCTGGAAGAGGAAGGATGATTTTTACAAAACACAGTATTAAGATGGCAAGAAAAGAAAATAGCAACAGACCTAAAGTAATACGAGAATAAGGGAACCAGCATCCACATATATGAGAGTTTAAAACTCACTCACCTTGTAACCTTTGTGACCTCTTTCTCCCTTGATGGAAAGAAAACACACTTTTTTACAGCAGGTATCATCCATAAAGAACTCAGTTCATAAACATACAGCATGCCTACAACAAACACTTTCTGATAGTCTGAGCTGATTTTCTTGGAATATTGATGATTTCTCCAGGTTATTTGTGTATGTGATGATGGAACTTTAACTGTTTCTTATTCAGCTGAATGGACATTATCTCCGGGAGGGAGTCAGAAAACGTCAAAGGTAAGAAACCATACCTTTTCACCTCTTCTTCCTATTTCACCCTGTGGGGAAACAACAGACATTTTTTAAGTTTGTATGTTTCATTTATCTGAACAGGAAGAAGATGAAAGAGAATAGAATAGTATTAATAATACGCCTCCTACCTTCATGCCCTGGTAACCAGCAGGCCCGGGGTCACCTGGTCTTCCCTGTTAAGACAAGGTCAAGTCAATCAGCTCCGTCATTACCGTCACTGGACAACAGCACCAAGGTGTGTCCCACTGCTTTGTTGGATGAGTCAGCTGCACTGCAGACCAGCGTTTTTACCTCTGGATGCTTCACTCACCCCCTGTCAAGCTGACAGCTTTCTTTACTCACTGCATGCCAGAGAATCGGAGGAATTGTTGCTACCTTAAGGCGAGGTGTTGTCACCATGGAGCAGCAGCCTCTGCTGTTATCAGTTGTGTCTCATGCATTATTCACAATGCACGGTGCACGACTTGCTTGTGATGTCCTTCCTATACTAGATGCTCTCATTAGTAAAGTAGACAGGCTTACCTGAGGCCTCTGTACTCACCACATCGCCAATGTCACCCTTTTCTCCTGGAATCCCTTGCCTGCCAGTTTCACCCTGTTGGGGTTAGAAAGGACTTGGTGTTTACAGGACCTACACTGAACCCAACCCCCAAAAACATCACAGAACTTGGACCATCAACAATGGACATCACTGTTCACAAGGTGTACATAAAGGGCCATCTTGCTATGGTGCATGTAGGCTATCCACCCGATGATCCAGTTTAACCCAATACAATTAAATTCAGTTTTTCAACAAAAGCACCAAACAATAAAACATATATATATGTTGGACACTGCTGAACGTTAAGCTTGACTCACCTTGGCTCCTGTGTCTCCGGGAGGCCCAGGTTTCCCTTGATCAGCCTATAAAGAGAACAAAATCAATTGTTATTTCTATAACTAACTCAGCCATTACACTCAGTATAATCAATGACTCTATATCTGCAAATTTGCTTTCATTGTTCAAAGAATTTTATTCTAATGATGCGTTACTGACAGCTGACTACCTGGGAATATATAGTAATGCAAATAGAAATTTCTGGTATAGTACAAGGGGGGAAAAGAGTCACAAATTTGAATACAGTACATAAATGTCAAAGAAATTCTATGTTAAGACACTTTAAAAAAAAGAGGTACTTACATGACAGTCAAAGGAGCAGCACTGTGGAGATACGGAAGAAATTGGTTAATGCTGAGATGAGGGAACTGTCACGGTGGAGGAGCATTTCAAACAGCATGCATATAAAATCAGACCAAAGACAGAATAACCATACCACATCTTCAGTGTCGTTTTTCTGAAATAAAAGAGAACAAAGAGTATAGCAGTTAGCAAATTCTGGTGTCCGCATGACATTGACCAGTCTGCATTCAGAAGTCACCGATTTATCTTCCACACATGAAATTCTCTGGTCCTCGGGGTGATCTACCCAGCCATTGCTCATGGGTACTCACGATCATGTCGATGATGGTGTTGATGGTGTCCAGGTTGTTCTGCATTGTCCTCCCTGCGGCTGTGAAGTTTTGCCTGTAGTTCTTGTTCGTGGCGATGACGAGCAATCTGTTCTCCTATTGTCCAGGTGAGGGAGAGCGGCTTTGGGTCACTTTCTATTTGGCTTGCACATCATGGATGGGCAAAGTTCTAGGAGCTGCACAGTGCTTTGTGTACCTCAGGTTGGACCATCATGCTTAAGGAACATACCTCTTGGTCTGGAGAGACAGCCACGGAGAACACCTTGATTCCAAGCTGTCTGGCCTCATTGGCAGCATCTTGTACGCCACCACAGGGCTCCTTGTAGCCGCTGTGAGGGTGTCCATCCGTCACCACAACGATGTACTTGTTCTCAGTATGAGGAGAACCCCTGAGGTGCCACAAGAAACTAAGGTGAGAACTGGACTGAATCCAGATAGTGGCGCAGAAAGCAGATTCAGTTCAGGACAAGACATTTCACACTAACGCAAAATGACCGCAATTGAAGGACGGTCATACAGAGTGTACAGGTGCCATCAGAAGACCACAGGACCCTACGCTGCCCCCTCTCACCCGCTGAACAGCTGTGCGATGGCCTCCTTGATGGCGCAGTCAGTGTAGGTGCCTTTGCCAATGTAGGATATGGCTCTCACTGCGCGCTTCAGATCGTCCTTTTTGGTCTGCATGTCCTGCAGCTCACGGACCAGCTTGACGTCATCGCTGTAGTGCAGAGCTCCCGAGTTCCACGTCAGGTCACGGTCACACGGTTGCCGGCTGGTCAAAGCAGAGGAAAGCAAGAGTCCAGATGTAGTTGTTGGGCAAATACTGGTTATCACTTTAGCACCTGGCTGTAGAATTACTGCTATGCATCACATTCATGACCGTTGTTACTAAGTACTGCGGAGTTGATGTCGACTCATGGCGACTCCATCGATATTTTTCTTTTATTGTGTTTGCTCTTTAGCCAGATGGCTGATCTTTGAAAGATGAGCATCTCTAGCTGAGTTTACTGTATCAGGATGCTCACGGTACTATACTATAAAATAAAATATTTTCTAAATGCCACAGATTTACACACAGCAGTTGATTTAAAATGAAAAGAAAAAGTTTGCATGCTGCTCTCAGACACTGCCATCGAATTCAATGGCAATTGTGCGTTAGCATTATTATTGCAAAGTTTTCGATCAGATGTTCAAAAAAACTGCAATGACACCATGATTTCTGTCATTAGTTCTCATCTGTGCAACGTAAATACTGTTAATGTGAATTGAGACTTGGGGGAAAATGGTGAAAAGGAGACGCTGTCGTACAAGTTGGTCAGCTGATCGATGAACGTGTTTGTGAATGTCTTGATCTGGTTGATGTAGAAGTCTGGCGGTTTGGCCCTCAGAGCAACGCTCTCAGACGTGTCCAAGACAAAAAAAATATCCACAGGACAATCTGGAAAAAGGATTACAAAAAGTCAGGAAAACTGGTCAAACCTTCACTTAACACAGTACTGTGAAATCTGATTAAATAACTAGTTGTTAATATTAGACTAACACCATATTATTAGCTTAGACAGAGCATGAAAGTGCAGGTTAACAGAATAGAGGGAGGGTACAGATTGGTGTCAGAGCATCGTGGGGTGGATCATTCAAATAGATTTAGGGTTCGTATTTTACGTAAATATCCACAAAGACACAACAACATGATCCAAGTGAACTATTTGAGACACGGCCTAAAAATCCAGACTTTTCAATGAAAGCAGTTATTCTGTCTTCTTGAACTGTCAGTGTTATTGAGGTAAAGGTGGTGGCTACACGGGCTCATAGTCCACCTGGAGATTTGCTCGCCTTTCATTTCTAACTCTGCATTTCACTTTACTGTATTTCTCCTTTTTGCAGAAACCTGCAAGCATTCATTTTTTAACAAGTAAAAAAAATGCAAGGTGTTTCAGTCCATTCATGACTTTTTCTCAAGAAACAAGTCATGAAAGAACACACTATTGCTTTCAGTTTTGTCACAATATTCACACACGTGGGCATATGGTGGAACCATGTCGTAAGCACCACGACTTCTTAAACATGCTTCTTCTTATGTACTCCTGGTAAACATTTTCTGCAACATTTTGGGATTCGTGAACAAAAGCAGGTGTAGAGCTGTAGCTGCTGTATTTTCACAAAAGCCAGTACTGTGGACTACATGAAGTTCAACACACTGTCACTGAAGTGTTGTTCACCACAAAGACCAGTGCACCTCTGCAGCGTGCTGGACCGGGACCCCTGGGAGAAGGTGGGCAGCACCACAATGGCACAAAGATCACAACATGCACACAGATGCATCAGCCTGGTCGGCAGCAACGGAAGGGCACCCTGTCCCTCAACACGTCCATCACTCTGTAAGCGTTCACCATTTTTCTGAGAAGGTGAAGGACAGCCACCATAGTGTGGAGTCGGTGCACAGACACCTCCTGGTGGCGTCACCTATGGTGTCACCTGGAAGATCACAGGGCTCAGGCAGCGTCCCCCTTGCGTGCCCAGATTTACCACATCCACATTCACCACATTCTCACTCTTTTGACTCCTTCTAGATAAACAGTCTAACAAAGCGGTCAGTCCCACGACGTCAACACAGAACGGCGCCATCGGCAGCGCGCGCGCCAGTTGCTGCTCTTTATTTCACTTTCCGTGTCAGAAATATATCTTTACCACCACATCCAGCATTTATCCTTTATTTATGGCACTTTGGAAATGAAACGGCGAATAACGTTATCAAACGCAAGGTTTTCGCTTTAGTTTTGTCACCGACTGTAGTTGGGCGGACTTCGATCGTCGTTCACGAGACCGCAGCAGCGTTTGGAATAAAGGGAAAATACCGAAATCTCACCTGAAAACCGAACTATTTCTTCAGCACCAGATCCGTCCCACAAAGGGAAGAGCAGCAGGAGCGCGAAGGCGCAGAGTCTGGGCGGCATGATGTCCTCCGAGAAGCGGGCAGAGACACGGATCGCAGCCCAGTCAACAGCGAGTGGACGGAGCCACGAGCGGCGGGGGGAGAAAGTGAGGGCGGGAAAGTGGGAAGTGGAGAGAAGGAGCAGCCGTTTAGGAAAAGTGTCCCCCAGCAGGAGTAGGGAGAGGAGGGATGGCTGAACATCTGGAGAAGGTGGAGTCCCTGCTCTTCTGGGCTCTTACAGCTTTCTGGCAGTTGTAGATCATACAAGACCTCCTTCCATTTTCTATTACTGTCCTGTATATTTCATATTAGGATCACTAGTGAAGATACACATCTGATATTGTACTCAAGGGCAGTAACAGTATAAGTTGTGGTTATATCTTTTTCTTCATTTATGCTCCAGTATACAATTCTGGATTGGGCAGGGGGGGGGCTTCTGTTTTATGGAATTTCTCTAAATGGTGGCCAGCATCTCCGCCTTGTCATCTAACAACAGGGAAGAAGCAAACTGGCAGCCGCGAAAAGCACTGAGAAGGTGTCGGAGCGCTTATAGAAGCGGGCGCGTGATCTGAAGGTTGTTGGTTTGAAGGTTTCTGCTCTTTCGTCTGTCCTTTTGAGGAGCAACGCCGCCAAAACTCATTTATCCCCGCAAACTGCCTTTATAAGAAAGTTGAAGGACATCCTGTGAAGGAGTCTACTGTCAAGTAGTGTCTGACTTGTGGAAAAGCTTCAGTTAAAGTGTCAGTCTTCAGTGCTGGCATAGGTCCCAACAACTGTCCGTGAACCGTGGTGGATCCATGTTGCAATAACACAACACTTACATCTTAAAATGGCCTTCAACTGTATAAATCGAGGTCTGAGAGAGAATATTTTGCATCCCCCTACACAGCTTCCCAGACAAACTCAAATCAAGTTATACTAAAGCATAAGCCCCCCCCAGATCCTCCTTACAACCTGCATATGCCCCCTTGATGATGCCAGCCACCCCCCAAACACCGTAAGTTCCAATCTGTCTCAAAGCCGCCCAGTTCCACGCCTGAAGTGTCTGAAAACTGACACTGAAACATGACTGTTTATTTTCTCGGCCGACGCTTTGATCCCGCTGATGTGCACAGCTGAGTGACTGAAAAGATTCTGGTTCCCCACCATTTGTAGGGACGCAACAGCTGGACTCCAACTGGCAACCTTTTGTTTGCAGGTCCAGATTTGCGATAAACGCTGCTGGCCGAGCGCCTCCCTGCCGAAGGCCTCTTTTAAGGCAAACGCCAAAACTTGGAGAACATTTACAGTGAGGAATGAGGCAGCTTTGCACAGATTCTCTCCTTGCAGGGAACGGCAGCAGCAGGGATAATTCTGCACGTCATTCCATAGTGGTTAGTGTCCTCTTTTGTGTTTTTTCCACATAAAATTAGCCAGTTTAATTTTTAAAAAATGCATTTTAGTAATTCAGTGGTCTATGCATTTGGGTGGGGGGGACTTGAAGACATCACAAGGAATGTCTGCCACACCCTGGACACCCTGGTTTGACCTCCTCCTCCTCCAGGATACAGTGATACCTTGACTGGCACCTAGATATGTTTCTGAGGAATGGAAACAACAACAAAACATCGCTCTTAGAGGTCCATCCATTTATACATCGATTCAACCGTCCATTATCAGGAATCACTGTGTCCTGGTCGGTGTCGTGGGGGTCCAACTTGGAACCAGCGGGTGCCAGACCACTGCACCCTCCAAAAGGGGTAAAAAATATGGAATATTCCACAGCTTGACAGCTGTGCACCTTAAAACAAAAGTTATTGTACCTTTAACAGCAGCAAATACACAAGTCTAGTTGTGGATAACAAATACAAATTTAAAGAAAAATTGTTTCTAAATATTCCATCCATTATTGTTAACTGCCTAATCTTGGTGAGGGCTGTGACCGGCTGGAATTTCTCCTAAGATCACTGGGCACTTTTTACTATTGTTAAAAACAATGTGAGTTATTACAATAAATTACAAGTGGTTGTAGGTGGTCAGTTGCACTGTGGACATGCAGAACGTTCTAGAACTGTGCTTGTGTCACCACGTTGAGATTTACCACAGTGTCTGAGGTCTCTTGTCAGCTGCAGCCCAACCCGTCCTGGTTTGGCAGGGGACCCCTGCGAAGCGCAGCCCGTGAGGAGCAGCGTGATGTTTTCCCGGCAGCTCTGCTGTGTTGGTCATGGGAGTCCGCGCCAGACCAACAGTCAGACACTGCCCCACATCCCTGCCAAAAAGAAAAAAGCAAAAATTTGGTTTAGCTCTGCACCAGGAGCACAGAAAGGAAGGCTGGGGGGGGAAAAAAAACAAAAAAAACAGACCTCACTTGGTTCTCAGACTGTCTTTGAAAGCGGAACAGCGCCCCCTATGTTTGACGTTTCTTCTGAGTCTGCACTTTACGTCTGGGAGACATAGTAAAAGACGTCTGCCTTCTGAGAGATGATGTTTTCGCACAGTTATTGTCTTCAGAATCAGCTTTGAGCAATGAGCAATGAAGAATTTGCGGCTCTCGCTGCAGCTGCATCCCGTCAAGAAGATGCGTTTCACAGCTGGACAGCTGTTGTTTATCCCAACTTAAACTCACGCAAACTCACCGCTCAAGTTTGCTGTCGTACATTCACTGCAAATGTATACATTCCTGGAAGGGTTTTGGGAAATGAGTGGGGTACAGAAGGTTGTTTTATTGTCTGCTTTATACAGTGGTGCTCCGTGCACTTGGAACGGACTTGGCAAAACCTCATTTTTGGCAATGAATTTCAGAGCATTTCTACGTGCTCCGTCTGCACGTTCAGGCCAGTTCACAAGAGTCAACGTTCAGTTGGGGGTGTTCGACTCGCAGGCAGCATCCCTGTGGTGTTACGGTTAGCGCCGGTAATAAATCTCAAGTCCAGTTACTCTTACATCCTCTGTCAAGCCACTCTGTATATGAGCGAAGAGTAAATTAACTCTGACACCTGTCATCGTAACGCTCGCTCCTCCTTTGGCAGTAGAATTATTTTCAAGCTCTCCCGAACTCCAGAAAATCACACCTTTCTCTGCAGAAGCAAGCTAGACCCCGATGGAATATGCAAAACATGAAGCGTTACTTCTGGCTACATAGTGACTGTGTGCTGGGTGTGGGATTTTCACAAACTCCATGAGCAATGTTCCCCTCTGCATTTCTGGAGGGTCTGGTTTTTAATCCTCAGCCTGGATGTTTGCTGAGATGTCCCCGAAATGTCAACAGGCCTTGGAAATATACTTCTTTTACTACGTCTCCCAGAGACCTCACTTCTTCTTTCTGGCCCTCGCTGACTCATCTTTGGGCCCAAGAGACCTTGTTCAGATGTGGGACGGTTCCGGCTGGAGAAAGGGAGATGTCTCTGCAGTGGTTCCCAATGTCCGCTGTTGGACGTGATGAGGAGAGTAGGAGGATAGAAAGTATCTGCAATATTCTTCACTCCCACTAGTTAAATATATTGCTGCTGCTATCTTCTGGCTTAACCTTGTAAAATTGTTCTCCCACCCCCCAGACCAGCTGGGGTAGAACTTTGTTAGCCATCCCCTAAGACAGCCCTGGCAGGAAGGAGAAGAGGGCGAGGTTAGGGTTGACGTGGGGCGAGGTGGGGCTGCAGGCACAGGGTGGGTGGCTGTGGGTGTCCACTTGGGCAGGGGTCATTGTTTTCAGTGAAAAAATTTGCCGTGGAAACAAGATGGAAAGTATCAAATCGGTATCCCGGATACTTCTTGCTACTAATTTTGTTTAAGCAGCTCCTTCATGATCATATCCTGCCTTTTGCAGAAAATACGGCCTGTATATTTAAGAAAAAAGACGTGGGGGAAGAAGCCAAACATAATGGACATAATATATGTTGGAGATAAACTACTCAGGAAATAAAGTTGGCCACAATTCAGAGAGCCGAGTGTTTCTGTTTAGCCAGGGAGGTAGCAGGCTACTCCGTGAAGGTAAATGACATCTGTGACCTTTGGCTTCTGATGGAGGTGCAGCATCCTGGGGTGGGAGCCTCTTAACAAACCACGGCCTGGACCCTGGGTTGTGTATTTGGGAAAGCAGGTTGTGGAGTTGGAGTTTGGTTCTCACACAGGACTATTAATAGAACAAATAAATATTTGACTTTTACTGCTAGGAATGAGGATTCGGAGTAAACGGTCCTCTGTAATAAATATGCGGCAGAAACATACTGAAATTTGTCAGCTTTCCCCAAACAAGACAATTATGGACTAGTAAACTCCTGACTGCTACCATTTATGCGATTCTGAAGCAAGCATAAATATTCCATGTGGCTGTGAGATGTTTGCAAAACAAGTTGTAAGTGTGGTGCAAAGGGTAAATATGCATGGAATTAATTTATTCATTCATTTATACAAAGAGTAGTTTAATGAGTGCAAGTCAGCCGGGAGGCAGCAGATGTGTTATCACCCCGCTCTGTGATTCTGTAAACCAAAGAGACCTCAGTCAGGGGAGGCCAATGAGTCCAAGCAGGGTCTCACAAGAAGCCCCTCCGGACTGAGCTGCCGGCGCGAGGAAAGCATGTGCTTGCTTTTTGAAAAAGTGTTCCATTTGCCGCAAACTAATTTCCTGAAAGGATGAAGTAAAAAAACAGTTTCAAACTGGCATCAAGCATTTGGTGTCCGTGAAACAATTTTTTTTTTTTTTCAGTTGGAAGTCTCTCTTTGTGCAAAACTCCCAGGTTTTGAAGTGACGTTTCCATTTTAAAGTAGCAAATCAAAGTGTGCATTTAGTTTGTCAAACGCATGCTTTAAACACCTTTACTGGCTAAAAAATGCGTACATGGCAGCTTGGCCATAATAAGAGGTGGTACCACATGTTTTATGCATGTTTTATGAAAGATGAACATTTAAATATTTGGGATGAAAGAGGTGAAAGGGGGCTTTTCTTTACAGTCCAAAACCTTTCTGAAATATTTGCCTGAAATCCATGTTTGTGTCAGCGATGAAAATGTGCAAATGCGACTCTCTCGCCGACTATATCCCCGCTGTGATGCAACCATAAAACCTGGATTTGAAAATTAGAAGGTATTATTTTGCGCAACCACAGTGAGCACTTAGTGGGAAGAAATTTCGCATTTTTCCCTGGAAATGTACTTTGGCTACCAGAGAGAAAAACGAGAGAGGCTTTGACTTGAGGAGAAATGTGGGGAGCAGAGATATGAATCAAGGATATGAACCAGAAGTTGCATCAGGGCCTTGGAATACATGGTCTGGAGAGTTGCTGTCTGCACCCCTTTCAGACTGAAAAGAAAACACCTTCCACAGTTTCTGGGAAAGGAAATTCCTGCAAACAGCAAAAGGGGAAAACAGCAGCTAGGTTGCCAGATTATGAAAATATGCCCCCCCCAGGTCAAGTTGGAGCTCTTGGGTCGTGGTCCTGCAGAACCACTTCACTTCGCGTGCAGGGTTTTGTCCCAACTAAGACTGGGACAGCTGAGCTTTGAGTAGGACTGTGATCTCGCTTTAACTAAAGGATGTTTTTACGTTTTTTGGTTAAGTTATAATGCCGTACAATGCCAACCATTCTGGGAAAACCATTCTGGGGATATTAACTATGAAGGACATGAATGGTTGATTGATGACGTTCAAAAATATTAAATGCTCCTGTTGTTGGAGGCACACAGATTCATGAGGGGCAGGAGCTGAAAATATGACTCTTTTGCATAAATGTATTTCTAAAGAGCCATTATTCCACATCCGCCACATCACCCATGATATGAGACATTGATTTGTCAAAAACCACATTCTTAATTTGGGGTTTGTTTTGTTTCTGAATGAATACATGCCATTAAACTCTTGAAAACCACTTAGCTGCAGACAAAAACATTGATAAACAACAGTAGAGACAGATAACATCTGTGGTTGCAAAATTGAAAGTTGGGATTCTGTTTCACGGTCAGACGGCAGGAATGAGAACAAACTCATTCCACTGATGTGAAGTCTGTGTGATAACAGTGAGGGTTTGGACCCAGGTCCTTCCATGGTAAACATCAATGAGCTGTGGATGAGGGGCAGCTGCTTCCACTCTGCAGAAGAGATAAGCCCATCTCCCTTCTCTGTCATAACTGTTACACGAACTCGGGAAAAGTGAGCAGAACAGGGGGCTGCACGGCGGTGCAGCGGGAAGCGCCGGTGCCTCACAGCTCCTGGGCTGTGCGTTCAAATGTGGGTTCGACTTCTGCGCAGTCTGTGTAGTGTTTGCTGGTTCACACCTTACTGCTCTGGTTTCCTCCCACAGTCCAAAGACACGTGTTTCATGCTCTGTGTATGATGGACTGAGGTCCTGACTGTGTCCTGCTTCACACCCCAGCATTCCAGGATAGGTGTCCCTGTACTGGACAAGTTATTTTTGATCATCCACGGTGAACAGATGAATTTTTTTTTAAATTTTACAAGGAATTACAAATTGCTCCATCGGTTTCTCAAAGTGACTCGAATATCTGTGCCAACCCAAGGAGCATCAGGAAGCAGGACTGTGCCTCTTGTCCAAACACATAATGGAAATAGTGAAGTTTTTCTGTCTGTATTGTAGAGACAGGAGCTTCTGTGTTTCACAGGTACCCCCAATACGGTGATATGCATTAAACGCCAGTTTCCTCCCTCAAGGTTTTCTCACTTATGGCGGTAAACAGTCTGGCCGGTTTATGAGCCGTTGTATGTAGACGCTATCGGCCAAGTCAGGGCTGATTTGTTTAGAAGTGCTTAGCTAAAAACGGGCGCCTAGCCGGACTGGATTTCTGCATCTTTCCTCACCCATCCAAAGTACGGGAAAATAAACAAACTGTTGTGGAATTTCAGCTTCCCGGGGGATGAACAAACAGTCATTTTCCATAAACTGTTTCTTGTGATGCACAAACATTTCAAGGAGGAGTTTCCTTCTGGAACAGTCATACTGATCTTCAGGCCCTTCTATAAAGACCTTTGATCCTTTTGTTTCCCCTCAGGACATTTCCCACTGTGGATTCAGGACCCTGGACTCTGATGATATGAATTGATTCCGAAAAAAAAAAAACAATGCCTTTAAAAATGGCTTCTCAAAGAGCTTTAGAGTAACAAACAGCCACGGCAAAGGAACAGGGTGATGCCAAGAAGCCCAGAGATGCTAGAGTGCAGCACTGCACCTCCATCAGACACCTTCTTTAAAAGGTCACCAAAACTTCATTCACATGCTGTGAGGCCAGAATGCTAAGCAATAGCAGGCTGAATCAGAGGTCCACCTAAAGAAGCCACAGCCGTATCTCCTGGATCTGATCTGAAAAGGGGAAACGGTTGAAATGTAAAAATCACCATATGAAGACAGAAAGCGGAAATTGCTTTTAGGCTAGAACTGTCCCCGGAAAACGTTCCAGTGCATCTGGCTGTCGGCTCTGCTGTGTCAGCTGGGCTCTGAAGGAAACCTGCTTCCCATGGCAGCAAATGCCTCAAGCAGATGTGCGGGTGGGGTGTTTACGTCTGCAGTACATGGAAAAATCACCGAGAATGTGCAAGATCCAGGAGTGCGGTGCGATCAAGTTTGAGGGGCCCCCGCTGGTGGGGGGGCATGGTTGAAAGTATCACACTCCAGTCTTCCACATCTGGGGGCGATGCCTGAGGTCAGAATGATTTGAGAAATTGTTGGAAGCAAAGCAGAGAGGTGAAGCTCTGTGTTGAATGCATCTCGCATGCTCCCAGCGAGCTGGGGGAGTAAATGGCAAGCAGGTGTCCCACAAAACGCCCCTGCAGTAGTCCCTGCTGGGGTTCTCGAGCATTTCGGCAGAAAGCTGCTTCTCTGGAAGTCTGTGTTTGCAAAGCCGTGGTCTGGTGCACACATGAGCAAAGCCGCACAAAACACTATTGTGTGACTCCAGATTATTGTTTGCACATTTCCACATTAGACTTCTCACATGTAAACTTCGCCTCAACCGGGATGCGAACCTGTCTCGAGGGTCCAAGTGCGATGAGGGGAAACAGTCGGGCTTGGAGAGGCTCACCTGTGTCATAAACAAATCGTCTGCAAGTTCCTGGCCTTTTCATACATTTAAATAACAGGATCGCTAGTTAATAGGATTATTTTAAGAACTAGTGGATGCAGAAAGAGGGAGATGTTGTCCTGCTACCTTAAATGCCTTTGTTTTATGGAAGTGTTTTTATGGACCAAGAAAGAAAGGTTTTTTAGTGTTTTAGTGTTTTTGGAAGGGTGTAATGGAAAAAGGTTTGAGGCAGTTTGTTATTGTTTCAACTGGGGCTGCAATTACTGTTTCATTCTTAGAGACGTTGGAGAGATGGTGTGTGTTCATGGTGTGCGGGGGTGTATGTGTAGGAGCACACATGTGTGCAGGTGTGTGCGTGTGGCTTGTGAGCTGGACGCCTCTCTGACCCTCAGATTCGGTATGACGGGACACACGCACTCCCATGGATATGGACAGCTCCCAAGAATCCGATGGCCTGCTGTGCGTTTCTGTTCTTTGTGCCACCAGCTCCATCTCTTTTGGGAGCTCAGGAATTCATCTTAAAAATTGCTCATCCCTCCCAAGTGCTTTCTTCTGCATTGCAGCGGGGCTTTCATGTCCTGCAGAACTTTGGTAGACCTTCAACATGAGATGCGATCCCTTCAATTTAGAGAATGTTTGGCTTTGATTAATGCAGATAGAGACTCCTGCTTCCCCCGCAGTGATGTCACAGGCATATCAGGGGGGTGTGTGTGTGTGTGTGTGTGTGTGTGCGTGCGTGACTGTGTGTATGTCCTCCAGTTCTCACACTTTTGCAGCATTATCAGGTGACCCCGTGATCCTTGCTTTTGCCTGAGCAAAGCTGTGTTCACATTGTGCCACAGAGTCAGATGTTAAACTGTCAGATGTTGCCTTAAATTGAAGTTCAGTTTAACATCTGATGTTTGTCTGCTTCTTGTTGCAGGCTCTGCCCTTGATGTGTGTTACTTTCCGCAGAAGGGATGGCAGCGATCCAAATGGGTTTTCAAAAAGAGAGCAGACATGGCTAATTTTGTAAAGAAAGGAAGTGGATTTCCTTGGAAACCAAAAAGAAATGAGCGATAATCTAAGTCTTTGTTCCTCTAATGTAGACCCCTCCCATCCCAGGGGAGGAGGCTAAAACTAGGACCAATTCAGACCCCTAGTGGCCAAAAAGGGTCATTGCCAGACAAGTAGATGTATGTGCTGGTCTGTACAAATCATGTTAAAAGCACACACACACACACACACACTCACACACACACACGGGTACATCCTTACCATGGAAACAAAGAGCATGTTTGACCACTAGTCACACTTCTGTTCAAATGAAAACAACCAAAACGACTCTACACTGGACCTTTATAACCATAGTAATAATAACAACTGTGACTATGGGCACTAGGTGGCGCAATGGTTACAGATATCGCCTTGTTCTTAAAGCACATGGGTTTGAATCGCCACTCCTGCTCTGGGGTCCTTGAGCAAGATACCCAGAAGTGACACAGTAAAACTCACCCTGTTGTACAAATGGATAAATGATTGAAAGTCGCTGAGAGTGCAAACCTGACATCGCCAGTCACTTGGCGGAAGGTGATAGATAAATAAAAACCACAATACTGCCTGTCTTGGGACGAGGTTAAATCAAAGTGTCTGCAATGTATTTAACAGCTTTTTTGATAAATATACTTTTTGACTTAAGCTCAACCAGAATTTTGTATCATTATTTTACTCTACAGTTTTATGTCAAGCATTTTTAAATATATAGGTTATATTTTAAACTGAACCCATTTGTTTATTTAGCAGACACCCATGTCTGAGGTGACCTACAGGGCAACGTTTACATTTTTAAATTATAATTTATATGATGATCTTACATGAGGTACAGCACTGACTTTGTGCAAGATCAACCTGACAGGCAGGAATAAAGGCGACAGAAAAGATCAGATTTAACAAACCCGAACCACCAACTCACAAAGAATCTTTTCTCAAAGCTCTCAGTGAGACAGACGTGTTATGTAAGGGGATCCGGAGACCCGGCGGAGTGAAGGTCTGAGCAGCGTGAGACACAGTGAGGAGAGGTGGGTCTGAATGACCATTTAACAAAAGCCTGAAAACAGCCTGACTGCAGATGTTCAGCTGAAGGTCCTCTGGGGACGTGGCCTGCAGATCCTCTCTGTGGAGACACACTGCACACTGCCCAGGCATCTTGCAGGTAATGTTCCACCCAAGATACCGCCACACCGCCCCCACGCATCCCCTCTTTCCTGATTCCTGATTTCTGATGCTGAGCAAAAATAAAGGGAGTACCTGGTCTGATATCTCCCTCCCATGCTGAGCCATGATTCTCCTGCTTTGCCTTTATCTGGACAGCTGATCCTCCAAACCAGATGAATGGAACCCACAACACCTGCAGTGGAATCTCTCCTTGTGTCCAAACAAGCCTTCTGGAGCCACATAATTCATAACATTTTATAATGAATTTCTTCACCACAAGCAACTTACACTAATTCATACACACGGTCAATTTTACTCTATTGATTCGTGGTAGATACCTTGGGTAGTACAGCAGGAGGTGGGATTTGAAGCAAGCTGTAAGATGATGCTTCTAACCACTACGCCCCCTGCATTGCCTTGCCGCTGTTATGGATGTTAGGAACATTACACTAACTTGAAGTGGTGTGGTGGTCTGCCGGACCTTGGTGAACCCCATGGTGTGTGTTTGGTGTGTGTTTACTATTGACTGATATAGCGAGTGTGTATGTACCTACTTTTCAGTAGCAACGCACCAGGAAGAGGTCCATCAGGAACCCAGGCAGAGGTGAAATAATGCTGGAGTTTACCTCCTTGGGGGTGCGGGTGGGGCAAATGGGCATGTTGGTCTAATGGACTCATTCTGAATATTTTTTTAGTTTAAGTAAGCTGTAAGCTGACCAGAGTATTTGAGGAAGCAGTCCAAGATGCTCTCAGAGATGCAGAGGAAATTTGGGGCTCTGAGAGAAGTTCCGCTGTTGACTATGTCTAAGGTCTCAGTAAATTGACAAGTTATATTCTCCACTGGAACAAGATACTTTACCTGAAATAAACCGCAGCTCCTCCATGCTTGGTGACTCAAACGGCTGAATTCACTGAAAATATGGAATGCAGCACGATAAAGGCTATGAAATTTTCCGGATAAACAACCGTGTTTAGAATGACAAACAGCCCATCGCGTTTGAGCTGAAAGCCAGACGGTGCTCATGGATCCACGGCAGGGACAAGAGAAGGTTTGCAGCTATTTAGACATCTTATAATCTCATTAGAGACGTACCGCAAGGCCCAGAATTAGTCTGACTTGTGAATGGAGCTCTGACTACACTGACATTTATGAACATTAACACAATTAACCTTGTTCATTCTGAAGTCAGCAGACTATAAACTAAATGTAGAATCTCTACACTTGTGCATCTCCAACAGTCAAGCGTGTGAATATCCAACAGCTGTATAAGAATAAAATGAAGAGTGTGTACGTGCGCGCACGCGCGTGTGTGTGTGTGTCTGTGTGTGTACTGGGCGCAAATATCGCAAAGTGCAGAGGCCTCTGTTCATCTGACCAACAATTTGTCTTAAAAGTGTTCTGAGATGGATGAACACACAAAGGATTAGATCACACCCCCCACCTTATTATCAGCCCCTTGGGAGGATATGAGCATCAGGTGTGGACCATTGAGCCGCAGCACATTGGACTAAAGTTTGGGAGTGAAGGATGGCCAGCAGGTGGCACAGTGGTTACAGCTGTTGCCTTGGGACTGAGAAGATTCAAGTTTAAATCCCAGCCCCTCTCTAGTACCCTTGAGCAAAGTACTTACGCTGAATTGTTCCAGTAAAAATAACCCGGCTGTGTAAATCGTGGCAAGCAGTTTGAAACTGGAAGATGCACTGGAAAAAAGCTTGGCTATAGTGGTGTTTCTGGAAAGGTACTTTTGTTTCGCAAACCTCACGTCTGGTGACATCTCTGACCACCAGATAGTCACAGTCACCAGTTGGTTTTTTCTCTTTTGTGGTGCCAGCAAGGGTTTTCTACCTTGATAAAATGTAGAAATCCCCTGGGGGCCTCCATGGCCTACAGAGATCTGGTTGACACTGGGTGTCGTCTTCAGGATCCAGTGCTAGATTTTGGCACCGTGTAGTGAGGTCACACCCTCCTCTCCTCATCAGCAGGTCCCATTTCATGTGGAGAACCTACTGAGAAATCACAAGTGGTTCCTGTTGTTTGACCCCAACATCTCAAATCTCTTGGTCAGAAATCTCTGGACTGGAATGGACTAGAAATGGCTGGAGTTTTACCCTTTAGCCATCTCTCATAAAAAATGAACATCCCACAGACCAACCGTGTAGCTGCTCAACTGGTGAACGTCATGTCACGTTTGGTGACATCACTCAGGGCGGCGCCCTTATCCACCTCGCCGAGACCCAGCAGCTCTGTTGTGAAAACCTGTCAGATCCCAGCTCAATTTCTCCTGACAAGCCTGAGAGGGCTCACAAGATGGGACGAGGAACAACGGCTTCACAAATTAAAATCAAACACAGCAGCTTGGAGCCGGGAGGTTTGGAAGCGCGGAGCCACATTTGAGTTATTTCCTGGTGGATTCTTCGCCGCCGAGTCACACATTTGCTGGGGAGGGGAGGTGAGCGGTGCAAAGGAGAGAGAGAAGCTGAGAGCAGGAGTGAGCGAGGAAGCAAGGCGAGGGCCTTCGACAGTTGCAGTACACTCATGTGCTTTCAGGGCCTGTGGTTCTCGAAATGTCTTTCGCCCGTCGCTTCAGAAAGGAATTAGGTTGTGCAGCACTTGAGATCCTCCTCTGTCACTCAGCAGACAATAAATGTTTCTGTTTTATTGTCATTGTCTTATTTTTTCCCTTCATCTGAGTTTGCTTTGTGCGGAAACCCACTCTTACCTAAAATGAGAAAACGGAATGCCTAAAGTTACCGGGCGATTATTCTGAAAATGACCTGCCAATTATCTTGAAAGAAAACACCTCTCCTTTTCTCTTCCGCCGACAAAAAGGACTGGTGCTGTGTTTTAATCTGCCTCCCAAAACACTCATTGCATTGCATTGCACAAGACAATGTCTTTTGAAGTAGGTCGCTGAGACTGGAAATCCAGAGGTAAAAAATCCAGGAAATCGGTTCTTAAAAATCTGTCAGAGTAATGAACAGATTTATTGCCAGTGTGCACTTATTAGTGTCACTATTTTCTGTTTTTATTTATATATAATTGCATTTCTTAACCAACTCTTTTATATATTTCAAACTCTTCTGACAGTTTTGATCTATTTATACAATATGATATGATATATGATATATGATATATTATGATATAATAATATGATATATTTATATAAGTACTTTACTTAAGGAAGGTACAGCAGGCTGGCACTAGGACTGGAACCAGTAACCTTCAGGTCGTAAATCAACATTGTACTACTTCCTGCCCTCAAGTATCAGTGCAGGAACCTCAAGTGGTGCTGGAACTGCTGGCATATACCAGACTGAGACTGTACTCCAGTACTTAGTGCTGATTTGTGCAATTTTGCATGTGAAATAAGTTTAGTCCTTGTGTTGGAAAAGATGTGCATCATGTTTGCATGTTCCAGCCATTTTTATCTGCCTGTCCTCTCACAGTCCATAGATGTATGTTTCAGGCTCACCTATGATTCTAAATAGCTCTTGGTGTGTGCATGTATGTTTGTACAGCACCCTATGCTTCTGGAATCGACTGCAGACCACCACAGGCCTGTACTGAATGAAATAATCAAAAAATCAAAATTATTTCATAATGATGCAGAAATGATGGATGGACAGAAAGATGAATGGTCAGAGATAACCTGGCGGTACTGAAGAGTGTTAGACCCACTTCCAGACTGGGAGTGTTGTGGACCAGTTTCTTTTTTGGGCCCCAACATCTCTTCATGCTGGGAACCTTTTTGAAAACCCAAGAATCCTAAATACACCCAATGTGCTTTGAGAAGTTGCTGAAAACATTTCATATTTGGCAGTGGGGCACAGATTCCGGTTTGCACACATTTTGCCACATGCGTCGTATCTGTAACTGCCGGTCTGAGTTTGCTAAATGGACTTAGTCCGCTAAGTCACTTTGGACAAGAGCATCCCCTCAACGTAAATCTAAACCACAAGCCCTCAGACAGATTTTTTTTAAATCTGCAGAAGGAAACAATCTGTCTAAGGTAAAGCTCTGGGGTGAAAGGGTTTGTGGAGAGAGGTTTCTGGAATGTGCGGAACTTGAGCCAAGTGTGCAGAAAGGCGTGGGCATGGCTCAGCTACGGCACAGGGACCACCATGTGATGTAACATCTGTGTAAAAGAAAAATGCTTCTAAAGTGTATTTCTTCCCCACTAAAAAAAACATGACAACCAAACCACCTGACAAAGTCACACTTAAACCTCATTCTTGATAAAAAGGCATTTGGTCAACAAATTATTTAGCCTAACTCGTGAAGATGTGTGAGATTAATTCAAAGATCACCTAGGAAGGATGGAGACCACACTTCCGAGATATTGAACAGCAGTCACATGTCTAACTAAACGTACCATGACCAGTGGACACCAACACATATGGATCTGTCCCTCCATTTTCAAACACCACTTGTCCAGTGCAGGGTTGGCCTGCTGTGGTCCAGAGTCCACCTGGGAAGCATAGGATGTGAGGCAGGATGCTCCATGGATGGAATACCAGTGCTACCAAAGCAAAAATACCCTCATTTCACCAGATTTATTCCTGCAGAGTCTTGTTTCCCCATCTAGCTTTGATTTCAGGGCCTCTCCAAGATGCTGCCAAAAATAGCTAACCTGAAATGTGTACGATAAGATGAGAGGAATTAATTCAAGGAGAACTTTTTGTGACCCGCCTCCCCCCGTATTCCCAACGTGCTGCTTTGGTATCTTGAACCGCATCTGCGATTTCATAGTTTAAACGGGTCCTCCAGCAAAACACAGAGCAACTTGATGTCTTTCTGCACCCAGATTTACTTTGTGGAAGAACTGTAAGTGGAATATTTTTATATATATTTTTTGTCAGCAACCAGGAACGTTCAAGACATCCATCTTTACCCCTCACTTACTGCTCATTGTGCTCAGGGATTCACACAATTTGAGCACATTTAGATGGATTAATTCACTCTTAGTTTTCTTTTGGAATTAAATCCCCTCTTTGGCTAATTCTTGCCAGCCAGGCAAAAATACAGGCAAGTTGCTCACACACATGCAGCTGTTGCCTGCTTGACTGGGTTCGAGGAGGATGCCATCAGCTTCCTGCATGACCGCAGCTGGACGACTCGCACGCCACTCATTTCCACGCCTAAGATGGGCTGGATGAGCTGGGCTTGCGCGATGCCACCAGCCCGGGGTGCTGGATGGGTACTGGAGCTCCTCAAGCCACTATAGAGGACATATGCCAAGCAAATACAGTTAAACAAGGAGACAGGTTGCAGAAATTAATAAATTAGCCGTAACAGTTACCAGTCTAAGTTAACCTGGCAAGTTTGCCTGTTTTACAATTGTCTCTTTTATAGGAAAGAGCGAACCCTTAAATATGATGCCCCCTACTGTTCAACACAGTCCTGCTGGTTTGAGTTCTGGAAACGGTCTACTGCTGAACCCTTGAACTGGATGCTGAACATGGTATAAATACAGCAGTGGAGTGAAAAAAAGCAAGTTGTGGCTGAGTCTCCTGGAGAGGAGAGGCCAGGCCTGTCGCTGTGCTCATTTCCAGCGAAGCCCTCGGTTACTCAGCCATGACTGAGATGTTGACAGAATGAGTCACACAGCTGAAGCCGGGAGGACCAGCGTTCCTCCTTCAGTCCAGTCACATTCATTTTATATTAATACATTAATCCTGTGCTAAAAGGATAAGCACAGATGTTTCTGAAATTCACATTTTTGCTCCTCAAGATCAAAAATAATGTTATTATTTGTATTATTAGTTATTCCTTATATATTGTACCTCCTTACTGAAAGTGCTGGAGCTAGAATACCTGCAGAGGAATTCAAACAAGACTCTCGCTATAGGTCCAAAAGGCCTTATGGGACAACATAAACCATGTTATTGCTTATTGATCTAGGTGATTCTTCTCTTAGCAGCGACTTACAGTGCTAGGTTTGTACTCAAAGCCACATTGTTACACCCAGTTACACAGCTGAGTTATTTACTGCAGCAATTCAGCAGTGGGGATCTGAACCCCAGACATACTGTCTGCTCGCCCGTAGTAACATTGGTATTCGTCAGTATAATAATTTTTCATGCCCAGGATAACTCAGCTGGCTCCTAAAGGGGGGATAAACTTCAACAAAGTAAAATGTATTCTTTCTGCTTTAGTGCCAGAAACCAGAAAAATAAAGGGAACCAAGTCTGCCCAAGATGCACCTGTAGCAGTTGTCTAAACATTATTTGGCAGCACGTCTGGCATGACGCCCTTGTGTTGTCCCAGACGTTCAGTCGAAATCCCAGTCAAGGCTGAATACCTGCTAGAAAGAAACCAGCATATTGCTGTTGCCCACCTTTGAGCTACTGTGCAGAGGAGCAGGGCAGGGAGAAGAGTGTGCAATGTCTGAACCCCTGGTGGTATGATGCACCAGAGGTTGCGGGGGGGTTCTGAGGAGGTGTGGCCTGTCACCACAGTTCACGAGGCTGAAGGCAGGATCCAGGAATGGTTCCCATGAGGCCACAGCCAGGGAGGTGGTAGGAGAGCAGCCCACGTGGCGGACCCTCAACTGGGGCTCTTCGCTGGAGATGCATTAGGCCTGACATGGGGGCGGCCCCTGGGACGAGGGTTGTGTAATGTTGAAGAACTTCCTGTATCGCTACTCCAGACTCTTCCCATTTATCCCCGATCTTGTAGAGCGCACTGCAAAGCCGAGGCAGAAGCTCTTTACCGCCTGAGCCGGGCAAATATAAGGGATGAAAATAATTCATACAATCCCTCCTAACGCGTCTCGTTTTTGCTGCGTTTTTGCTTAAATCCCACATCCTTGACTGATGGTATTCATGATCTTGTGTAATAGAGACAGATGCATTATTGAGCAGCAGTGTACACACACACCGCCCACACGCTCGGGAAACTAAAAGTGCCGCTAAAGTTGTCTCACAAAGTAGCGCTCCCTTAAATTTATTTAGAAATTTTTTTTATGCCTCGCCATGGCCCTGCGTGCTGCAGTCGGAACGATTAAGCAGCGTGGCGTCAGACTTGAAAACCCAGCATTTGCACGTGCACCGCGAACGCAGCTTGAGCACGTAATGTTTGCAGACGATTGTAAGGCAAATTTTAACGTCTATTGCGGTCGGGAACATCATCTTCGAAAGAGCGTAAAATGGGATTCTTTGGTTGGATTGACAACAGTTCTTTTTATTAAATTGTATGGAGTGTGATGAATGCTGGGGGCTGCTGCTGGAGGGAGACACCCCTGCGCTGCGCTGGGGGTACTGAAGGTGAGTTTTCACACACGGTAGAGGCCTGCACCTGGTTGGTGCCACTGGGGAGGTTAATATCTAAACAACCTAGCATATATCCTTCTGGAAGCTCAAATCCCACACTGCTAAATCTCTGAGTCTGATTTCCTGCCAATTCGCTGCCGTTAAACCGTGTTCCAGAAGCACGTCATTTCTCCTTCCCCGCTATGACATCTTTCAGCAAACCATCACTGAAAATGTTAAGTAAAACCTTAATCTGCGAGCACACAAGAAGTTCTAGGAATTATTTTTATTTAATCAATTGACAAGGCAGTGAAGTCAAAAAACTTCAAGCTCCCCACCCAGCCATATGCTGCCCGGCTGCCTTGCATTTCCACAATGCCGCCGCCCAAGGATGAGATGGGCATCTTGCTGTTGCTGAGCAGGAACCTCAGGCCAGAAAGGTTGGGTGAGGTCTGCGTTTGTCCCTCCTCAACCTCTCTGAAGTGGCACACAAAGGAAGGGATCGGGACAGGAGGCTCAGCGTCAGACCGTGGTCACTCTCATGACCAGCTCGCGGTTGCTGCTGCTGGACTGACCTCTGGTCTCCGGTTGCCTCAGGTGGCTGAGGAGATGCAGGATGTTGTACGCACAGTGGTGGTCGGGCAGGGAGGGGGGCCCATTGCTCTGGTCAGTGGAGTCCTGGGGCGTCAGACCTGCAGAGCCCGTGGTCAGAGGCCTGGGTGTCGCCGTAGCGACCGGGGCGGAGGAAGCCAAACCGTTCATGAGGGAAGAGGTGGAGGTAGAGGCCTGTCCACTTGTTTGGCCGCCACCCCTCTGGGTGGGAAGGAGCACAGTCCGGGTGCTAGGGCCGGCCTTCTGATCCTCGCAGTCCTTCACCTTGTCGTAGTTTAGCACCTTCCATTGCTGGTTCACTGCTTGCCAGCGGTTGAAGATCCGGTACACAGACGGACCCTCGTGGATGATCAGTGCTGGGGGGCACACACACACACACACACACACACACACAGATCTGTCAGTAAATCAAATCCAATACATAAACAGCAACCTTTGACCCTTCCCTCTCTGTCTAGCATCCTCTTGTACTGTCAAATACCTTAAATTATTGATTTGAAATTATTTTTTAAAGCCTCACATCATACGTACAGAACTGGAGGCCTCAGAATCAGCCTCTCTATAGGTGGTTCCAGAACTTGACGATGCCGTATGCGCGGTGCAAAATAGTTTTTGTACCTATCATGTCCCACAGTTCATTAAACCATCCCCAGCATCACTGCCATGCTGGTGGGCAACACCGGAGTCATGCTCTACATCTGCAGCCGAGCAGGCAGGCAGGCAGGCGCTATTTGTGCATTCACAGCGTGTCAGGGCCTCCACGTCGCCCTTGTTACCTGTCTTCAAAATTGCTTTTTGATTCCTCCTGCTGTCGCTTGGGATGGTGGGAAACCGAATGCAAACGAACAAAAATGGGCTGGGAGTCTGCGACGACATTCATTGTCTTCTTTTTTTTCTGCCATCACCATCCACCAGCTCAGAGGTGTGACGATGAAGAAAATAGATGTTTCCTCACAGCTCCCAGAAGTGCCCAAAACTCTCCTGGGGAAATTGTGGTCGTGGTTTCATTTTCATGTATGAGAAGCTCACGGAGAGTGCAAGGTGCTTGTGTAGGTAATAATTACATCTAGAGGGAAGTAAATAAGGCCTCAAGTCTGGGTTAACAGATGCCTCCCAGTGTGGTGGAATCTGTCTAGTAGTTTGGTGGCCCTTTGAGGACCTACTGGTGCAAAAAGTCTCTTTCTCTCACTTTTTCTCTCGCTCTCGTTCGCCCTCCCCTGCCCTTGTCTTTTCCCTCGGAACGGGGCGACTGGCTGGACGCCGAACCCTCCGCCCAACATCTGCGAAGTGACAAGTTAATCTGTGTTAATGACAGAGCTGTGGTTCCTCATGCTGCCGCCAGGCCCATAAATCTCCTTCACCTCTGGCTCCCCTGTCTCGCTCTCGGGCATCACGCCACGCCCCCCCCCCCCATCTCCCTTCTGCCTACCGTTCCCAAGTTGCCTCTTCTACCACTCACCTTGTGAAGATTCACACTGGTACTCATCACTTTCCATCCCAAAATCCCGCCTTTTTCTAACCCATTACCTGCCCCTAAACTTGTTCATCTGTGTGTCGAGGAAGGCGGAACCACGCCAAAAAATGACAGTGGGGTCTCAGGGGAGGCTGATCTATGCAGCATACACAGCAGTCGCTGGAGACAGGGTGAAGTGCTCCAGAAGACACACTGTCAGTAAAACAGCCATTAAAGCGCCGTTGGTGCTCAGTTTATACTTATTCATTTAGCTGACACTCCCTGAAGCTGCATACAGTATTAACCCACCTACATATATTTACCCATTTATACAGCTGGCCAATTTTTACTGGAGCAATTCACAGTAAGTACTGTGCTCAACGGTTGGCACAGTGCTGCAGCAAGTTGTTCATCTACATGGGGAGTGTAACAAATCAGAGGTTGTAACCACATACACTAGTTTTAGTCCTAAAGCTGCCTGCTTCAAGAAGGATTTTAACCCTGGACTCTCAGGTTAAAGGTCTGGGGTTCTGCCAGCTGATCTACACAGGTTCTGAAGTATAAGACTCTGTGGATAATGTTTCCATGTGGTACGGTGCCTCATCTACACAAGTCATGTAATAAACTGCCAGGAGAAGGGTAGACAAAAGAGCATCAGAAATAGTGCTCAAAATAGTTATAGACCGATAGCGAGGGACACCTTTGGCTTGGGGGGGGCACTTCTCACCAACCTCCCTGTTACACCTATGATCTACAGCTGCCACCAAAGAAATTCCAGTTAACTGAGTCTGAAATATTAAGATATTACACAGGAAGGCACACGTGTCTTTTCTATTTGTTTGCTGGCCGAATACATTTAGCAGGAGCTAAGAGCTCGGCAGTCTTGTACCTTTATGTATATGAATGTGTACAGGAACGGTATAAATCAAACATGATTCAATCTTATCTGCCACATGAATGTGCTTCCCGTTGTGTTGTCACATTATGTTTTATGGGAAAAGTTTTGAAAAGCATTTGCACAGCCTGGCCAGCATGGACCGCACGCCTGGTTAAAGTGGGCTGATGTTGCGACTGCGTGGAGCCGGGAATCGCTCTCACCAATGCACACCACGTCCATGAAGCCGTACATGCCGTAGCAGATCTGGAAGAGCAGGTCCTGCCGCTGCCACTTGGCTGAGGGGCTGAAGGAGGACCAGATGAGCCAGGAGACGCTGGCGATGAGGAACAGCGAGCCAAGCAGCGCCGCAGCCATCTGTACCTTCTCTATGACCGTCAGTGAGATGGCTTGCCACTGTAAAGGGGGAGAGGCACAGAACGGTCACAGAGCAGATATAATATGATCAAGGCACAGACATAGTGCATAAATCAAGAGCAGCTCCACAGCCGTAACAGTGCAGCCAAGAGATGCTCAAATGGCACTTGCGGGGCATCTGCGGTGGCGTTGCAGTGGAGTGAAAAGAGCGGTCATGGGGCATTCGTGGATGGCTACAGAGCAGTCTCACGATCGCCTCGTAAACAGCTACCCCAGTTAGAAGTGTAGAAGCATTACAAGTCCTGGGTCCCGGTCGTGAGCTGCTATGCTACCTGCAGCGGGTTCTTGGTGCTGATGGCGATGACCTGGTACTTGTAGTAGCACAACTCGCAGCTCCAGGATCCCCTCTCGCTGATCCACTTGATGAGGCAGGGCTGGTGGGTGCAGCGCACTGACCCGCTGCACCGACACGGGCTCAGCAGCTCCCCCTGCAGGCACACAGGGTACAATGCAACCGTCCTGTGACTGCCCCTGCTGGAGAGCAACCAGTCAGTGCACTGCCCTCATTCGCAGCGACATGTATTATTGACAGCTGCAACGCATTCTCTACTCACAGCTGCAAGGCTGCAAATGGATTTGGAAGCAGCCTGAAAAAGCTGCGGTGTGGAAGGCTGCGATTCTGCCGTATCGCTCTGCTCCTCGGTGCAGCCGTGTCCCTGGGAGAGCGCACCTCGCTGCACCCTAATAGGGCCTCGACACCGCGGGACGTGAAAGGAGATGGCCCTGCTCTTCCGAAACTGTCCTCCAGAAGACGGGTTTGAAGTCTGTAATCCCTCTGATCTTACAGCCTGCTAAATCCTCTGCTTGGAGAGCAGTGGCAGACACACACATATCTATATACACACTGCAGTTTGTGGGTGAATATAATAAATTTGTATGCCTTTTCTTTATGGTCAGGGGTGGTATCTTAATACTGATTCATTCAGATGACAGACTCTCCTGACAGTGCTGATACCCGCATTCAAATTCGTAATTTATACCTTCTTCAAGGTTTACATATAAAATCTTGTGTAGTCACACTATTATCACATGACATGTTTGTATTGATATTTTAGAAGCCCAAATCCATGTGACATATTGAAAAACCGGACTTTTTTTGGAACTTGTTGACCAAGTTTATTTCCTTGGCAGTGAGGATTTTTTTTTCTATCTGTGAGATTGATATTTTGCTGCCTGATATTGATTGGGAAAGGAACAGAGCCCATTAAACTGGTATGAGAACCTGCCCGAGCTTTATAGTGAAACTGTATTCACCTTTTCCTAAGGTCTAATGCTGTTTATCAAGGGTTCATAAAAGAGCTCTATTGCAATTGCACTAAATTTTCCAAGGAAAAACTTTCAAACCTGGTTAAATTTTTATTGGTATTATTTTTATTATCATTGGTATTTTCCACCCTTGATTATTTTGGAAAAAACGCTGAAATGACTCTAGAGTATTACAGTGTCTGAGGAGGCAAAAACTTACTCACAATGTGAGTAAATCCATCATCTAAATAGGATCTCTGAATACAGGGAACCTGCAGGAGGCCTCGTGTTTCAGTGTGGTCAGATCCACTCTCATGCACGATCACAAACACATCGCTGAGCTGCCTTCGGCTGGTCGACGAGTTTGTGTTTACAGCACATATTTCATACAGCGCGACACAGACGTGCATGTTTGTACCCACACCCACACCTGCTGATCCACGCGACAGGGTGTGAGCTACACCAGACGGCTGCTGGGAGCGAGGCTCTATCAGACCCGGTACACCAACACCATGTGATGTTCATGAGCTGTATCTCCTCTCGTCCTGATGGACCTGACAGTGTGCTGGGTATAAAATGTCTCTTTCGCCTTAAATGGAGCAGATTTTCACTCAAAGGCCACTGCTGGCCATCCTGATATCAGCTGAGAGTCTTAAAGATCAGGCACTGACTCCTGAAAAGGCACCCGGAGTCAAGTAAGACAGCAGGTAACATGGCGGTGCTGCCACCGTGCTGTACCTCTGAGCGAGATGCTTAGCCTCAGATGCTTCATCACGCCACGCTCCTTTATACAGTAATTAAGTTAAACTGTAATCTTGCTCAGGCATGAAACAAGGGATTAAATTCCTGCTTCAGGAATCGACTCAGTGTGTGCTGAATCAAGGAGCACTTGCCAACTGGAAAAAATAAAAATGCTTGAAAACAATTATTTTTTGCTTAACAGAATCCTTTCCAGGTCACTAAATCTTTCATCATAAGAGATAACATAAAAAGCCATTTCAGTAACACTGCACAGTCAAAACGGGCACATTGCTTGGAGCTGCGACGGGTGCTACTGCTGTCTCACAGCTCCTGGGCTCTACTTTTGGATATGGGTTCACTCCCATCTCAGAATATATGAAGTTTGTATGCTCTGCCTGTGCTGGCATAGGTCTCCTCTGAATGCTCTGGTTTCCACCCGCAGTGCCCTGTGTTGGACTGGTGTGCTGCCTAGGGTGTACCGCACTTCTGAGAGAAACTCTGTACCACCAGGAAAATTGGTTACTGGTAATGGATGCATGTTGCTTAAAATAATTTAAAACATAAAAATCCTTAATATATGAGCAGGTTTTAATCTTTGTGATTCCTAACAAAGCAAGCAATGGCCTTTGAGCTCCAGTCCCACACTCAATCTGTTCCATCCAAAGTCAGTTTTTTGGGCCTACAAACATGAACATGAATGGAGCTACACAGAGAAGGGAATGTGTGCGTTTGATAAAAACTGTCCTCCTTGAGGACAGGAAGGGGATCGTGAAACATTTTTAAGGTTTCATCAAGCCACAGCTTGGCCAATGAATGGGATGTTCTGCACCCCATTCTCTGTTGCAGCCGTAAACCTTGCGCCCTTATGCTAGAAACCTATGAACTCTCACAACGTTGAGATCCTAAAGTAATGCATTTACCAAACACGTACTTTATATTGTCTTGCTACTTTTACCCCCTCTATTCTCATATTACATAAATACATTCATACTCATCCCTGTTCATAACTTCCTACAAATTGTGCTGCTTCATACACAGTTGAAAGGGGTTCTGCCAATTCTAATGTGTGTGAGTAAGTATTCTTCAAAAAACACCAGAAAATGGTCAAGTAACACAAAAGTACTGAGGTACAGGACATCCTCATTCAGCGCGAGGCTCCGCTGAGAAAATACGCCTGGCTTGGCCGAGAATATGGGCTCATGCAATACTGTAATTATTTTATGTCTTTATTAAATTTATACCGTATATGTAGGAGGTTTTTTCCCGTGAATCAAATTATACATCTATACAGTTATCCGCTGTGTTAGTTCACAATAACAAACAGCTTTCACAGATGAATAAACAGAAGCCTAATTACGTGAAACGATACCACAGGAGCCAAATGGCCTCCAACTCAAATAGATTTTTTTCGCCTACTGAAGCTCAGCGCTTGACGCCTTCACAGATTTGTATGGGGTTACTGGGAACTGGAGGTTATCAGGTTGCGCGCTACTTAAGGCCGTCCGCCGAGACGCTCCGCTGTTGCTGCTGCTGAGCCCGGATGCTTAATTACCCGTATAAGGAGCAGCGGTGGCCGGGGTACATGTCAGTTCACGTTGCTGCTGCCCTCCAGCGTGAAACCTGCCTAGATCCACTGGTTCTTATGCATTTGCAGGAGCGGATTTGCAATCAACGCTGAGCAAGACAGGAATCTCGGCGGAGGAGGTCTGCCCTGAAAGTGGGTCACAGTCTAACCTTTGACCCGCATTCATCACCGCTAACGTGTACAACAATAAACAACATGTGAGGCGTCACATGGAGCCAAATGAGCAGCGCAAGTTGCGAAAAACTATTTTCGTAAAGGAGAGCCATGCGAGGTTTTCACCAAATCTGTCAACTGGTAGGAATACCTTGCGGGGCAGATGCACTTCTCTGGTTATTGATGGTGGCACATACAGTAATGCTGTACATAATGATGACACATGCACAGCAGCAGCTGATCTCGCAATACAAGCTGAGGACACATCCACACGGAGAACCATCTTCACGGAAAGCACGATGAAAACGGATTTGCTGTTCCTGTTTGACTACTCACAGCGTGTGTCTCCCAGAAAGAGAAGGAGGTCCCAAATGTACTGGTCAAGAGCAGAGGTGTGGAGAAGCTGGTGCTGTAGGCCCTGAAGGTAACGTGGGGACGCTTAGAAACAGGACATGTAATCTTGGTAAACAGCCCACAGTGCAGATAAAAATAAATCAGATTTTCCATCTTTCGGCACACGAAAGGCTGTAGTTGTGGTTTCCTCGGATTCCACAAGGCTCAAGAGCAGCGTGGTCCTGAATCAAAGACATGCTGGGTTGCGGGCGTATGGGTCCTTGCTGAATCCACACCTCAGGCTGCAGGTTTTAAGGAGCTCCAGTGTTGCATTAGTGCTGACTGTAGAGTCTAAACAGGGAACACAGTCAAACCGTATTCATACTCCTGCTGCAGGTTTGGAAAGGTTATGACATTTTACACCATGAAAAGATCTGTGGAAAGGTGATTTTTTTTTTATTCAGCCTGAATGTGGCCCACCAGGATTCCTGTTGGCTGTAGTTAAGTCCCTTTAAACTTCAGTGTGGAGGTAGTGGTGCGGGTGCCACATGCGTGGGCGAGGTCAAACTGTTGGCAGATTGCTGGGCAGAGAGTAAACAAACCGATGAGAATTCACTGGCGGGTTAGAAAACAACCGGACAGCAGCCTCCGACGAGCAGGACAGGGCTATTTCTCACATAATTCCGTAAAGGATTTTTTTTTTTTCGCAAACAACAGAATGGAGGCACTAGCATAGGCCGTCCACACGCTATTCAAAGCAGCCACGGTATGCAGAGAGAAGCTCCTCATTTCCATGCGAACATTTAAGGCGAGATGTGAACAAACTGTGCTTCCGCGCACAGGGACCTGCGGAAAACCATCGTGCGTTTCTTGTCTGGTGCCGTTAGCGGTCCCCGGGGCTCATGGTGTCGCAGCACTACAGCAACCTTTCACCCGGACAGGCTAACAACTACGGGTTAGTTGGCTAGCGGCCGTCGCCGCCACCACGCCGGGTAAGCTACAAGCCGGACTGTCAACTCTGACACAAATCCTCCTCCTTCCTGTCACAGGGAGATGGAGGGGCGACGCAGGGATGGGGGGCTGTCACTGTCTCCCTGCGCAGTTGCAGGAAAATGAGAACACAGACAAATCTTACAAGGTAGAAGGCGTGATTATCTTCTTTCTGTGCTCCTTTTTTGTCCTCTTATATTTGTAAAATCATTGTGACCGCCTACAGTTCAGTTTATAATCTCAATTATCTTAATTCAGTATAAACCTCGATACCACTGGAGGCCAGAGGAGAAATAATGAATGTCAAAGGCTCACAAAAAAAAGTCGTCATTGAAGAATGCAGTTCATTGAATGAGCTGGACAAGAAGGAGAAATGTTCTACGCTGCTATGAAACGAGGAGGATTAAAATCATCTTAAAGGGACGAGGTGTCGCGAGCTTCAAGCCTTATTTCTTACAAACAATCCAAGCGTGACTAAAAAAGTGTTTTAATATGCGCCGTGCTGACTGGTAGTCTTATTAATACATGTATCATCATTAAGTGAAATAGATAGCTGTGTGGCCTGGCGATGATGAACAGCTGGCAGCAGGACTCGGATGTGATCTTTAAAGACCTGCAGCTCAAACTGATTCTTCCTCACCTGAAATTGCTGCACGACTAAGACCTGGACTGTCTCTAGTTGGAGCCTTTAATCTATTTCCCATGTAGTTCACCTTGCTTTACGCCGCTTCCCAGTTTCTATTTCCAGGGCAGGTGAGTTGGCACGATAAATGGGAGGACTGCATCCTTGAATCAGAGCCCAAAGACCTCCCTCTGTGCTTTTGTACATCAGCGAAAACAACTGACCACCAGCTCCATTACTCTTTCCTTGGGCATACAGTTTCCACTGAGAAGAAAGAACCACAAGACAAACACAGCCACCCATAACTGCGGACAATCTCTCCACCAAGCAACGCGACCAAGGGGCCACAACCACTCATTTGGGAATTCATCTTGGAGTTGCTCCAGCTCTGACAGCAGGGCCCCAGGTTGTCGAGAGAAGCATCTTCCTTACAGACCCATCTGTCCAAAGCCTAATTCTCATTATGATCTGAGGGTCATCAATCTCTGGAGCGATGCTGGAACCCAAGGAGACAGCATGAACGATGGCCCCGTTAAATGTCTCGCCCAAGTGACAGAGCGCAGTTCCTGCGCTGCCCGTAATTGGTTTATGGGGGCACATAAAAAAGTCCGCAGGTTCAGGTGGAAGGGCACATGGAACAACTGACAAAGGCAAGTACTGGGGCGCGAAACCGGCACTGATGATTGTCGCCAGCAAAAGAAAATAACCTCAGCTCACGTCGAGATGCTCAGCTATGATGAACTAAAATACTTATAATCGCATCCGTTGGTCAGAACTAGAGCAGATATGTAAACTTCATTTTGTTCCAAGTGAATGTTTTTGCACCAGAGTAGACCTGAATAAAACGGGAAGTGAAAGGGGGGAGGGGGCAGGACAGGTGCCATGGAGTTGGGGGTGACCTGGTTATGGAGAACTGATGTTCTTAAATACGCCACATATGCTGTGAAAAGTTTGGCATTGAGTCTGCTGGTTATTATGCACAGTTAAAATACAGGTTGGAAACTGGCTGGGTGCAGCGCACATTTCACCATATACTACGGTATTTATCTTCTTAGTAATGCGTCCAGATGGACGTGGCCACTCTTCATGGGAAATCATCATTCAATTTGAATATTTATATCCATTCAGTGAAAAACAGTGACAGATATGCCGACTGGAAAAGTACTGAGATTGTTTGGAAGAAAGGTGGAAAAGAGCTATTCAATCTGAGCGCCGTGACTTGGCCCAACAACTTTGACTACGGAATTTATGTGCCAGCGACTTCTTGGAATAGCGCCCTCGAGGTTAGATTGATTAACGCCATTAGTTTCCGTCCTGACAGCGTTGGTTGTGATGATGAGAGATTAAATTGAGTTTGCTTATCACACGCCCCAAACTTGGGCCTCCGTCAGCCGCAAATACCCAGCGGTAAATCTTTAGACCCTACGAACCTCCATCTAGAGTGCTGGTAGGCTCCATCTCTTATCACGTGTTAGTTGTCCTTATTTCTGAAATGTGTTCCCGAAATACACATCTGAGGTGCAAAATGGATAGAATATAAATGCGTACCTGTTCGGGTCCCTGAAAACAGATTCTGCACAAGGGAGTCCTTACACCGCTGTCAGTGCAGCTGGTGAGGGAAAGTCGTTCCTCTGACTTCTCCTTGGTCAGGTCATCAGAAGAGCTGCTACAGTCCAAGGTGCCCAGCCGTTCAGCTGCAGTGCTGGACCAGCCCTCCGCTCCTCCACCCTCCTCATCCCCAGCGGCGCCACCTGTCGAAGGTGCAGTCCAGCCACCCGCCTGAGGGGTATTTATCAGACTGTTGTTGTTGTGGGCAACGGTGCCGGCTCCTGCCACACCATTCGCACGGTTCTCTGCGTCCGCTCCGCTCATAGGGAAAAATGGAGGTGGTGGCGACGCCGTCGGGCCCGGCGGCCTGAGCAGGAAAACCTTGAGGTCACTGAACAAGACGCAGCAGCGGCCTTTCACCATGCCCTGGTGGTGCAGCATCTGTCTGTGACTCAACAATCCCCGACACCATACAAAGACACCGATTGCCAACAACATGTGCCCTTCTGTTGCAACTATACAATTATAAGTTTAGCTGGTCTGGAGTGTTTTTTTTTATTATATGATTATCATATTTTAATGAGCACCTCATGACAGATGCTCTGAGAGCACCAGTACATACTTATTCACCTAAACTGTGCACAATTTGGTCACTGTGCTTCTGGTTTTGCAATAATTTTGCCATGTGATCATGGCAGATGTTCCTCTGAAAGGTCCACCTTGCAGCTTGGGGTCCAGGGGTGTGAGTTCACCACAACTGACCACTTACCAGCACCATTCATTCTCTGTGCAACACTCGATGTTACTTTCAACACAAATCATCTAGTAGGGATCGAACACATGGGGCCCTTCGTGGTTCTCCTAAATTTAACAAAGTGTAGATACCTTGTTTATATGGCTTCACATGGTAAAGTCAATAGGTTCAATAATGCCTGATGTCCCGGGTTAAAATCACGGGAAACTACTTAAGATTTCCCCCCAAGCAGACTGGCTGAACGGGGGACACAAGAGTGATTAAAGTGAAATAGAAAGCAAGGAAATGTGGAGAAATGCCTGTAAAGGGTTAGATAAATCAGAGCGTCCTGGAGGTCTCCCTGTCTGTCTTCCGGCACATAACCCAGCAGACACACTATTGTCCTCCCATTTTCGCTCCGAGATTCACAAAACCCTGCTCAGCAAAGGCGGCACGGGTGCAGCACCGCGCTCCGCACGGGCACTTCCCGAGCCGCTCTGCCGTAGTTTCGTAACGGTGTCGCCGCTTTAAAGGGACGCGATGGCAGCAGTTCGACCGCAAAACGAGTATCACTCCTTCGGTGCGCGGAGGACAAGGGAAATGATGGCTGTAATCCGGCTTTGACAGCGATTAGTTGGCCGTTGTGTGGTCCTCCGTCGGACTTCTCTGGGATGAGACCGCTCCCCGGTGTCCAGCCGAGCCCCGGTCCCGTTCGGTGCCGAGAGGTGTCAGTTCCGCGCACGAGCCTCCATCAGACGGATCCTCCCCGGACCACGGTCCAATCTTATTGCCTTCATTTTTTAGGCGATCGCCAGTGTGCATTTTGTGCATCTTTTTATCATTATTCCGACTAATTCCTTCCGTTCCGAGTGCAGGGGGGACGGGGCAGAGCGACCGACGCTGATCCGGGTCCGGCGCAGTTGACGCGGAGTTGCTCGCTGCTCCCGGGGTGTAAAATCATTTTTAGTCACAATATCGCGGCGGCGCTCACTTCATTCCCGCGTCATACGGAGGGAGGGGACGGCGCCAGGGTGCCGCGCCGCCGCGATCCGCACGTCTTCCGTTGGGTCGGGCGCGCGTTCGAAGGGTGCCCGCGCGGTGCGGTGCCTCCTGCGTGCCGATCTGCGGCCGCCGGCTCCGGCTGCGGGGGTTTCAGCACCGTCGCGTGCGGGACAGCTCCCGCAGCAGCCCCGCCGAGCGTCACGCGATTGGGAGGAGGGACGTGTGTGTGTGTGTGTGTGTGTGTGTGTGTGTGTGTGTGTATGTGTGTGTAAGGGGGAGGGGGGTGCGGGAGAGCGCGAGCGGTGCCACGTCGGAGCACTGGCCCCAGCCTGGGTGCAGGTTCACTTCTGCCGCCCCTCTAACATCATCTCATTAAACACGCATCTTTTCCGGCAAAATATCCGCAGATGTCATGTGCAGGAATCTGGCATTTGGTTTGGAGTGCAAAAAAGTGCAGAATATTTGCACCGTGCACTTGAATCATTTATAAAAAAAGATTCAAATGGCCGTCGGGGGTTCTTGAGCGAGACCATAATCTGGTCTGTAGGGGTATGATGTTTTTTGCTGGAATCTGACCTAAAACGTGCCGTAGTTTAGCATCGACTGCATGTGAAATTCTTGGTTTTGTGTATATTAGAAGTAACCCAGCAGGAAGCATGTAGCTGTGCTTTTTGGGCTGCCAGGTTTTGGCACAGACTGGCCCTTTGCACACTAACTACAGTCAGTGGGACTGTCACTATGAGGACACGCACAACTGAAAGAAAGTATATATAGGGAACCTCACCTGCCATAAAGATACTACAGGTATGCAGTTGACTTCTCTCTCCAACACACACACCCCCCCTCCACCCCCACCGACTCCTCTCAGCAGCCACCCCTCATTACACCCCCTCCCGCCTCAGCCAACTTACAGCAGTTCTGCTTTTGTCTAACTGTGCCTGCGAGGGACGGTTCGGGTTATTGCTGCCTCTGATGTGATCTGTCAGATGACAAAGTGCATTCCCACACTCCCATCTGGGCTGCCCGGAGTATCCCATGAGCACCAATCAATACCATGGCAGCTATCTGCATCACTTATTACATCAGACCAGGCCCACGTTCTCCACGCTGCTTCTAGACTCCAGACTCGTATTAATAATCTTATTAGTCTCTGCATGGGAGATGGGAGGCTTTGGAAGAGATGGGGTTCATTTTCTATCTCCAAGATGATCTGGTTTCAGCAACGCCTCCAAGAAAAAGTATGTCAGTGACCTTGCTCCAAATCCTAGAGTTTGCTGTGAATGTTTACATTTAAAGACAGTAAGTGGCCTTTTTGGAGTTTAATGGACTCGACTACGCAAAAACCTCACTTAGGGCGAAACAAACCACTGTGCCAAATTCCAAGCCTGTGGTTTGTAAAAAAAAGTGCGTAAAACACAAGCGGACGGACAGGCAGAGACTGAGTTTTGTAGATACAGAGTTGTACACAGCTCCATTGTGCCATTAATGTTTAATTCCCGGTTCACATGTCCCCCGGATGCTGGTACTTGTGTGTTTGTGTGCTTTTCCTGGCTGCTGCCCTCCCCCACCCACATGGCTTAAAAACGGGGCCAGCTCAGCATTCATCTGAACTCTGCGTTGTTTATGCACTAACTTTCAAGTTAGATTCCTCACTGTCATCCTTGTCCATAGGCCCCGGGGCCACGTGATCCCGCTGTCCGCCCACATCTGCAACGCTTGACCTCATTCACTTTGTCTCCAGCCTCTCCACAGCATTTTGCCCCAGAAGACATTAGCTGCCTCGTGCCAGCCTCCGGAAAAGGACGGGTTTGAAGGATATTTTAGTGACAGGGTACAGTAGTCTGCATGTACAGAGCACTTGGTGGTGGCCAAGTAATAACACTAAAAAGTTACAGTACACATGAGCTGTTTTAATACTAAATATAATACATATCTTAACTATTATTATTGTTATTAACCTCTTGGTGATATTTACAATCTTTAATCCTATTCCCGCCAAACGCACTCGCGCGGCAAGCTGGCGGCACGTGCGGACCGTCGGCCCTTTAAATCGTGCTCGAGCGGCGTCTCGGGCTGCCATTGGCTAAAATGACGGACAGTTTTCACCTGACGACAGGAGTCTCCCGGACGCCTTGCTTGTTTGGGTTCCTAGGTAGATATACTCATTTTAAATGCTTACAAATATGGCATATTTGAACCTATAAAACTGACCTATATTTATTTTGTTTGTTGTTTTATAACTTATTTAACGTCGTTCTAGTACACTAGTGAATTTAAGGACCGCTGCAAAAAGATAACAGCCATTATTGGGCTGGTAGCTGTAAAGAGTGAAATATTGCATTATCCAAAGTTTCCTATTTTTGCTGCTGCGTAGACAGAGTAAGCAGTGTTTGTACTGTGAGCAGCTGGACAGGTGTTGACAAGCGCTGGATGAGAAATGGAAGCTAAAAGAAGGGGACAGTGTGACAGAAAGGGTGGCTGGCCCGCAAACTGAGGTAATGTAGTGCCCTTCATATAGCTGACAAAACCCTGCAAAGCAAACAGTAATATTTTCCTTTTTTTTTTTACATACTGTTCATTCAATAGCTGAACATATGTATTGGCCTAAAAATGGCATGTACCTCTGGCTTATTCACAGCACCTGTGAGGGATGTAAGAACCTGTGAGGTGTCTGGAGGGGCAGAGATATTAGTGATAGTACTGAAATGTGGATTCACCTGAACCTTGGTTGAACATAGTGGGCTGATGTCCACCTTGTTGTGCCTGAGTTTGTGAGGAGGTGGTCATGCTGACACACCCATTGCTTTGCCATGTAACTGACCACAACTTGCATGGCGCACAAATTAATAAATTACAGTCCAAAGACCAGAGTTCACGCCATATAACCTGGTGTCATGTGCTTCCAGAATAAGCTCCAGACCATTGTGAGAATAGAAATTTATCAATAGACAGAGAATCTGTAATCATATTCATATTTTATCGAGTACTTCAAAAGCATGTATTAGATGTGGCAATTATTAATAATTAATCCATGTATACATCAATTATTAATTGCTTAATCAATCCAGGATCGTGGTGGGGCAGTGCCTATCCTATTATTATAGGTGCACAGGACTTGAGGCAGAGTACAACCTGGACAGGACTCAAATGAATTCAAACCTACATCCAAACCCAAAGCAAAGGAGTGGTGAGACACCAGTACTACCGGCTGTGCCGCTGTGCTACCTCTGTTTTAGAGATGACACCTATGGTCCAAAGTGTCTTTTTGAACATTCTCAAATGCTAAGTCATATATTCTATCATTGATATCATTGATATGCTATTCAGTGGTTGTGATATGTGGACCTGATGCCTGTTGCTGTACATTTGGATGCCAAAAAGCCGGTGGACATTTTCTAAAGCGGGTGTCTGCAGTTATGACCCCTCCTGACATCCAGCCCCCTGCTGTGCCCTTCCAGACAAGCAGTGTCAAAAGGCTAACTGCGTCTAACCCCTGTTACAGAAGGCTCCGCATTCATTATACATGAAATAAGAAAATGGTTTTAGGTTAATGAGTAACAGTTCTGCTCATAGTGTTTTTCCAGATGTTGTTCAGACAATTTCTTTGCTTTAATGAAGAAATTGACTGCTTAGTTAAGGCTGTAATATGTGTTTCATTTGTCATTGTCTTCCTTCAAGCTTACTTCTTGCTTTGCTGCATTTTATGCATTAACCTCTGCTCTTCTTTCTGTAAACTCATGTCACATGTGGCTGTGGAAGAATTGAATTTTATGGATGGATGGATGAGTTTGTGTACACTTTTTTTGGAGAGATTGGTTTCCTGCAGAGCAGAGGCCTCATGGTTGTGGTGTGCAGTGCAACTGCACCTGTATGAAATAGCTTATTATTTTACTGATTGGATTTTTAAAGCCATGGGTTGTTGTGCTGGATTATGAAGCGCTGTGCTTTTGCAGTCTTACCTAATTATGTCACCCACTTCCGTAAATCTCACCATAAATTTTTGGTGAGAGGTGAGGTTGGCAACTTAACTCTGGTATGTCAGTATGGGGTGATGCACATAATGCGCAATATATATATATATATATATATATATATATATATAGATACAAACAGATCTCTGTCATCTGTTCAGTACTCAGACAAAACAGCTTTTTTTACCTAACATTTTACTGCAAAATGACAAGATTCAGTATAAACAACATGGCGGACAATCAGTATTAGCCTATGTCAAATCATTTGAATAGCATCAGAAGCCATTGTTAATGATGAGTGGCAGCATCATGGGACAGAATTGCATAGGTGGTGACACGTTTCACACATGACAAGGAGAACAGGTGAGGATGGTAGCTTTTTCAGGGAAACAGCATAGTGGAAATTATTCTGGCATGGCATGTGAAAAAATTCAAGGTTAGCGAGATACTGGGGCGAGATAATGGAGTAAGACTGTATTTTCTCCGTCCACCTTTTTTAGCTTAATAAAATTCTTCCAGCTAGTTTCATATCCTACTCTAGATGCATCAAAGGAATGTAATGCACCCCAGTGATACAGTCCCTTGCAAGTAAATTGATTTCTTTTTGCACCACAGGTCTAGTGTTACTATGTAGAGGACACTAGCTGTTGACTACAGGACTCCCACATTTCACTACTAGCAACTGGCTGCCTCTATGCTGAAGGACAACCTCATGCAGCAGACAGTTAAGGTTCCTAGTACATCCTAAACCCATCCTCTTCCTCCACACAGCTCCCTGTAGAACAACTTTGTTAATTACAGCCAGGGCTGTATGAGTCTAATTGCAAAAATATAGGCTTTACTTATCCTTTTTTATTTTGCTGACACTTTTCTCCAGAGGTGCCTACTTAATGATTTATACCTTTAGACGGCTATGCAGTTTTGAGTAAGTGCCTTGTAAAGGGGTGTTACAGGAGGAGTTGTAATACACACACAGGTTTTTTGAGTACACGGAGAACACTCTCCACCTGTTTGCATTTTGGGAGGTGACGTCTGAGAGTCGATTCTGTAAACAAGGCTGGGTGAGAAGCATCTGAAGCCTTCCCTTATTTCAGTTTATTCTTGTAGTGTTTCCCCTCCAAAAGGAAGCTGTCTTTATGTTACTGTAATAGTGTTGGAATGCTGCCCATCATGATCTTGGTACCTGGAGGAAACAAGACTGGTTCTTATAAAGGCCTTGTAATGGAATCCAGAGGCTTTTCAGATACTGGTGACAGAGTTAAAGTGGAACATTTTGCTGCAAATCGGCCTTTCAGGATTTGCAGTCCAGTCCAGATGGCCTTTGTTTAATCCTTCAGGAAATGCATTTTTTAAAAAGCACAGCAGCTGCAGTAAACTGAGTGTGTCAATTCCCTGGTCACAAAGGAGTCATTTTCAATTAAAATGTTGGATTCTCATCCTGTTGTATGCTGTCTCAGTTATGTTTGTGTTTGAAACCAGAAGGTACTCAAGTCTGAACTCACGGTAGAGGATCTAACTTAACACCAGCTGCAAACAGAACTGCTCATATTGGTGACGTGCAAAGAGTAAAACCAACAAATTCATCATCATTCAGTAACAGTTCCTGTCTATTCTGTCTCTAGTGTTGCCTTCACACTCTATTATATTTCCATTCTGTACTTTTCCTCATTAGGCTGTTGTCCCTGGGAGGTTTTTCATGGATTGAAATGAATGCTCCTCAACCTTGTAGAAGTCTCAAGGAGCATTTCTCATAAATAAATGCTTTAAAGATACTTTCCTATCAGGCCTGGCCCAAGCAGAAGTCTGTAAATCAGTTTTGAACTTGAATCTGAACTGCTTCATTGAGCCAAATCTCCAGGTGGTAGTTTTTGTTGTGGGATGTTTAAACAGAAATAATTCCTCACCATAAAGACCCTCACTACTTCAACTAAAAAGGCTGGATGTGTAGTTTCATCAGAATAAACCACTGTGTGTACATGTGTCAATGAGAGCTTGTGAAGGACAGTGTTTCTCCCTCATTACAGTGAGCTTAAGTCACATAGAAGGGGTGGAGTTGGGTGAAAGTAACAATGGGAGTTAGCTGGTGTCAGGCCTCAGAATCACACGAGCGATGGATGCTTGACTGGCCATGCGAGGATAAAGATTTCACACTGAACAGTTACGGGAATGTGGGGTCAACAGCACGTAGCACTTCTGCTGCAGTTGAGAAGTTAATTTAAGATCTGTACTCATTTGGCTTGTCCAGTATGTTGGCCAAGTGCCCAGAAGAACTATGATGAATTTCCAAGGATTTGAAAGGAAGACAGGCTGAAGCCTGCAAAGAGGTCACGCGTCACAGGCTTTGTACATTTACATTTTATTCATATTATTGCAGGCGGTTTTCTAGTGAATATTTTTAGACTGTTATTGTATGGCGAGGCGGTGTGGTGGTGCAGCGAGTAGCACTGATGCCTCACAGCACCCAGGCTGTTTTGGTGTGGGATTGAATCCAGCTCAGTCTGTGTGTAGTTTGCATGTTTTCCCCATGTCTTTGTGGATTTCCTTTGAGCGCCCAGGCCCCACCCCACCACCCCCACAGTTCAGTAACTGTAAGTGTGTGAACGTGTGTGTTGCTGTCTTGCAACACACTGGAATCTCAGCAAAGGTATAGTCTCCTTGCCTTGTGCCCAGTAATTATGGTATAAGCTTAGGACCACCCATACTGGGGTGAGTAATTAAGGATTATGGATAGATGGATGTTGTGGTGTCGATTATGTATTTTCAATATTTTTAATGCTTCAAGGCTTCAAATAGTTGGTCTTGTGAATGCATAAGGCCCTGCTGGATGTTGTGCCCACATAGGTGACGTGGGCCGTGAACGCGTCCCTTGCCATGTGTTTCCCGATAAACAATGCTTGGCTTTTAAATGCCAGCAGATGGTCGTCTGGGTGTCTCTGAGCCCTGTGCACCAGCCACGTCAGCTACGTCCCTCTCTCTGTTTACTCTGCCAGTCTCAACCTATTGCCTTAACAAACTTCAGCTAGTTGACCTGGAAGACCTCCTTTTTTTAGTTGGGGAAATCATGCAGTCTTTACACGGAACACAACTGCATTTAATGGTGTGACATGCTGATGCCCCAGGGCCCTGTCAGCGGTACCACTCAACTTACTGCAATCAGGCGGTGACCTGAGATACACATCTTACACAAGTAATGATTTTAAAGAGGCTTTGCGCAACTACTATGTGTGTCCAATCACAATTATTTTTTCCTTTGTGTTACATTTATCCAAAGCACCTGATATTGTATGCAGGGTACTTCTTTACTCTTTTCAACAGCTGGGTATCCACTGGTGCAGTTCTGGCAACCAGTTCACTATCTACAGACTACAAGTGTGTCCTCATTCTTGAGTTTAGTCTGATTTGACTTTCTGGTCATGCTCTCTGATCACCACAATAAATGCAAGACGTATTGTTAAGGACTGTAATGAAAATGTCAGCTGCATTTTCTTGTAATGTCCTCTGGTTTGAGCTTTGTTTGTCCAAAGAACACTTCTGTTAGGGTCCTCTGCTGCAGGTGAACCATATAAACTATGTCTATATTTGGCTCATATGGATCCCCAGCTTAAACCTGTGGCTCTGCAGCTTTTGGCTTGGCTGTTCATATTGCATAGGTAGATGTGACTTGGATGTGTTATAATGGGGTGCAGAGAGACTAGCGCTGCTGGAAATCCCTTTGAAAGGGGATTATCTAGCATCTCCCACAGCAGCAATACACTGTTTCATGAACAACACCTTCATTTATTTTAATCCCTGAATTATCATGTTTTGCCCAAGAAATCAGAGTGATAATTATTTAGATAATAGTTTTTCTTATTCCAATGCTTCATGTTATTGGCTGTGGTTCAGGGAGGCATGCAAAAGATGCACCTGTGACTTTGCATTACTACTTGCTACTCCGTTGTCTTCCTAAATCAGGATGTGACCGAGTCTGGTTGCAGGGAATTTGGAGACGGTTAGCTGCTCTTGCATCCATAATAGAGAACAAGTGGGAAAAGAACAAACCCATCCAGGAACAGGCCTTAGATGGGGCGCTGAGTCAAGCCCCGCTCCTCTCGCCCCTGTCCCCCCGGGGAGAGTTCTCATCTCACCAATTAGTCACTCTATCAACAGAGTCCTGCATGATACACAACACTGCTGCCTTTCATTAATTAACAATCTCTTCTAGAGCTTAAGAATGATACATTGAATTTGCTCTGCCAGTGGATGGAATCATTTTTTTTATATGTGTCGCCTTAAAGCATCTCTCTTTTTATACTTTCTATCAAGTCCTTAAGGGGAATATCCTATTTTCTCTGGTTCTTTATGCTTGCAGCTGTGGGTTAAATCCTAATCCTTTCCACAAGAAGTAAAACCTGCCTGACTGGGTTTGAATAAATAGTATTCTCCTCTGTAAGGACCAGACCGCAAATGATTTGTAAAAAAAAGTGCTTTATCTCAAGGGTCACTGGCCTATAGTGCTAGAGGCTCTTTACAGTATCACCAGACTTTTCTGTCCCTCTGTCTTCCCTTCCAGCTAGACCACTTAGCATAAATGTTTCATGCCTGATTCGGTCTAAAGCCATATTTTGCTATATGTTGCATGGTAAAGATGTTTATTGTCCTCCCGCCCTGCAGTGTTTGGGTCAGGGTCTCACAAAACCATAAGATGGGGTCCCACAGATGTCACAGAGACCCTCACCTGGGTTCCTTCTGCATTTACACACAAACACCAATCTACTCATGCAGACAATTCCTCCAGTTGAATAACTCTCCCACCCAAAGGAAAGAGGTACATTGGCATCTGGTGGGGGGATTTATGATGTCACCTTCTGTGCCTTTTAAGGATAATTGATCTCTGAGAAGCTCACTATCCTTATAGGAAAACATAGTAATTTAAAGGCAGAGCTGTGAATTAACAAAGAAAATGTCACCCTAAAATGAGACAATTTTCAGGCATACTTGAACTTCTAAGGACAATGTATTTTATTTGCTTAGATGACACTTTTATTCATAGCAAATTATAGTGACTAAAATTTCTATATTGTCACATTACTAATGGCTGTGCTAGTTGAATAATCAGCAACTTATATTCTGAAATGAGCTGAGAAACTTTTGGTATGAAGTCCAGTTCACCACCATTCTGCTTGTCGCCTATGTAGGACTGTGTATGTGGCACTGGACCCTCACTGCACCTGGGCTGTGGGTTCAGATGTGGATTCAAATCTGGTTCAGTCTGTGTTTGTGGGAAACCTGTGTTTTTCCTCCCCCAGTCCCAACACGTGCTTCATGCATGACCCTTATGCACCAGATTGGTGCTCCCTGCCTCACACTCTGTACTTCCGAGACATACTCCAGACCATAATAATGCTGGGTAGAAGAAATAGGTCATGGTATGTTTTATATTAGTATACATAATAGCTCAAGACTGACCTTCTTTAGAACAGCATTGTTTTTTTCATTTAGGCGTACACTAAAAACACAATCCATGATTTTCCTTAATTTAATGGTGCATAAGATGATGACATTATGCCCTTGTTTTTGGTATAATACCTCATGGAATGAGCAATGTAGTGTGAAGCAGTAAATAAACAGGCATACGTGTACTTCTTACATCTACTTCTACAGGCAGTGGGTGGAGTGGTGGTTCAACATGCTCCCTTTAGACTCAAGTTGAAAGGTCTAGCCTCACACCTGCTAGATTCCCTCATCAGCCCTGTTTCCCTGTGTTTTCAACTTACCTCCTTGCTCCCAAAGTCCTCAGTCCTGCACATTCCCAAGGCTCAAGTTTTCCAGTTCTCCCAGTCTCCTGTCATCCTTTTCCCAAGTGTACTGTTCATCATTACACTCATGTTCACCAAACCTTGTAGCACCTATTTGTTTTTAGTTTTGCTTCTTTACTGTATATTACAGCTTCTGCAGCTGAACTAATCACTAATTCTAATCACCAGGTGCACATGACAAATATAAACTTCTGTAGAACCTCCAGGCCTTTAGGGGCTATTGCATACAGAGCTTGTAATACCCCATTTTTATTCTACTCTTTGTTAACAGTTTGGACAAAAATGTCTTTCCATTATGCCTTTAAAAGATACTTTGTCTATTGGAAAAATGACAAAATGCAGGTCATTCACTGCAGACTGAACTGTAAAATGTGCAGTACAGCTGAACTGTTAAAGTTCTGGAGAAAACTGGATGGGATAGTTCCCACTGACAGAATTTGTGTATGCAAGCAAACAGTCACTGGAATGTAACCCGGCACCAGCAGATTCTGGGCAGGATGACGAGCAGAGATCCATCTGGTTTTATGTATTCCAATTTTTAAAAATAATTTCTGGATGCTTCTCCATAACTGGCTAGATTGGTCAGATTTTTTTCTTTGCTTTTCAGTTGCATTTTAGTGGATATTACTGTGAACATAGACAGTGTTAAATGGCATTAATATTTACTGTACCTGTTTTCAGGATATGTGGACAGAATTCTTAACATGTGATTGCATCATATTTATGCAGTAATACTGAAGAGAAAGAGTGTGAGTGAGAGTCTCTTGCTCTGATAATGTGATGTTATGTGGCAACATGCTTCATCTACAACATCTACAATAGACTCTGCCCCCTGAACCAGATTGTGTGTGTGTGTGTGTGTGTGTGTGTGTGTGTGTGTGTGGGAGAGTGAGATTGTCTGTCTGTCTGTCTGTCTGTCTGTTTTAACTAAGAAACAGTACTTGCTATATCATCACTCCAGGTTGCAAATTCTTGTGTTTTACAGGATGTGAAATTTTGATTTATATTTATTGCTAATTTAATGTAGTTGCACAGAATATGGGAATGTATTCTGATTATGCAAGATATAGAAATGAGGAGACTCTTGTTTCATTATTGGAATAAAGAGTAAAGTGCTATTTATATTGCCCATTACATGAATTTATATAGCCTTTTTATTGCATTTTGTTCAGGAATTACAGTTTAAATGTGAAATTACATAACAGTGAATCAAACCCCTGACAAATTACCCTGATCATGGAGGAAGTTAAGGAAAACATTCAGTGCTGGGCATTGTGACCTTTTTCAGAAAGTGACCTATCATATCCTAACACAGCTAAGGTTTTTGGGCTTTGGAGCTGGTCATGAATGAGATGGGACTCAGAGTAGGAGGCTGTTTGTTCAAGTCAGACAACTGGCTGCACTGCAATAGCCTTGAGCAAAATACACAACCCAAGCTACTTAAATTACAAAAAATGTTTAAAATGGGAAGCTATGCTTTGGATAATAGGATCTGCTAAGCAACTGATGATAATGTAACAAACCCACACAGAGATAATGTACAATGTTTCTGCTTTAACAGAAAATAGGGCAGCACTAGTTATTTTTGTGATCTATAAAATTATACCCAACTCATTTGAATGGCAATTATTTTCTGAAGGCTGCTGTCATGAGGACAGTACAAATTACGTGACAATAACTTGGCGTGATATTAATTAAATCCCTGTCTGTGTATATTTTCATCTTTTTTTTCCTGTGGAGAGATTCTAATTAGATGAAGTCTTATGATTTGCCATTGTAATAAGGCGCCTGGACGTTACATGGACTAAAAAGTTCAGCCTTTTTAGAATTGCACGCTTGAATGCTTGCGTAACTGTCTTCATTAGAAGGTTAGATGCTGGCACTAGATCCGGATATATTTATTTCTGTGATGGTTCTGAAACCAGGAATTGGACTAGTACAGCTGCCACGTATAGCATAGAGTTGGAGAAACTTATTCCAAACTCTGGAGGGTCAAATTCAGAAAACATGTAGGTTTTCACTCATCTTTACGCTGGTTTCTCATGTGGCCCTCCGAAGACCCATGTTTCTGTTTCATTGTTTTTGTGAGATTACTCATTCTGGTGCTGGGAGGACCGTGAAGCTTTGAGAGGTCTCTCTCTTGCCTGACCCTCCTTCACTGTCACGTCCAACTTTCTGAAAATTAATGTCTCCCTAATAGATTTACCTCACATTAACTGTTTCAAATGTCAATAATTAATATCAGTTTTCCTATATTAACAGGCCGAATGCAAAATATTTCTGTTCACTGAATAGTTGTTACTCCATCAAAGTCAGGAGAAAATGGTGTGGTTTTGCACCCTTATATGTTGTTGATTACATGAGTTTACAACACATGGTAAAATGTCTCAATTTACATGCACTCGATTTACGTGTTTGTTGGACAATTTGATTTTTAACACCAAGATGATCTGCTCAATACAACAAATTCCAGCCAAAAAGATCAGAAAAAAACTAAAAATTACAATTTTACAATTTCATGCAAAAGTGTAAAAATGCATAAAAACAATAAATTATACACAGAACCCTGTGTGGTCTGCTGTGCTTGTGTGTGCGTGCATGTGTGCATGCATGTGTGTGTATGTGTGTGTGTGAAGCAGTTAGCATGTAGAAGTAATATAGTTGAATTTCCAAGTAATACCTGCGTTTGACAAACATTGCACCACTGGAGTCCTTTCAATAAACTAACAGTGCTCAACGGATTCCTGCGTTGAACTATTTTCTTTCCCTTTGGAAGAACTGGTGAATGTTGTCATTGGAACTGCCCTGGAGTGACTCCAGCCCAGGAGTTTCAGTGTGGAACTTCCCTGGATTTCTGACCGGGGTCAAAGTGCACCAGGAATGGTAACAGTGTGTGCAGCCACTACACCTGGCATGATCATGGCGTGTGTGTGTGGGAACACATGGGGGATCATGCCATGCAGCTGGATCCCTGCATGTGTGTGCAGCTGGTGTGTGTGCTGCATAATGATTCCCTGTGTGCTGTGCTGTGTTGTGTTGTCTTGTGCTGTGCATGCCACAAAATATTTAATAGTATCTTAGAAAGCTGGTTTGCTAGCTTTTGGATGGGCTGGGAACGAATCATTATTTTCCCATAAGAAATAAAGGAAATAGCTCTCTCAGTTCAGGCGTTTACGGTTTACGCAGCCTTTTCAGGAAAAAAATTAGATGTGTAAATCGAGGGATGACTGTACTTCACCAGGCACTGAGTTCTCTTTCCATCTCATTCTTTCTGCCTGGCTGGTGAAACCAGCAGCAGAGACTCATTCTGCCTCTCCCTATTCAGGTGTGGAGCAAATTTATGTGGTTGCACTGCTTGTTACTGCCATTATGGCTGCAGAACTCAGGTGAGGTGGGGAGAGGCCAATGTGGGCTGCAGGGTAAGGAAGGCAAGAAGGACAGATGGCCTGGCTGTCAGGGTCCGGCTGTGTCCATGGAGACGCCCATCATGGGTGCGGATGTCCCTACAATTGGTGCTGCTTGTTCAAAAGTTTTCTTTGCGCGCTGCATTTAGGGATAAAGCAACTGATCGATACTTCCACCTCCTTAGCTGGTGTTATGTTTTTTCATGCTTGGCAGTATGATGGATTAGGGTGCGAGCCAAGACGCAGTGTATTTATGAGTGTGCTCTTTTTACAGCACAGGCTGGCAATTCTCATCCTCTAGGGCCACAAACCTGAGGGTTTTGAAGTTAACCTTTCAATTAGTGACTGATTTACACGTGAGATGCCAGGTAATGAGTTTGGTCTCCCTTCTGAGCAATGAGATCAAATGAAGGCCAGCAGGTCTCTAAAGAGCATCTCTGGATGGTACACCAAACACTGGAGAGGACCTTCAGTCCACTGGGAGGACCTTCTGAAGAGCCCTCGAACACAGATATTTCTTAGCGGGTGATGGTGGTGAGCGGTTGGGCAGGGGAGTCACTTCATCTCTTGAAAGCTAGACTCTATATAAAGAATATCACATCAGCATGTGGGTGCTCCACCAGTCAGCGAACAGAATCTGAAACACACACGCACACATAATCTGTGGCTGCCGTGTCTCCTCTTGTCACATGTCACGTGTAATCCTCTGTGTTATCAACACTATTAAGAGGGCTTGGCTGGCAGGTTCAGGCTCTGTATTTGAGGAGCATTGCTGTAGGGCAGCAGGTGTGTGTTTCCTCTGCTCTGAGACGTATTACTGCCTTTAAAGCAAACACTGCAAACTCAGGGACCCAGAAACACTGCTGACATTTAATATTTCTAACTGCTCCACAAACCCCCACACCCAGCAGCATGGAGAGATAAAACCATGTTATTTAATTAATATGTTTGCTTAACAAACTCTTCCGCCTTTCCATACAGTAGGTTCAGTAGCAGTTGTTTCTGCTGCGTTCACATGTGAGAGTCCAACAGAAGATCCCATTCAGGAATTTTAGTCCACAAACAATTCTATTTCCTCACACTCAATACTTCTTGCAGAGCAATCTTTAACATGCATATACATTCACCAGACACTTTGTTAGTTACACCTGGCCGGTACCTGCTGGTGGTGGTGAAATGAGTTAGGGAATGATTTCTTGGCACAAAATAGGTTTTAGATTTTTTTTTTTAGGTTTCTAGTACCATTGGAGCATTATTTGAATGCCAGAGTGTACCAGCATACCACTGACAATGATCAGGTGTATCCATCCCTTCATGGCCAGTCCGGCACTTTTCAGATTAATAATTCCAGCAGTACAATGTGCCAGTAGTACAATGTGATGATTCCACCAACATGACAGTCTGTTTACTTTAACCCAGTGTCCAGTGCAGTTTCTACCATCTTTGGTTGGGATGTTAGCAGAATGAATGTGCTGGCAAAAAATTGCAGAAAATGTGTGAAGCTGTCAGTACAACAGGGAGCAAGATCCCTGTTGCTGGATTCATGCTGTGCTGAGGGCAAAAGAGGGTCCTAAAAACCAACCTAATAAAGTAGCTGGTGAGTGAGTGTGTGCGTCTGAGACCTGTCTTTGTGTGCAGAGAGAGATTTCGAGATGCTGATTTGTACAATGAAGTAGTTATTGTGGTGTTGCTGCTTCTCATGTGTCACCTTACCTCCCCTCCAGCCTAAACACATTTTCTTTCCATAGTGCACAGGATTGCCACAGAGCTGGTTTTCAGGTCTGCTCCTTACGCCCCCTTGTGTACAAACTAACGTGATACATTAATTCACCTTAAGTGAGATGTTTGAACCATTCATTGGTTTACAATGAACCATTTGTCTGATGCAGCGACTTGGAGGGATTAAATAATTACTTGAAGACTCACAATCATTTATATAAGTCATATCTCACCTCTAAGTGTGAACATGCAAATAGAAGCAAATTATGTGATAACGGTGCACAAAAAGTTTTGTTCATAAGCTGAAAACTTTCCAACCCTTTCATTAACATGTCAACTGGTGTTTAATGAACAGCTTGTGCTGCAGCAAAAGTCAAGACTAGAATCAAGGGCTAATGACCTGGTGCTGTGCAGTTTACAAAAAATACAGATAAACAGAAATGGTATTTCTCAGGAACAAATGTTTACTCAAAACTTCCTCTGTGTGGGCATAAAAAAGTCAGCCACATTTGTGCATTATTATTATTATTATTATTATTATTATTATTATTATGTAGGAAGGCTGAGGTGCAAGGATGGATGCTCTGTGGACACTAGAGGGCACTACAGATAATTTAGTTCACTGGACAGGGACTTGCTCAACTGTATGTGATTATAAAGATTATGACGATTTTACTTGACAGTTTTGTTGTTCAGCTGCAGTAGCATTGTGTTACTGCACTAGTATTACTCTCCACTTTTATCCACAAATACGTACCTGTGTCACTGTGACAGACTGGATCTTGCCCTTGTCCACAAGCTGGGCAGCTGCACTTGGAAGCTGTCTGTTACTGGAATAATGTGTCCCAGATGCAGCCAATAAGCTAATAAAAGATTCCTTATCCATACGCAACAAAACATTTGACATTTGATTGGCTTAGCTTTGTATTGTGTTCTGGTTGCTGTGCAGCTGCCTCTCTGTTTGAATTATATGTCTTTTTTTGCTGTTGTGCTTTTATGTGGTCTGTATCCTTGCAAACTGGATCCGTAGTCATCTCTTTGACCTGGCACAGCCTATTGTGCTCTAGTCACTTTATTATTATAATTTACTTTAGTTTCATAAAGATTATGTCAACTGTTATAAGTAGATATTTTGCTGGAGAGATTCAGGTTGAGTATCTCTTAAGGGCACAAGAGCAGGTCTCCTTGCCCGACTTGAAACGGCCACTTTCAGCAGACAAGCCGTCCTACTAGCTGCACTTAATTCAGCCATCTATTTTGCTGAAGCAATTAATCTTTAATATCTTTCTCAAGTGAGCATGAGCACTTTGTCATGTGGGACTTGGGGCCTTTACCTTTTAACAATTACTTCAGTGCTTCAGATCACTCCAGCACCTTCTGACTTGGTCAAAGAGCAGTACGATCACACAAATGAAATGACTGTCTCATATTTTTTGTTGCTATAGCAATACCTCAAGTCAGTCAGCTCTTGAAAAAAACAATGATAACATATGCTTTTTGAACATGCTGTTATCCCAGTCTAAGCCCAAGGGGCAATGAGGATAATGGGATTTTTTTGTTTGTTGTTTTTGTACTGAGCACCACTTAAAGCCCCGAATCCTCAGTTGTTTATTGATCATGTGCATTTCTGCAATATAAATATTTTGGGGAAAGTTTTCTGCATTATCTAATGCTCATACTTAAAACCACTTACAACTTTTACATATTTGTACAAATTAAGTTTTTCTGGCCAGAAAATCAGGTTAGACACTTTCACACATAGTTATTTCACTGCCACTTTTGTCCTGAACAATTGTACTGACCATTTATACAGCTGGGTAGTTTTTCCTAGGACAATTTAGAGAAACTACCTTGTTCAGGGGTGCTGTGGTAAGAGGTGGGATTTGAACAGGGGGCTGTGGAGGGGAAGATACCAGCGCAACCCATTATATTACATGCTACTCTACTTTTCCCAAGTATACTGTGACTGAATCGCCCTCCTGGAAATTGTCCTCGGAACCTTCATGTCACAAGTTAATGGTCACAATCTGCTGTGCTATACTAGCCTTCTGTCTGTGCTTGGCTGGATATACCAAGGACTTTCAGGGGTTCTGCCACTCAGTATTTTATTTTCACAAACTCTGAGATGTATTTTCAAGGCTTGAATTTTGGCAGGGAAAGCAAAACCTACAGTTAGTTACATGGCCCTAATGCTTGAAAAATATTATCCTTCACACACACACACACACACACACACACACACACACACACACACACACACACACACACATACCTGAAGGGTGCAGCAACTTGAGAACAGTGTAAACAGGTGTGGTTGGAACCTGATCAATATTTAGCTGCCTGTCATTTTTCCATGGGTTTTCAGCTTGCCTTGAAACTCTCATTATTGTCCCATGGTCTTCGGTTTGCTGCCTGTTTGCTGTCACAGATGACTGTTACATGAAGAGCATGTTAAATCGCATTTGTCTTCAATTCAGTTTGTCAGTTCATGCCTTGCACTGAAGTGAGGCTTTCTGTGTAAAGAAATAACAGCAGAGCCAAGTCCTGTTTTGTCTTCATGGTTGGCGTGTTGTGATTGCTGAAACAGGATTTCCAGAAACTGGATTTTGTCTTGCTGTTGTGCGTTAATGTTTTTTCTTACAGGCAGCTGAGTCTTCCTGTGTTGCCATTGGTAATAAATGTAAAAATACTTATGAACCACAGGTGGCAGTAGCACATCGTGTTACAGACCACTTCATAAGCACTTCCAGCAAATTGTCATTTCATGCTGTTATGCCAATATGAATGGTTGTTGATACTCAGACACGAAGGCTGACTAATGCCTTTATGTACACAGCCTGTGTCCTGGAGGCTAAAGTTTTGAATCCCAAATGTTGAAATGTAGTCAGATACACTGCATTAAAATGGAAGCTGTTTAATAAATAAAAAGCCATGACCTTGTTCCCCTATGCTCTTGTCCACACAGCTTCTCATGCCTGCTGACACTTTTCTTTTTTAAAAAATGTTATTTGTTTAATCAAATACTGTAGGAGCAAAGCTAAAACCTTTCATTGGACTTGCCCGCTTTAGACACATGAATATGGTGTTAATGGAACGCTCATTTTTATGCTTCGTTGAGTGGTCTGCTGCGTTTCTTTTGTACTGTGACATTTAGAGATGTTTTTCCCCCCCTGAATTTGTTTTATGCATTCAGAATTTCATTACAAAGGTTTAGATTGGCTTCTGTGAATTGTAATCCAATATTTGTCGCTGCAGGTTAATGCTCTTTAATTAAGTTTGACCACATTGGCATGTAACAGCTTTCTCTGTCTCTCTACTCTATCTTTTTCTATTGTCTATTTTTTTACCTCCCTCTCTAGCTGTCCATCCCCCTCTCCTAAGCTGCCCACTGTTCTACATTTCAAAGAGTCTCCATCTTCTTTTTTGCTTCCCTTTCCCTACTCTATCCTGCTTTCCTGAGAGACTGCCCCCTGTGTCACCTGTGTACACTTGACCTCCACATGTTGGAGGGTCCAAGGGAAGCTGCAGGCAGCCATCGGCAAGCTTCTGATAAGCTGAACAACTGCTGTAACGTGGAATGAAGAGAACAAAGAATCTGGTATCATGTGGTTTCTCCAGTTGAGATAGCTCTGTGTTTTCATCAGTGTGGCCATCCATTTGTTCATCCTTCAATCCGTCAGTTACTCAACAAACGTTGAATTGCCATTCAGTCCAATCATTGATCCTTCTTTCTTATGCTTAGCCAGCAAATCATCCATCATGTGTCATCCAGGACAACCACTCGCCCATTGTTCTTTCAGATATGCTGCTCCTCTCTTATCAGAAAACACTAAACTATCAAAACCTTCCAAAGATGGCAAAAGTGAGGCCTTTGTCATTTAACAGCATTGCTAATGAATTGATGATGAATTAATGCATTTAATGATGATTTTATTATGCAGATGGTTAACTGCTTAGCTGGAGAAAGGATTGATTGACATGGAAGTTTTGTTTGGCTTGAGTTTGGAACATCGAGACATAGCACTTTTTTAGCCTTTGAGGTTGTAATTGCATTGAAATCAGCTCTCAGGATAATGGTGACTTTCTGCAAGGGCAAAGAAAAAAGAATCTTACTGATTTTCATATAACTCAAAATTTTCTCTGCGTTTCTGCGTCACATAAATGCATAATGACATTCGGGTCTGGCACTTTAAATGACAGATGAGCTTGCTAGCTCGCTGAAGCAATTAAATCAAATGGATCTCACAACAGGCCGTCCTCGTTCATACATGTTTCATTTGAACTAATCCTACAGGGTCCAAGCTCCTGTCCTTACAAACGTTATATTTTTCAGAGAACTGCAACACACAGTGACAAACCTCCTATTTGAAAAGACCCCATGCTCTTCTGAATTTCTGCAGCTGGCTGTTGATTGACACTTGGCTTGTCTTCTCTTATGTGTTCATTTATTTAATCGGCTCGCAGTGCTGGGAAACGCAAGGTTCTTGCTCAGAAACTGTGTGAGTCCAGCATTTATCGTGCCACCAAGTAAAATGTCACGTTCATTATTTTTTCAAGTTATTGCTTGTGTCCTCAACACGTCTGAGAGTGGCACTGACTGCACTGTAATCTATTTCTTATTTACTGTGGAACGGATAGAGAAAGCAAGCCTCTTCTCTGTGAACCTCTTTCACAGTCCCCTTTCAAAGCTCAGTGTTCAACATGCCTTATTCAGTATAAAACAGCATTATTTTAACTAGTGAGCTGTAATGCACCTGACTGTACAGTTAGTGTGCAGGAAAAATGAGCAGGTTGCCTGCTAACTGATAATGGAAAAAAAGTACAAGTATTTTTCAATAGTTAGGGTGACAGAATAGAGCAAGAGAGTGTGTGAATATGCCTGGATCTTTAAATCAGTATCAGGTAATACTGCAGAATAGATCCATCTATCCATCCATCCCTTAAGAATTGCCATGTGTCAAGTTTGCAGGGTTACTGTGGTCCCAGGTCTATCCAGTGTGTGAGGCATGGTGCATCCTGGGTAGGATGCCAGCCCATTGCTGGGCAGTCACACACTCATACAAAAACATATACACACACTAAGGGCAATTTGCACTGTCCAATCCAACTGAGAGACGTGTCCTTGGACTGTGGGAGAAAACCCATGTGAACTCCACACAAGCTAAGTTGGATTCAAACCAATGTCTGAACCCATGGCCCAGGAACTGTGAAGCACCAGTGCTGCTCGCTGTGCTGCCATACTGCCTCTGGAGAATAGAGCTTGATTCAATTCAATTATATTTTTTATTTAGAAGTTTTGGAAAGGTGACCATTTGATGGGAAGAACATTTAACTTTGTTTTATGGTTAGTGTCTAGACATCCCCAAATAGAAACCACTTAATCCAAACTCTGACCTAATGAATTCAGCTGTGCACATTTTTCTTAATAATGCTTGGACAATGAGAACATGTTATCACAAGGGTAGGCACTGCCCAGAAGTTGTAGAACTAGCACCGCATATTTTGAATTGAATCATAATTGTTTTACAACAGATATTATTATATAGTCCCGTTTGTTTTTGGAGTCCACATTTCAAGCTTCATAAAGTACATATCAGTTTACTTGCATTGGTCAGCACAGGCATGCTCTCCTGGAATTGAGTCAGTCCATATTCTCTTTTCCTGGAAGTGGATAGACATCTTCTGTAAATCCAGCTTTTCAAAGGCAACAGACAAGCTTCATGTTATACACCTGCCACACCAGTCATCTTTAGCCTCTGGGTACTTGCAGCAACAATTTTTTCATTCTGACACAGGAGAACAGAATTAATCAGATTCAGACACGGCTTCTGCTTTCTCTATCATTTTTACATGTGCATCCTTACCTCCTTACTAAAGCAATGTCTTCTGGTATAAAATGTATTAATATTCTTGTTGGAGCTCATTAAAAGGTTCACCTTTAAGATTAATATGCGCTTCAGTCTTTTAAAAGGAGTTAAACAGACTGTATTTTCAAGGTACTCGACAAACCTGGGTTTTCTTGAGTACTGTTACAACTGTGCAATCAGTAAAAATGAAATAATTTTTTTAAAAAAGGAGGAAACCTGAAGGATAAAGCTGGAACCCTTGGATCATTTGACTTACACTGAGTTGTTACTTTATTAAGTACACTTCCCACTCCACACAAATCAAGTTATATGTTATACAGCTGTAGTATGCGGTATAAATCAGGCACTCCGGTGTTTCTAGCATCAGTTTTTGTTCAGTTGAGCATTGGGATGGGCAAAATGGGTTACTTTATTGATTTTGAATGTGATATAGTTGGCGCTATTTGTAGCATCTCCTAAACAGCTGTCGTCCTGGGCTTTCCATGCACACCTGCTTCAAGGGTTTACTGAAAATAGTGTGGAAAGCAAAAAAATCATCAGCTTGTGAATCAGAGGGGTCAAAGAAGTGTGGTGAGAATTGTACAAGTAAACAGATGAGCCACAACCAGGCAAGTCGTGTCCAAATTCAGCATTGTTGTGCAGAATGTGTCATCTCATGAAGCACCACTTATCGGACTTTGCCTCAAATGGACTACAGTAGCCGAAGACCATGTCGGACATAGGTGCTGTCAGTGNTTGTTGTGCAGAATGTGTCATCTCATGAAGCACCACTTATCGGACTTTGCCTCAAATGGACTACAGTAGCCGAAGACCATGTCGGACATAGGTGCTGTCAGTGAAGAACAAGAAAGCACATTTCAAGTTGGTTTCAAAACCGGACCATTTATCAGTGTGGAAAAAAGTTGCCGGGTCAGATGAATACAGGTTCCTTCTGCATCTTG